>VZTB01007848.1:288946-349095 GCA_013397245.1 Thryothorus ludovicianus | reverse complement strand
CCCAGATATGTTTATTCCTGAATGCAAGTCCTCTCCATGTTGCTTAAAACTAGTTAGGTGTAACTAACAGTGCAAAGTCTGACTGATGCTGTAAGTGCTTCATAGCTGTATGCTCAGAGCTCAGTGTTGCTGTGACTACCTCTAAAATTTTTTTCCTTCCCTTTCTACCCCCTACCACATAATGAAAATACCTGTCTGCCTTAGCTTTATAAGTAATATCAAAATCTTCATACACCTTTCATGTTCCTTGAAAAGTGTGTGGAGCCCTTAGAACATAGAGGTGGTGGTAGGCCAGCCCTTGATTCAGACAGGCAGAGCAATCCCAGTGGCTTTGAAAGGCCTTACTCTATGGCTCAGGGTCTGATTCCCAAATTCCAAATAGGCACTCCATCCCTGCTTTTAATGTACTTTCCTTCAAGTGTTTCAGCTGGCGTCTGCAACATTTACAAGGGACTTTGAAATCTGAAAATGGTGAGTATAATAAAGGATCAAAATGTTGGTGAAAGTAACCTAATTTTGTCTGCTGTTTTAGGTGGGTCCACATTGTTTGTGCCCTCTATGTTCCAGGAGTGGCATTTGGAGATATTGATAAGCTGCGGCCAGTAACACTAACAGAAATGAATTATTCAAAGTATGGTGCAAAGGTAAGTTTAGAAGGGATGTAGTGGCAACAAAGCTGTATTTTATATTTTTACATGCAATAGAATAAAATGCATCTTCCCAAATTTATTTTTCTTTTTTATACAATTTTGTAGTAAACTTCAAGACTAAAAAATGAAAAAAAGTTTGTTAATGGTTTTTATGCCTACAACCTACCTGCTCCTCCCTCCATCTTTCTATCTATTCCCTTACCACTGTTATCCATAATTTCTGTCATTGTTTTTACCCAATTTCCCTGATTTTTTACAGAGATTCTAATTTATTTTGAAGTCAGTGGCAGATTGACAAAATGTGAATGGAAAGTAAGAAAGATTTGTAAGATGAGAAATCGAAGTTAAGTTGATGAAGAAAAGGGCAGATGTACACTCAGTAAGAATTATTTGTATGGCTAATGGAGACAGTATGGAGAAGCCATTTTTATCAGGCTAACGTGAGGGAAGGTGGTTCTGAGTCTGCAGCTCTAAAGCTTCGTTTCTGTCAAATGAAGCTTTGTTTTCATGAATGTCAATTTGTTAAATTGAATACTAAATGAAAATATGTGGTGCAGTTTTAAAAATGCATGCAATATATAAAGCAGATTAAAATACTTTGGATTGCCCATGTTCAGCATAGCTGTATCAGGAGCCTGGGCCTGTTCAGGCATTTAACCTTGTTTAAAAATGTTTGTATAAAAAAAGATTGGGGCAAGCACACCAGACTCTGCATACTGATGTTGTAATGAGTCATGCTCTTTTTTTTTTAATAGCATGAGTGATGTTACAAAAAAAAATGTTGATAGGATCAGGGTAAAGAATTTGGGCATCTTTCCTTGCTTTGAGTAAGGTGAAAGTGACCTGTACAGGTGAAGAAGACTCGTTACTGTTACAAAGCTGTAAATTCTGTTTGCTGTATTAAATGTGGAAGTTAGAGCTTATTTTGCTAAATTCCCCCCCTGCAAAACCAGTTTAATATAGCAGTTATTTTCATTTAGTTTCTTACCTGTTAGGTGTCACAGCTACTCAGCTAGAGGATGCCCTTGTAGTGTAGCCTATGTTTTGAGATTCTTCAGTCAGTGTTCTGATTCTTCAGAGTTTTCCTTACCATTCTGTTCTGTTGTTTAACTTTTCTGCATGGAGATACTTTCTCTAGGTGATAGACAGCTTTGTTCTCTATTCAGCAAGCAGGAGTCTAGGAAATGCATGCCTGTATAATTTTGGATCATCTTTATGCACTGGGTAGCAGCACTGCTTAAGCAGCGCATGTTCCCATTTCCTGCTTATGTGCTCATTGCTCTAGATTGCTGGCACAGGAATTTGGTTTGAAATTGTGATGAAATAGGCTGAGGAATTGATCTGACTGAAAAATAAGTTGTGTTTTTTTTTTTCCCAGGTGATATTAGGGGATGTCAGTTCTTTGTTTTGCAAGTGGTTGTGCCTAGAATGCATATATCTGAAGCCATAGTTCCTTAATTAAATGAATTGCAACCTTTCTTACTGATGTTTATGATTTTTGAGTATTTGTTTCTGCACTGTCATATGTTTACTCCTCAATCATTGCTTATTAAAGGACACGTATATAATTATCAGTGGTTTTCAGTCATTGAGAGCACTGCTCTTTTATTGTTTGTCCTCTGACCTTGTTGAACATTTGCTGAGGAGTGGTGGTTTTTTTATACCGTACTTACACAACTGATTATGCTTGAATTGCTTGGATGGTATATAGTTGTTTTGCTGAAGGGGAATGCAATACTTGGAGGTTCATATAAAAATTCATCCAACATGCTGTTTAGATTATTTAAGCACTTTACCATTGTTGAAAATGAAATTGATAGTGAGAGTTAGTATAGTGGGAGAAGCAGGAATCTTTAATTGCTGTCAGCTCTTGGGAGCATACTTGGTTTCTGTACCACACAGGAGTAATCTAACAGTTTGGTTTTTATATATATGACACAAATTATCAAATATTAGGTAAAATGCACCTGAAATATTTACTGTAGTATTTTCCATTCTTCTTTATAAAGGAGTGCAGCTTTTGTGAAGATCCTCGTTTTGCCAGAACTGGTGTATGCATTAGTTGTGATGCTGGGATGTGCAGAGCTTATTTCCATGTGACCTGTGCTCAGAAGGAAGGCCTCCTCTCAGAAGCAGCAGCAGAAGAGGTAGCTATGGAAAGGATAGAACAAAAGACCTCTATGGAAAGCTTATGGAAATGACCTGAAATGGTAGCTTTTTTGTTCACAGATCCTGAACAAAGTTTTTTGAAGTAGGTTACAAGGCCTAGGCTGGGTAAGGGAACTGTACAGCGAGAGCCCTTCACCAAATTGTCCAACTCTAAGCATCCTTTGAAGCTGACGGGAAAAAGGATAAAGAAAGTTAACACTGAAGTTGGCTTAATAGACTATCAGTCAGTACATACAGGAATTCTAACTCTGTTTCCCAAACTTTACATAGGGTGGCATACTTACCTAGCTGTTTGTGTAGTACATTAATCTCTATTTCATACCAAATAGGAAACTTGAGAAATTAATGACATTTCTGATGCCACTTCTTCATGCGTGTTTTCCAGAGTTTACTTCAAATTGTAGAACATAGATATGACTTCCCTTGTGGTAACATTAATCTTTGGACTCAGAATGAAAAGCAAGTATTTACAACCTCCTGATAACTTCTTAATATCTTTTCTTAACAGTTTTTTCCCTATAATATGATCTAAAGCAATTCAGATTTGAAGTTCCCATTCCCCAATTAATTTTTATAGTATAAGTACTTTTAGGTTGTCCAATTTCATCCTGATATGTATCATTTGGAATAAGCCTGTCATGTTCATAGCTTCACAATTTAGCTTTTTGCCTTATGAACTAGCATAGGTAACTCAAAAAAACAAGCATTACTTTCACTGTTGATCTTAACACTTTTGTTTCTGAAAACAGTGGACCTCTAAGGGATTCATGAAGGAATCACAAAATGCTTTCTTCTGTCGGACCGATAAATAGGAAGATAGCACATTGCCTCATTGTTGTTCTTAATAGATTTTGTGTAAGGTTGGGTCCTTACACTCCCTCTGGTTGTATATATCTGCTTGCCTTTCCACCTTAAAATTTTGATACATGTTTTCTGCAGTCAAATTTTTAATCAAGGTCTCACACAATCTCATTTTAGGGCACAGCTAATTTTTGAAGTAAGCTGTCGCATACTGTGAAAATCTAAATTAAAATGTGCTTGTAAGGAAACTCAGGGTAAATTTTATTAGTCTATGTTTTATAAGTGGAATAAAGGGAAATTTGATAGGCAGGTAATTTATTAATATTTGTATTGCTTTATGAAGGAAGACTTCTGTAGGTTTTTCTTAGTCTGTAGATTTATGGTGTTGTTTGTGCTCTTTTAAAAGTACAAAGGCAGTGAAATGTGTTTATCAAGCCATGTCTCCTCCTAGCTCAGATCTTTGCAGCCTACTTGCAAGTTTTGCAGGTGCTAAAAATTACTGTAAACCTAGCCATGATAGTGTGCTGATATGATGGAAAGAAAAATGGGGAATAATTTATCTGAGAGAAGATAAATTATGTGAAGGTATACTACCAAAACTGTTGGAAAAACCAAATATGTTAGATAAACCAAATATATTGCCTATGATAGTATTCAGAATTATTAAGCACTTGTAGGATTTAAGGCACAGTGAATCAACAGGAAATTAATACATGTTATATGTTAAAGGGATTTGTACTTAGGAATTTATTTTGCTGGGATTTTTTCCTGAGAATGCAAATGTAGTACAGTGATTGAGTATTAGAGAGCTAAATCGTTAATACATTTAAAAACATTTAGGATCATGCAATGAAAACAATGGGAAAACACCTAATGTTGTAAATTACACCAACATGATAAAATTAATTTAGAAACATACTTTCTAGTTGTTTTTAAAAACATACCCATTTGAACTGATTGCCAGAATGTTTGTGCTGTTCAGAGCCCTTTGGCCTTACTTTATGTCTCACTTTATTTTCGTTCCTTCCCCTTTGTTTTTTTTGAAACAGGATATAGCTGACCCTTTTTTTGCTTATTGTAAACAGCATGCGGACAGGTTAGACAGAAAATGGAAGCGGAAGAACTACTTGGCTTTACAATCTTACTGTAAAATGTCCTTGCAGGAAAGAGAAAAGCAGCTTTCACCAGAAGCTCAGGTATTGTATTCGTGGCACAAATGCATCTGTATTAATCATCCGTGTTAAACAAGACAGAAATTAAGAGAAAGTAAAAACGTTATTATAGTAGAAAATTAAGTGTGGAATATATTGATAGTGCATGGTCATTTAACAGCATACTGAACTGTTTGTAGGGTTTGGTCTCTAAGAACAATTTTATATATGATATAGTTATATCTCATATATATTAGATATCTATTTCAATAAATATCAAATATCTGTGCTTGTCTGAATTACTTTGGTTTGAGGTAAAAAATTGGTAATTACTTTTTCATTGTTATTCATAGATTTTATTTAACATTTCAAGATTCTGAAGAAAAAAAGCCAGAAAAAATTAGGCATATTTCTATTTCTGTCTAAATTTCCAATTTCGTAGGTCTAAGTGGAATTCTATGTGCCAGGTGTTTTCATAGTAAACACTTCCTAGGAAAAAAAAATAATGTATGCAAAGAAGTGAGTCTGTGCTACTGCGTGGGAGTTGTCTGAAAGCCTTAGGCAAGTCTGTATCCCTGTCTAGTGACAGATCCATTTAAAACTTAGTTACTGCAGACGCTTGACTGATAAATGTCTTGTTGATTCAAAGGTTTCAATCCCTCTGAGGGAATCTGCATACTTTTCGTATTTCAATGTGTGTCCTTCTTTTTTTTTCTTTTGATTCTGAGGAGTTTCTAGCATGGTTTGCTTCACTGCTTAGACTGAACTTCATTCCACGGAAAAATCACACCTGTGCAGAAAAGCAGCTTGTTACCTAAATGAAACCTGCCTAATTTATTTGTATAAAGTAGCAGATGCTGTAAATAATGGAAATAATTATGGGAGAGAACTGTGCTTTTTTTCTGAAGTGAGAATGATAGTGTAATGATAAGAAAATATTGTTTCATATTTTCAAACCTTTTATTTAAAAAAATCTTGCCTTTTCTGTTTGAGATCTCTGAATAGGAGAATGTTAATTTAAAATTACCTATGCTATTGAGAATGAGCATGAGCAAACTTGTAGAAAAATTTTGAATAAAATACTTTGTGGGATATTGAACTTCATGTAGCTTGATTTAAAACTAGTTTCATAATTCTTGCTGAATATACTCAGCTCTCAGTTATGTGAAATGCACCTGTGTAGTGGAGACTTTACAATAATTTGAATACTGCCCAATATGATAGTAAGTGCTGGTTGTACAATATCAGTTTGGATCCAGCAGGGCTTATTTTCAGGAATGTATTATGCAGTGCTGATAATGCTGATAAGTTCCCAGCATTTCCCTTTCTCTATCCTCTTTTCCCCAAACCAAGACCCTGCAATGTTTTAATCTAAATTATTCAGGTTAAATTTTTGGAAACTGTAAGAATAACTACTGAAAACTGCAGGTGGAGTTACTTGACATAGTGTCATAGGCACCTTGATACAAGTATGATAACTGGCATATGTTCTGTACAATCACATGTTTTCACTGTTGGTGGTTTTGGTGTTGTACAGCAGTGGCTGTAGGTGCACCTGTTGTGTGGGTCCAAGAAAAAAGCCCTTGAGGTCAGAGCTGACCTATAAGCTACATTTGCTTTGTTTCTTGGTCTTTAATGTTCAAGACCTAGCAAGGTAATGTGTTAAACTGCAGTACTACCTTCGATGATTCTGTTTGAAATCAGAGATGCTCCTTAACCATAGTGTATAGGTATATGCACACCTTTTGCTTTTGTCTCAGGAGTATCTCACACCATATGGTGGGGCAGTCACATTAGTTTAGTTTCTTCTTTGTGCAGGCAAGTAAACAGCTTCTAACTGATAGTCAGCTGGAGTTTTGCCTCTGAAGGTTTGTATGTTGATGTCAGTTTCTGCCAGAATTGCCACTTCATAGAGTTCCCTCAAGACAGGGTTTTCCAACTGTCAGTAACAGCTCGATCTTCTGGGGTAGATCTCCCAGATGGTCACAAACATACAGATGTCATCAACAATATACATTGTGAGCTTCTCTTGTCTGCTTCACTTCTGTTTGAGTTCTATTCTTGACAAATTATAATCAGCAAGTTTAACATTTATAAAGAGAAGTGGCATTGAGAAAGGAGTTCCTATAAAAGTATGTCAAATATGGTAAAAATGCTCTTCATCAACTTTTGTTGCTTGCATAAATAACAGTTTAAGGTGTATCTAAATGCATATGTGGTAGGTCAACCAAAGCTTCTACCACTAGTGAGTTTTCACGGTCCCATCAAATTATCATTATCAGAAGGGGTTGTCTCGAAGCCAGCAGTCATCCATTGTTTTCATCAGTGCAGAAATCTCATCAAGAAATGTGTACATAGCTCCAAAACCTAGTGAAAGGTTAACGTTGTTTGTGTGTGCGCTTTGAAGTAAAATTAAATGTCTGTATCAACGTCTTGTTTCTTGAGTTGTGGAGTTCCAGAGTGCAAATGGCGTTGATTAGACTGTGCAGCTTTTAAAATGAAAATGAAATGCCGGATGTGTTCCAGATTGCAACTCAGATCCTGAGTCGTTCCTTGGCGTTTCTAACTGGGGGGCTGTTCCTTGCAGGCGCGAATCAACGCCAGGCTGCAGCAGTACCGCGCCAAGGCGGAGCTGGCGCGCACCACCCGGCCCCAGGCCTGGGTGCCCAGGGAGAAGCTGCCCCGGCCGCTGACGAGCAGCGCCTCGGCCATACGGAAACTCATGCGCAAAGCAGAGCTGATGGGAATCAGCACAGACATCTTCCCAGTGGATACTTCAGATACCAGTTCCAGTGTTGATGGAAGAAGGAAACATAAACAACCAGCTCTCACTGCTGACTTTGTGAATTATTACCTTGGTGAGGGTGAAAATGGTTTATTTTTCTCAACGAAAAGGCACCACTTTGCTGCGTTGTGCTATGCTATTTCACTGGCTTTTTTATTTTCATTGTATTTTTCTACTATTGTTTATAGTAGATAAATGTGGACTATGACTTCATTTTACATCAGGTATATTATTGCTTAGAGTCTGTTCACACAGAAAGCTTTTTTTTAAAAGATGCTTCAGAAAATAATAAAATCTTTCAAATATAAATAGGAGACCAAACTGTCTTTAGGAAGGGAGTAGGTAACTTTTGGTATAATATTCTTTCCTTAAATTCTCCTCCATTTCTGTGTAGAGTAGCATGACTTTTTGACTGTTAGATCCTGATAAAAGTTCATCATTTGCAAAACTACAGTACAGTAAAATACAAATGACTGTTCATTCTGCTCAGTCTGTGTATAAACTTACAGGCCACAGTTTTGTGTCTTTGTATTGTTACAGTTTTTTACTTTAGGTTGCTTCACTTTTTTTTAGTGCATAACACTTGAAAATGTATATTCAAGAACAGGAAATAATGCAGTTTTCTTTTAAACAGAGAGAAATATGCGCATGATTCAAATACAGGAGAATATGGCTGAACAGAAGAATATCAAGGATAAGTTAGAAAATGAGCAAGAAAAGCTTCATGTGGAGTATAATAAGGTAGGGAAAAAGGAGTGATAAACCCTTGTACCGTTTTAGCATTGCTGCTATTAACTTTGATAGAATTTTTATTTCCATGGGAAAAAAATGGATGAAAATGAAAGATGCCAACTATTGATCTTTTGAAAGTAATATTTCAAAAATTATTTCTTCTTTTAACGATGTTCAGTTGTCTGTCTTCCCCCATACAAATAATATCAGATTCTAAAATGTGGTATGTTGACTGGATGCAAGTACTTTAACTGACCCTACTGAGAGCTCCAGTAGCAAATGGGCCTGTTTTATCCTGCATGATTCTCTGCTTGGAGCCCCACTTTATAACTGGCAATCTGCGATACACAGAGTATTATTTACTTATTTATGTCAACTGCAACTGCAGTTGGGCTTAGGTTTAATGACTTGACTTACTTTTTAGACAGAAATAATCAGTATTCTCACCTCACAGTGTCCTCTGCATGCTTTTTAGAGTATAACAAATTTGATGCCCATAAATTAAGGCTTTGCTCCCCCAAAATGTTACTAATGTAATTTTTAGTAACTCATCATTATGATTAAAAATAACTTATTACATTTTTTTACCAAATGAATACTTATTTTAGTATTCAGTTATGTTGAAACACGGCTATACTGTACCCTTTGTGATAGATGACATGCTGCAATTCTTGCTGAATTCAACAGCCTATTAAGTGATAGTTAACGATGACAAAAAATGGTGTTACTATTATTTCCTAAATTGTTTGATGTGTGTTTTAAGTGAGAATGTATCGAAAATGTAGCAGCCCAGAGATGATAAAGGGAAAGGAAATTGTGCCTGGGGCTTTTAACCAAATTAATATTTACCTCCCAATATATGCAACCTAGCAGTTACTTCCAGAAGAAAACAAACCCCTTTATTTTGCTTCACCTTTTAATTTTAAATTTACTCTTTCTGTGAGTGTGGCAAAAGAGACTTTTAATTCATTTATATGTTCACTTGTTATAATCTTGCTGCTTAAGTAGTTTGGACAGCACGTATAAGATGTTGCTGTATTTTAGTTATGCTTTCCATTGGACTTTATGAAACCTCATTTCCATGCTAAAATACTTCAAGTCTTCAGAAAACAAGTGATTGCTCTGGGGTTTTTTTTTACTTCTGTTGAATTGCTGAATAGTTGTACTGATCTCCACTATATTGATATGAGTTTCATTGTTTTTCTAATCCCACAATAAATTAATGCACCCTTGGTAATTAAGAGGTTGAGTAAAATTTTATTTATTAATTCTTAATGGATTTTCATTCCTCTTGCCTATTTTTTTTTTCTTTAACTTTTCAGCTGTGTGAGTCCTTGGAAGAGCTACAAAATATGAATGGAAAACTGCGAAATGAAGGGCAGGGCATTTGGGCTCTGCTGGGTAGAATCATTGGACAGGTTGGTTGGTTCCTTGCCCCTCTTTACAGAGAAAAAAACAGCAGAACAGGTTTTCCTAGAACAGGCTTTTTTGTTTCTGTCTGCCACTTCTACGGCTGAATAAATTTATTTGATTTGATCAGACCCAGGCTTTACTCAGGGGATAATGCTTCCTGATTGAAGTACCTAGACTTCTGCAAACCACCTACTGGGAATGTGTAGCTTAATTTTCTCGTGGTAATAGTTTGCTTGTTTGCAAAATTCTTTCATTTGATACAAGTGATTGACCTGTCATTTGTGATGAACCTTAGCATGAAGCATGAATTAATCCTTCTGGTTTTGTCTCCAGTTGTCTTTAGTTACTATAGGCTTCAAATGATAATTTAACTCTTTATAGCTTTTATAAGTAAAAATCTTTTTAAATGCAGTGTTTACGTAATGATGTGTAACTAGGCAGGGGAGAATATTTTGATCAAATGAATGTAAATATCAAGGACATCAGAAGATTCAGGTTACTTCCTGTTGCTAGCAATTAGCTTTATTCCCATTGATATGGGAACAAAGAGAAGTGAAGATTTTTGCAGTGTTTTTATTAAAGTTTTACATCAGATATTATATGTCAGTGGTCATTTTGGATGTAATAGGGAGATTGCAATGATTTCCAGTTATGATTTAAGATTGAAGACACTGTTCTCTGTGGAAATGCAGACATACAATTGTTCTCAGTTTTGGCATGCCCTTTGTTACTGCTGAGTCTGTTCTGTGCTGCTGTTCTGAAAACGAACCTTGCGCTTTCTTTATGTAGTAGTAGTTCCTAAGATATGCACCTTTTACTAGTTCCATTTGTCTGCCTGCCTCTCCGACTTGCACAGAAGAATTCTTGCATAACGTATCTTTAAAACAAGATTATTTTTCTTCCTTTGAGTAAGTATTCGCAAATATATTTCCTGATGCAAATGTTACTCAATTTGAAAAAAAAAAAAAAAAAAAGAAAGAAAAGTTGAGCAGAACTCATTTACACAGCTTGCATGACATTTTTTTTCCAGTTGGTTGAACAGATGCAGACCCATGGGGCTGCTGAGAAATGACTTTGATAGATGGCTGCTGTCTGAGAAGCCAGCATACCACAGATAGTAGAAACCCAACGAGAGTCTCGTCTGCTTTGTGGAGGGCTTGGTCCAATAAGATAATTTTTCTAATTAACCTGTCGAGCACCAGTGTAGCTGCGATGCTGGGGAAAATAAACTGCCTCAGTATTCTGTCACTTTCATGAATCTGCCTTTGCTTGTTTCAGCTTCCTAGAGAAATGCATCCTTGTCCATCCTTATATTGGAAGCTTGAAGAAAAATTCTAAAAGCTAGTCTTTCTGTGTGTTTCTTACTGAATTGGAAAAATGACTGTAAGATTACTTGATATTACAGAATCATACTGGGATAAATGTGTAGTCTGTAAAATAGTTAGCTAAGCAATTTTCTACTCATTATGTGTCTTGTTTTTTATGCATTGAGATTAGAGGAATATTCTTTAAAAGTGTCAAGACTCACATGTGCTGCATTTCTTCAAATCCAATAGAAATTGAACATACCAGCAATTTTACGGGCTCCTAAGGAAAGGAAACCAAGTAAAAAGGAAGGAGGAGCACAAAAGGCATCTACACTTCCAGCAGTACTTTATAGGCAAGTAATTAAATTCTGACAGAATAGATACAGTATCTAATGATTTATAGTTTCAGAAAAGTGTTCTGAGAAAATTGTTTGCTTCACTTTTTAATTAAAATTTGCTTTAAAGTTGTCTATGCATTTTACTTGTTTTTAAGGCTAAGTTGAATAGTGGTCAATTCTTCACCCTACCACATACGAGTAAAGTTTGGGTGTTTTTGCAAATTTGACAGCAGTGCTTTGAGGACAAAGCTAACTCCTTGCATCTGAAGTAGAAGAATCCTTTGTTTTTTTGATGTGAAAACTAACTGGTCACTTTGTTCTTTGAATGCACTCATCTGAGTGGATGATTTTGAGAACAGTGATGATGCTGTTCAGTCACGATTCCTGGATGCACAAAACACTTGTCATATAAGAATTCTCTCTTTTTGCTCATGCTAAATTTCCCTACTTCTATTTTTATTAATTCCCAAGTATTTACTTACACTGTCATAGTTCCATCTTTTCCCCTCTTCCATTAGCTGTGAAGCTACTGACTGGGATTTTTATTAAGTGTAATAGTGAGACACAAACTGGGATCCTGGACTGTGACTGTGCAAAATACATGCATGTCATCAAGGATCTTCTTTTCTCACCACAGCTGAGGGATGACATGGTCTATTGCTTATCTAGAGAGCTGCAGCCAGGCATCCAGCCACAGCAAGTAGTGTCTTACCCAGTAGAAGGCTAAGGGAAGAGGATAGTTTATACAAGCAAAAGTTAATTTTAGTGCTGCAAGAGGTAGAAATCTTGAAAACATGGCAGTGGGCTGAGGATTTGGCAATTTTGATGTACACAAATGATTTGAGTTATGCTTTCACCAATTCTGTTTCATTCAAATGCACTCAGTTCCTCTCAGTTATAGTGCAATCAGTGAACACCTATCTTTTCAAAATAATGATTTCAATTCCACTAAAATAATAATAAAAAGGAAGTGTAATTTCTAGAGAGTTACATTGCCCAGCATGGCAGCAGCATAGATCTATTTCAAGATGGTTACCTGCATAAGCGTGTGATTGATTACTGAGATTGGTACTAGCAGCATAATTTTCTGTTTAAGCATTTCTTGTATTTTTTTCTACTTGCCACTGGTATATTTTAGTATTGAGTGATTACTAACTTGTTAGAAGTCCTCAAAAATTTAATTGAAAGCCATTTTTTGCTTACTCTTACTAGGAGCCTTTTATGCTTTTACTGTACTTGGGTAGAAGCTCCTTAAAAAAGCTCCTCCATAGTTACTCCAAAAAGTAATTATGCACTTAAATGATACATTCAAATTGAAGTTACCACATGTTGGTATTGAAACTGGGGGATGTGATGGGGTATATAATTTATTCTTTATGAGTATGTAACTATAATGCTTTTCTGCTATGTACATGAAAAGTTGTGGAATTTGCAAGAAGAACCATGATCAACACCTACTGCTACTGTGTGACACTTGCAAACTCCATTATCATCTTGGTTGCCTGGATCCACCTCTTACAAGGATGCCAAGGAAGACCAAGAACAGTTACTGGTAAGAACACAGTTAATGTGTTGTCCTGTGCTGTTTCTGTACTTAAAGTGGGATGTAAATGTGAACAGACTTGCAAATTCTGAGTGGATTAGACATTGCTTTAATGCAATTTGAGCAGTTTTTTTATTTTCAGGTTATTAACAGTGATGTTTCAAGGTTAAAAAACAGAAGTTGTAAAGGTTTTCTCATTAGCCATTGTGTAAAAATAGGTTATAGCTGTAATTTTCTTGGGTTTTGAATTCATCTGTGATTGTTATTGCTGCAATATAATAGTGGTAGGAAATTATAGGCTAATACCTTCGGGAAATGAGAGACTTGGTTTTCTGTTTATGTTAGGACTCAGATAAGCAACTCTCTGTTCGGATCTTCAGGCAAATACTTGTAATATTTTTAAATAAACTTGTAAGTAGGATCTCTGTCTATTGCAATATGGGAAGTGTTGGGTTTACTGCTGTCTTACAACTCCAATGTACAGTGGCAGAAGTATGTTCATAACTGCACTTATTGCAGTTACATTCCCACAAATTAAAGTTCTTTCATGCTCACAGAACAGAACAAAAGCTAAGTTGTACAATGAGAAATGTTAAGGTGGCAGAGATTCTGATTTCCAAACTGTCGTAGAATTGGCTTGCTCTGCTGTGTAGTGTTAGCAGTCTGCATGTTTAAACTGCTCTGGAATATATTAGAACAAACTCAGAAATAGTTTGTAGCTGGCAAGAAATTAGAGTACAGCATCTCGAGGAGTCATTCATCACCTTGTCTGAATGTTAAGGTGTCAAATCAGAATAGTGTAAGAATTGCTTCTAAAATACAGTAAAACTATTTTAACAGAAAAAGATTAGTTTCTGTTTTTCTTCATATATATCTAATTTTTTTTTGTTAAAGAACTTGCATAAAACATTTACTTCAGACATCTTTTTGGTGTAATTTTGAAGATTATGTACAGAACAAGATGACCAGTACATGAAATGGGAGGCCTCTCTTTTTTATATTTTAGTGTAACAAAGCCTGGATTTACTTTAATAAATTTGCTTAGTAAATTAATAGAGATTTCATTTAAAAAGTAAAAATCTCAAAAAGGTTTTCACCATCACTAATACTTTCCTGAACCTAATTTTCCTTTAATTATTTAGTGTAATGTGTTGTTGGGCTTTTGATCTCTTTGGTCAAATTTGACAAGTAGCTATTTTAAAGCTTTTTTTTTTTTTTT
Organism: Thryothorus ludovicianus; assembly: GCA_013397245.1. Taxonomy (NCBI): domain Eukaryota; kingdom Metazoa; phylum Chordata; class Aves; order Passeriformes; family Certhiidae; genus Thryothorus; species Thryothorus ludovicianus. Next base: position 334,987 of record VZTB01007848.1, on the reverse strand, counting down.
TTTTTAAATTTTTAGATAGCTTCTTCATTTACACAGGAGATTTGATTTCTGTTCTGCTTTTTAACAAAGTTGAAAAGGCTCACTAAAAGCTATCAGTCCAAAAGATGTAAGACTAATTCTCAGTAGGTGTTAAAGGCAAGATAGGTCAGGTTAGGTAGTAAAGGTCTTTCATTTCAAAGCTTAGCTTTGTTGTGAATTTCATGCTTCAGTTATATCTCAGATCACAAACTTGGCTTTTACTCCTAATTAGCTCAGGCATATTCTGGAGTGTGAGATGATAGCAGACAAATTGAGCTGCATTGATTGCATTCTTTTCATCATTGAACATTCCTTTATGTATTCTTTTCAGGATCAGTAGAGAGCATATAGAAAAGACCCTTAATTCAAGTTTGAGTTCAGTAGGTTTTTCCTCCCCTGCTGTTTTGAATACAGTTTTTATCTTTTGATTAAGATATGAAGAAAAGTGCATTTTTTTTTAGATGGCCATGTACTTTTCAGATATTTGTATAGGATGTAATAGGAACATAGCAGAAAAAGAAAAGAAACTTGGTATTCCTTGAAACACTAGGCAGGTTGAAAGATGTTATTTAAGAGTTGTTAAAACCACTGAGTTTACTTCTTTTTAAAAATAGTAATTAAGAAACAATAAAAAAATTGTTTCTTGTTTTTCTGTTCCTTTATTACTGTTGATAATTTACTCAAAATAGCTAACTTGAGCCATTGCAAAAGTTTTTATGATTACAGTCATGTACTTTACCAGTATATGTTTCTTTAAACAATGAGTACTTTAATATGAGTTTATTCCATAAACTTCATCTTTTATGTTGTGTTTGAGGATGTTGGGTGATTCAGGTTATGTGTGTGATGTTACATAGACTAATTTGTAGTTATATTTTTTGTCTATTTCATGCTCAACATTTAATAGTTTAAATTACAATTGACCGAAAAGGATTTTGAAATTGTAAATTAAATCCAGTATTATATGTTAATAGTAAGAGGAAAAAAAAAAATAATTATGTATTTAAAAGCTAATTTGTTGACGAAAGCACAAATTATATTTCATTATCTCAGTGTTTCTAAAATTTAAAATGAGTTAACAGTTTTAATCTTAGTGAAATCATAGTAAGAATTTAGACCTGGTGAGCATCAGTATTTCACAGTTTACTAGTTTAACTGGTTTAAAACACTTAACACTAAGAATTTCCTTGTTCGATGGCCTGACAGTTTTCTTCAAGGTGACAATTATAATATCTTACAAACCAGTTTGTACCATAGTAAATTCAAAGACTGTCCTCTTTTCAGATGGATTTGAGATAAAGAGCACAGGAGGTATTTTGTGTACATTAAAGCATTAATTTATATCTTAAATATGTATTAATTAATATATATTAATTAATTATGTTTTGATGCTGTACTTTCAAAGTAGAATAAGAGAATATCCTGAGTTTGAATAATCAAGTCCAACTCCTAGATGAGAAGTTGTAACCATACAGTGATATGCTGTGGTTTACTTTAATTTAAAAATTTGCAATTTTCAGTTTCTTAGAAATTCTATTGATTAAACAATTAAATATTATTTTGATTAACATAATACTGTTTTTTTTGTTATCATAATACTGAGTCTTATCATTCTTGCTGAAAACTTGTGTGCTTTTATGCTCCTGGTCATTCTGGATGTATTTTCCTGGTGGAGAATGATCTTAACTGGTACTAAGGTAATGCACAAGTGTTGGCAGACAATATAATGAATCAAAACCTAATTTTAAAATATTGATGCTTTCATTAAAAAAATACTTGTTGGCAGCTACCAACAAGGATTAGCTTTTTCCATTGGAATGAGATTGCTGAAAAACAGTGGTAACTTCTGGTAGTATATGAAATACTGGGGACTGAGATGGACAAAAGGAGGACTAATGGTTGTATTAAGCTTTATTGGTTTTATTTTTGCTGTAGAAGGCCAAGTTATTTTAGTGGTGACTGCCATGGGGAGTATTGAGCACAGGGCAGAATGAGCTGTAGAGTTCCTGACCATTAGTTCAGCATCAGGACATTCATTCGTATTCTTGACCTCATTCATTCAGTACTGGTCCAGCACCTCTTCAAATATTTTTTCATCCTGAGTCACTAGATAATGATATAAGATAATTAACTTACACAAACATGAATAGACTATGATACATTTTTATGTATTTGTTACTTGTTTTAATTTAAGGATGTTGGAGTTGTTGCAAATGGCAAATTTTCTTATTTTTTTTAAAACTCTGTAACTTTGCACTCTGTAAGATGCTCTTTGAAGCTTTTTGACAGTTGTATTAGGTTCATATATACTATCTTTTATCTCCGGAATAAAAGCAGCCCTGTTTTTTTTTTCCATCTCCAGTATGTCATTTACATCTGTAATTTATAGAGCATAGGTGTCATCTTGAAGCTGTGGTCCATGTTTCTCATGTTTGAAGTGGCTCAACTCTTTGTAAACATTGTAAGAGATGATTTGTTAGAAAGCATATCTGTAAGACCTGTGTCTTCCTTATGAAAACAAGCCCTGCTTATTTTCCTTTTTAAACACTGAGAACAGAACTGTTTTCTGGAAGCACTGTAGTGTTATTTGCTAAGCAATTTGAATAAACTCTTTTCCAACTCACTGCTACTGAGTTGACAAGATGTTTGTGAGGTGGGAAGTTATCTCTGATTCTTGTACCAAGTTAGATTGAAAACACAGTAAAATCACACAATTTCTTTTTTCTTCTGTAGGTTGTTAGTGCTTAATCAAAGACTTTGTGTGATTAAGAGATTTCAAATCAATTCTGAGACTTCTTGGTGGAACAAACACTTTGTGTGATTTTAGCAGTAGGCACATTTTTAGAAGTTAGGCAAATTATTGCCTGCTACTGATTTTTTTTCTGTGGGTCTAGATTAGGCAAGTCCAGATTAAAAGCAAAACAAAATCCATGTACTGAAAGTTGAATCTTTGGCACCATTTCTCCTGTTATTGCAATGCTTGCTAATTTGGAGGTAATCGAAGATTGTTGCAGTAGCTCTAAAGGTGACCTGCTGTGGCAGTTTCTCTCTTCACTACTTGTCCTTGAACAGCTGAAATTTAGTGAGCATGGTTGTGGCATAGCCAAAAAAAAAAGTCATATGGCTGTTTTCTATGACTTTATTTGGATTAAACAGCAGAATGGGAAGAGTGCTTTAAATTCAAGGGCTGTGTTGAAATAAGCTATAAGAAGAGCTGAAAAGAGATTGTTTCCAAATCAGAGGAATGTGTGTCCGTAATGGCTTTTCTGTGACTCTATGGGAGCTAACAGCCAAACTGCTTTGTAGTTGAAGCTTGTCAGTTTTGTGATAGGGATGTTGGGACATGCTTGACTATGACAGTAGAGCCTATTCTGGTAAATCAAGAGATTGCTTGTAAGTTGACATTTATAGCTCCTTTCCCTCTTTACCTTGATATTTTTGTGAAGTTTTGTTCTGTGATTCACACAATACCCTCACCCCCATCATAGTATGGTCTTGCTTTTCTTTTCTAGATTTAGATTTTTTTTGAAATTTTGGTTGCTTTCACACTTGCACAACCTGTTTCAGATAAAACTTGTTCATAAGAACATAATTTAAGGAATTTGTATGCAGTACCTCGTCTTTTGGTTGTTTGATGTCTTCCTCAGTAACATAAAATGCTTCACATATATATCACATAAATAAGATAATAATGAAACTTCAGGACTTTAATGACCTGCATGGGTATTTTCTGTAGAACTGTCTGAACATAGGTAGCAGAAAAATTATGTCTTTCCTTTGTAATAACAGAGATAAAGAACAGGAATTATTTAAATCATACATACAGGGTGATAGATCCAAGAAGCTGGATTCCCAACTCCAAATATTGTTGTAAAGCCCTATGACTATTTGTTCCTCTTATAAAAGTGTCATTTTTAGTGCAGCTCTTTAGTTATGGAAGCTTTTTCTATAATTTATATGTGGCACATATTTTTACCATAATAATGGGGAAAATAAATGCTTAGTAAGAATTGCTCATAGAATTTTTGAACATTTTCATAGATATTGCTTACATCTGCATAAGCAGATCATAGTAATTACTTTCAATTGTGCTTTCCAGCACATAAATTAATGGCATGACTGATGCTGCAGTGTTATGGAGGGCCGTACTCTTTGATGCTTACTAAATAGAAATTCACCTTAAAGCTTTGGGTTGGACAGCTTTAAGAACAATGCATCTTTTAAAAATAAAGAATTCAAAGTAACTTATAGCTAAGCAGACATGCAAGATTTTGAGGGAATATTGTTACTTAATGCTTCCCTCTCCATCATTGGAGTGCCTTTCTCCATCAAACCTTAAAATAACAGTGGTTTGTTCTTTGTGCCTTTATTTACTTAAATGCATGTACATACATATTTGGGTGTGTATATTCATACAAATTTATGTAAACATATAACTCTAAAAAGTAACATTGTGAAAGCTATTGTACCTTATATTTTTCTGTATTCTAATATCTTAAGGGCTAGAGATGTTAACAGCTACTATTTGTGTAGCTTTGAAAGAGGGGCATGCTCATTTTATCAAGCACAGAGAAAAGTATATAAACTGACTTCCTTGTGCTTTGGCTATTCATAAAGACTCCATACTTACCTGAGAGAGGGGAGAAACTTACCTTTCAATCTACCCTGTTTTTCTGCTTTTCTAGACCAGTAAATGTTCCAAGTACTTTCATGTGTCCTATTTACCCTGTCTTAAGTGCTTTTGAGATAAGAGGTGATGAATCTTTGTAACATTATAATGTAGCCACAATTATCTAAAATTTACATATGGAAAAGTTAAAGGAGAAAGGTCTTGAATTAGTCAGGGTTGCACTTGATCTGTTACCCAATCCATGACTAGATTCCCTTTATTCTGACATGGTAGCCACCAGTCTGTATAGCAAACCATGATGACTCCTGGTGTCTTTTGGTATAGCTAGGAGAGATATGAGATTATACTGCTGGGGTTACTTTAAAAGAATTAGAAAACATGGAAAGTTCATGGACTTGATATTGTGTTAGACCTCACTGAAGTTCACAGGAGAACTATTCTTGTTTAATGTGTAAATTGAAATAGGCTCAAGCACAACATGTGTATCTGGCTTTGTACTTTTGTTTATACAGGATAGATATGCCTTCTTGTTGCAAATGTGGATTAAAATTTAACTTCAAATCATTAAATACATGGGGTTTTGATTTTGTCTCCTTCCAAAGCAAATTTGCTCTATCATTTAGATAATGTTAATGTGCTTATCCCTGCTAATGCCAATTAATAGCACAACATTATGTTGATTTTTTTTTGGTTGGTATTATTTAAAAAAAATGTTTAATAGGAGAACAGTGGTGAATTAGACTTTGAATGGACTTGTAGTTTTTTGAATTGGAAGTGTAGTGTGAGAAGTAATTAAAACTGGCTCTTCCAGTAAGTATAATTTTTATGTTTTCATTAACATGCTTATAGTGAACAGCCGGATTTATGACTTTGCATAAGATGATTTCTTGCAAATAAAAACAAATCCCAATGAATTCCTATCCTGTTAATTCTGTTATGGAGCTTGTTAATGGCATTACTTTAGTGTCTCTTAATTTTTGAAGTTCTGGTGGTGATTTTGTACTTTCTCAGAAACTCAGTAGGCATTTTTTTTCAATTTAGTGTTCAAAGTTTGTTTTTCAGATTTAAAACACACTCCCTTAGAAAATATATATTAAAATTTATTTTCATAACAAACATGTCTTCCAAATCCCTGCTACTAAAGTGTGCTCTTATTGGAATGAATTCAGCAGTATGTCATTGTAAAGATTAACAATCTGGTCTAGTGGAGGGTGCCTCTGCCCATGGCAGGGTAGTGAGAACTGAATGATCTTCAAGATCTCTTCTAATCCAAACTGCTGTATAATTCTATAATTAAACTGCAGCAGCAGCTACAGTAATTAATAGATTAGAGATCAGTGGGCAGCTTTAAAAATGAAGATGTGGTAGAATGAAAATCATGAAATAGAGGGCATTTTTCTTGAAGATTAATTCCTACTTTCAGAATCTTTGTTTTCAAAGTTAAGTACTTTAAGGAAAATAACGTCTTACTTGTGTTTTACTTGATTACTTAGATGTCCATTTGATTTCTTGACTTTTGAATTTATCTTAAACACAAACACTTCAATATGTTTTTTTTTCTGCTTTTGTGACTGCAGTCTTTAAAAGAAAATCTTCTTCTTTGCAGGCAATGCTCAGAGTGTGACCAGGCAGGTAGCAGTGATATGGAGGCTGATATCGCCATGGAAACCTTACCAGATGGGACCAAAAGATCAAGGAGGCAAATTAAGGAGCCAGTGAAATTTGTTCCTCAGGATGTGCCAACAGAACCGAAGAAAATTCCAATCAGAAACACGGTAAATGATAGTGGAGTTGATGTTTTGAAGGTCATATTCATAGTAATATTGTTTCAGATGGCCTGCATTGTGAACATTTTGAATTGAGGGATTTCAGTTAGATTGATGTTCTGTTTTTATTGTATATTCTATTTTCTCCTTTTTGTGCTTTATTAGTTGTGGTAAATATTGTTTTGCTAAAATAGAAAGCCAGGAAATGCAGTACTTAACTGAAGAGGTATACAAGCTTAAGGAAAAATTCAGTTTGCACTTCAACTTAGCCTTAACAGCTCTTCTTCACTGTAGAAATAAAGACAGTTATTTGGCTAGATTTAAATATATTGAATTATAGCTGTAAAATTATTAGTCATTTCCTTATCTACAGGCAACCTGCTGACTGACTGCACATTTTGTGACTGTCAGAAAACCCTGTTCAGTTTGTTTGGCCTCCTAGTCTTACTAGTTAGTGTGTGTTTTCTTAATCTTAGTGGTGGATAAAATTTTGAGAAGACAAGTAAAACCTCTTGCTTCTTGTGCTGATGAAATATTTAGTATCTCTCCTTCCTTTGAAAGCAGTATTTTTTTTATTAATCACTGTGCACTTTTCTTTAAATTTTGCTCTCCTACTTGTTCAGAAACCAAGGTTTTTCATGTATTATGTGTCATACCACCTATAAAAACTACATAAAAATACCACAGGGCATTTAGATCCAGGTTTTGGAATGGGTAATGTCCCCATATCCCTTCAGACATAAGTGGTTCATCTTCCAATATATTTCTTAAGATCAGGAAATCCTGCAACCTCTCACATTAGAGTTAGAATAAACTTCATCTCTCATGCAGCACAACTTTATTTTCTTCACAAAGCTTTCTAGACATTTTATGATTTTACTACCAGATGCCATACTTAACATACACTGATAGTATTAAGCAAGTATTCTCCTGACCCAGTCTTAAATGTTGGGCCACAGCTTTGATTTAACTAATAGCTTCGCTTTCCCCCTCTGTGACTTGGAATTTTAAGAATGATTCAAGCCAAGCTGATTAATTTAGCTCAAACTATTAGGAGTGTGAGTAATCCAGAATTAAATTTTGAGAAACAACTTCCTTCTTTTCCTCATTGAGGGGAAGTACCCTTCCTCCTTATGCATAAGAGCTCATAGAATCTTACAGCTGCCTGGATAGGTTGAATTTACTGTTGTTATGCTGTTGTTCACACAGAAAGAAGACTTACCTGATGTTCTGCTTACTGAACCCTTTGTATCTCATCTCCCTTTTTTCTTCCTTTCTCTTCTCTCTTTTTATACCTAATGTAGTGCTCCTAGGGTGTGAAAAATCATGATTCTGGGACTAAAGAGAACTAAAATTATTGCAGGAAGGACATTCGTAGTTGTAATAAAAAAAGGAGTAATATAAGACATTGTTCAGAAATCCATAGGAATACAAGATTGATTTGTTCTGAAGCCCGTGTAATAACTGCCAAGGTTCTTCTGTGCAAAATGGAGAGGTCTGATTGCTCTGAAGTGTTCCCCTCATGCTGTGACACTCTGATGTGCTAAACTGGTGACTTGGTGCTTCATACATTAGATAATGTATCCCCAGTGCAGAGCAGAGCAGGACAGTCCCCTCCCTTGCCTGGCTGGCCAGGCTGTGCCTGATGCCCCCCAGGACAGGGTTGGCCCTCCTGGCTTCCAGGACACAATGACTCAATGTTCAACTTGCCACCAAGCAGGATCCCCAGGTCCCTTTCCATGGCACAGCTCTCCTGCTTCTCATTGCCCACCCTGTCTGTACATTGAGGGTTGCCTTGTCCCAGGTGCAGATTCCAGCACTTGCTCCTGTTAAGTTTGATAGAGTTGCCAATTGCCCAGCCCTCTCATTTAGGACCCTCTGCAGGGCCTTTCTGCCTTTGAGGGAGTCAGCAGCTCCTCCCAATTTAGTGTCACTGGCAAACCTACTTAGTGTATCTTGAAGTCCTGTGTCCAAGTGGTTTATGAAGATGCTGAGAAGAATTGGACCTAATATGGAGTGCAGCAGAACCCCACTAGACAGGTCACCAGTCTGATGTCACCCCATTCACTAGGAAAGGAAATCAAGTTTGACAAGATGGACTTTCTCGTCTTGAAGCTGTGATGGCTCTTACTGATGACTTTGTTGTCCTTTGAGAGTTTTCAGTATCTCCCAGAATAATCTTCATAATTTTACCAGTCACTGAAGTGGAACTGACTGGCCTGTAGTTTCCAGGGTCCTCTTTGCCCTTCTTGAATACTTGGACATTTGCTAGCTTCTAGTCAACAGGGGCCTCTTGGATTCCCAAGGCCACTCAAAAACCATGAAAAGAGCTTTTATAATGACCTTAGACAGTTGAGTATTCTCTGATGAATCCCATCAGACCTCATAGACTTAGAGGGATCCAGCTGGACCAGTAAATCCCACACAAATTCAAGTTTCATGGGAATTTACCATTGTCACAACCATGGTCTTTTTAGCTCAGGGCACTGGGATGCCCTTAGCCTGTCATTGCTGTTGAAGATAGAGGCAAAAAAAGCTTTAAATGTCTCTGCTTTGTCTGTGTTCCTGTTTTTGAGGTGACCATCCTCATCCTGTAGCAGGCCAGTGTCATTTCTGCAGTGTAGAGCAGCTGTTTCAAAGAAGTGGGAAGACCAAGTCCAGCCATTTGCACTCCATTGTTTTGGAGACAGCAGCTATCATATTGTACATTAAAATGTAACAAGACCTTTCTGATTTTGAATTTCCTAAGACCATGTCATGAATATACAAGGGTACATTTAAATGTACCATATTTCTACTTTGCGCCAGGGTCTGTACAAATTACAAATGAATATAAATAAACAAGACGTTAGGTCTTTATGTTTGATTCTGTTGTATAATGGTTGCATTTGCAGACAGAATTTAACAAATTGTTTATGCTTTATATATTTCAAGCCATATGTAGTGACCTTTTAAAGATTTTTTGCATTTCAATTCGTTGCTTTTTTAAACTAGGTTTATTTAAAATCTGTTATCTTTATAATTCCAATTTCACACTTTTATAAGCATCACAGATCATTATTTCTGCTACTAGTTAATTTCATAGAAATTAATAGCTAATGATTAGCAAATAGCTAATAGAAATCAATAGCTAATTGCATAAACCAGATGTCTATAAACATCTTTGTTATATTTCTTATAAATCTGAGTGCTTTTTAACATTTGCTTTTCAAAACTGTACTGTTTTCTTCACTTTTTTAAAATTATAAAGATTATAGAATAAATTGTTTCTTTGGAAAATACTTCAGAAAGACAGAAATAGCATTTCTCAGCAGTAAACTGAGAGGTTGGCAGTTTTCCTCTGCTCAGCTATGTACGTTAAGATTTTCAAAGTCTTTTTGAGGTGATCCATATTATAAAAACACACTTTTAAGTATCTCTCAACTTCATTTGCTATCCTAGAATAAAAAAGAATACATGGATTATTTTTTTATCAAACATGTTGTTGCTAACATACTTTTGTTAGTCTGGTGAATTATTTTTGCAAATTAAGGATTTTCCTTTTGTCCTTTTGAAAAAATGATCTTAAGTATATTTTTAAAAGTTTAATAAACTGCATTTTGCCTACTATATATGCTATTGTCTGACAGGAAGTGTAATGCAGTTCCTGTATGTCACATACATACAACATCTTCTGAAGCAATTTTGTGCTGCTGAGGCTGGCTGTGTGCTCTGAGAGTGGAAGGGATGCTCAGTGCATCCTTTGAAGTTAAGTTGTGTTTGTGTTGTTGAATATTCCATCTTGCAACACATGCTGTCAGATCCTGGTACTCTTAAATCATATTAACATCATTTTAGAGGGGTTTTTTGCATGGCTGCTTTTTGTGGAAATTCCATCTTTATTCCTGTTTATTGAGAAGCAACTATCTACCCAGTGTTATAAAGGTGAAATAAAAGAATTTTGAGAACTTAATTGTTGAAGCCTATAAATGAAATATTCTGATGCTGGGATGCCAAACTTATTTTTGCTATTTGAAACCTGAAAATCTTTTTTCTGTAATTGCATTGTATATAATCTAGAGGAACACACAGTAATTTTTATGTTTAACAGTAAAAAGTCTGTGTTAGTTATGGTTTTGACATACAGAATTTAAAGATTAATTGCTGTCAATTTAACATAAATGCTCTAGAAAAAAAAAAAAATCAGTAGTCATTCAAGTTTCTGAAACGTAAAGTTTTCATTATAACGAACCTTTTTAAAATAACTTTGTTTTCTTTATCAATTGATAGAAAAGCTCAACTGAATCTATGACATTATAACATCACAAATGTCACAAGTGTTTTTATTTGTATAAAATAAAACTTGTGTATAAAATATAATTATTTCAGCTTGCCAAATACATGGATACATGATAATATAGGACTGTTTTTTGTCTTCATATCAAATTCAGAATGAAGTAAGATCTAGCTCTTCTGCAATGCTTGAAGCAAATGGAATGTATCAGAGTTTTAAATTTTTTATGTTTTTGGGGTTTTTTGTTGAGGGTTTTTTTTGGGGGAGTTTTTCGGTTGTTTGGGTATTTTTGTTTATTTTATTTTATTTTATTTTTTTGGTTTTTTTTTGTTTGGAGTTTGGGGATTGTTTTAGTTGGTTGGTTTGATTTTTAAGAAAGTAAGAAGAAAAAAAAATGCCTGCAGATGAAAGATCACTTGGTTTTCATGCAGCAAAGGCATGGGGAAATGAACATATTCCAAATGATATTCCAGTGGTGTCAGTACTGGTATCTCTGTAAGTAAAGGCAGCTGGCCTATCTATTACTTCTGCAAATAAGTACTCTTGGGTTTTCCAGGAAAAAATCACTTGTTTTAGCAACACCTGAAAACGGAGCCTTTCTGGCCTTTCTGTCTTCCTACTTCTGTTTCAGTTCTCTAAATGTGTGCTTTGGAGGAAATTAGTGTTAAAAAGGATGGAAGTCAATCCTGCTCTTTCTTGAATTCTGTTACTTAATTAACCCTGTGAAACAGTAGTTACAAGTTAATTGATAGACTCAGTGATAGTTTTGCTTGACAGCAGGAATGTTGCAGAATTTTTTATTTTCTATTTTTTATTTTCTAGTTCTCAAGACAATGGAAACAAAAAAAATACAGGAAAATTGTAATTTTGCATAATTAAGCTTTGTGGTTGACTTGTCTCTTTTTATAATCCTATTTTGATTTAATGCTGTTTCTTTTTGTCTGACAGTTCCCATTTTCTTACTGTCATTTTTCTGTAAATTTTAATAATTATTTCAGAGATATTTTTTGAGTAGTAGCAATATATACCATTTAAGATACTCACTTTGATCTGTACTGAACGAGTGTGCCATCTGGTGTCTACATGGCAGTCCTTACCTTTATTTGAAATTATTTTATATCTACGTGGTGCCATCAATTTAACATTTCTTCTACCTTCTAACAAAGCAAATGAAGTCAAAAGGAATTTTTCCTACGACTAGTTTCGTCATAACCTTTTCATGGGCAAAGAAAATTTGTAATATCTAACTTTTCTTAAGGAATGGATGATGTCATAAATTAAAAATTGCTATCTTGGCAATATGGTAATGGTTAATGTGTAACAGGTTAGAGAACACATTTTCTGTGCAGTTTCTACTGTGTGGCTTTTTTCACAGGCTTTTGTGGTTTGTTTTATCCATGCTACTAATAGTGCACTGATTTCATTAAGTCTCTTTATTGGTATAGTGCAAGTTTCCCCTGTTCTGTTTTCTGAGACTGTTCTGTTTTGCTTCTATTTCATATCAGAGTTATCCTCTGTTCTGTACTAATGAAATTCTCCTGCATTGCCCTCTGTTTGGAAGGATTATATAGCATTCTAATGTTTACTGATTTCTTTTATTTATTTTGTCTTTAGATTATCCTTAATAGTGCATGATAAAGGCTGCATAAGTGAGAGAGTTGAGGTTTGGATCTTTTTGATATGTGTCTATGAGCCATAGGTTGATAAAAGATAAAACTGTGGAAGTTTATCATTAATGTGTGTCAGCTACAACCTGACATAAGATGGAAATGAAAATGTCTGAAGAATGTAGATAGGGTCTGGAATAAAAACATGGGTGTAATCTTACACTGATCCTCTTCGCTGGGCATTTCAACGTGTGTAAAAGACAGGGTCTTTTTCAAGTAGTCACTGTAGCCACAGATCTATCAGGGAAACATAAATCAATATGTGCTATTATTTCTGACAAAAAATGTGAAGTTTATAGATCTCCAAAAATCAAAGCATCTAAAGTTCTTCACATTTTGCCCTCTTAAAATTAGAACACACACAAAGGCACTGCTACAGACTTTCTGCAGAAGAAAGAAATCACTATGGGACCAGTAGTTTTGAATGTCAGGTGTATCTTATCATTGTAGTCTAACCCCTCCTGTATTTGTATTTTCTTTCTCAAGGAATGTTTTGAAATTACCATGCAGAAATCACCATTGATCTTCTGAAAAACTGTGACACAGGAGATCAAATCCAGAACCATGCTAGTTCAGTTTATGTGGAGTGGACTTGAAACCTTGCCACTGACCACAGTTGCTTTCAGTTTTTCATATTCTTCACCATGTATTGTTAACTCCTCTATATCTTCTTGTGAAAAATAAGAAATTAAATAGGTGACAGTGTATATGCTTTTATCCTCTAGGATCGCTTCAGAAAAAAGCTCATGAGGAGCATATACTTCTGACTTTTGGGAATCACCTCTCCTGTTGGGGTTGGTTTACAAGTTCTGGATCAATCACATTGGTTTTTTCTTTTCCAACTGGCAGAGCAAAAGTGCTCTCAGGGAACATTCTGCCTTCTGTTGCTGTCTTTGGATGAATTAGTTTAAAGCATAGATAGTGAAACATAAAAATGAGATTTGGTGACAGCTGTAGTTGTTTTGGGTCACGTGGGCACCTATTCTCTCCTGTTCACCATTGTGCTTTCCCACCTGGAAGCTGACAGATTAACTTGCTGCATCTGTTAGTGATGGCTAACAGAGTGTTTCCTTTGCAGCTTTGCTTTGCTGCTTTGTTTCCTTTTGCAAACAGTCTGTTTCCTTTCAACAACTGTAGGATTCATCCTAGGCTTTATTTGTTCTTTACAGATGTCTTTCACTCGTCTCATGTATGGAATTTATTTTTCTGAGAATATTCAAAATCTTACAGTCTCTGCCTTATCTAATCTTCTTCATTTTAGGTGTTTCATATTGTTGTCCACTTGCTTATAAACAAAATTATGAAATGTAAGCATTCACTTCCAGCTTTTCCAAGTTCAAAATGTAGACTACCACTTCAGTCTTTCTTCTTCTCCTATCTCGTTGATCATGTTTTCCCTCAGCATATTTTCATGCCATTTTGGACAGTGTTTTTAAATGTTCTGATTTTTTAAAAGTGTCTTGAGTTCACCGTTTCCTTTAATGCATCACCCCATATCACTCATTCATTTGATCTATGTCATATTGTATTAATAATAAATAATAAATTAATAATGAATGATGATTCATTATTAATTTATTGTGTTGGTATTCTGTTTTTTAGCCATTTAAGTCCTGATTCTTTTAATTCCTTATGCCAATATGCAAGATTCCACTCTGTAACAGCAGAATGCTGCACAGCATAGATGGGTACTTCTGTGACACAAAACATAAAGAAGTGAATTTTTTATTTAGCTTTCCCTTGAGTATGGAAGTATATGCTTTAGTTCTCCTGTATTTTCTTTTTCTTATGAAGGCTTTCTCTAGCATTCTTTCTTAATTGTGTTTTATTACTTGCATTGTATATTATAAAATGATATATATTTTATGGGATTTTGTAGTAACTGTCAACTTAGATCATTACAAATTAGATTAGACAGGAGTAATCCATTGTTGGGTGTTTTCCTACTTCTTTTATTTTCTTTTCCTTCTTCTTTTCTTTCCAGATTTGATAGCTGTTTACATGTGATACCCACCACTGTTTCTCTCTAGGGACTTTTGTAATGTTTTATGTGAATTTTTAAAACAGTAAGCTAGAGAGATAGGATTTTCTCTTTTCCAACTATTAAATGAAAAATCAGAAGTTAATGAAATAACTGAGAAGTGTTTCTTTTCTTCATGTTAAAAAATAATTCTGGTTTCTGCTGGCATCTTAATTTTAATGCACTGACCTTTCTTGGGCTGCTCAGATTACTTTGGGTTGTATTACTAATGAAATAAGGTATTATTTTTCTCTTTCAGTTCAATGTTCTTTGTGATGCAGCAGCTAAATCTGTTTATTTCAAATAATTACAGCTTTTAACTTGATTTCCTAGTGCAAATAAGTTAGTCACTTCCCTACTACTATATTAGCATTGCCTTTGGTAATTGGTAGACGCATAATTGCAATATCTTATTGAGAGGTATATGTGCCTAGTGTTGGAGTATTTTTTAGAGCAGCTAAATGGGAAGGATGAGGTCTGAATATGGAAAACGTCACTTCAGTTGGGGAACATGTGGAGAACTTCAGGATATGATGGGAGGTGGGGTTTGGATGCAATAGAGAAGAAGATGTTAAGAAATCCCTGGAGAAGGGGAGGAATAGAAATATTTGAGTATAGTATGAGGAGGTGAAATTTTATTAATTCAACTGTCTTTTGTGTCAATTCATTCCTTTATTTGTATTATTTCACTGCTGTAATTGTGAAAGGAATACAAAGACAAATGCCAGAGTCTGCACTTGTTATGACCCTTAGCATGTTTGAGGTTTTGGGGCAGTTAAGGTTATCAAGAATAACCTTAACTTAGAGAATATCGAGAATAACCTTAGCTATAGGCATCTAATTTTAAATCTTCAGTTGCCTTTGTGGTAAACAGAACTGTGTGGTGATTCCACTCTGATGCTGTGGGCTCCAGAGCTCAGTGGCTGGAGTCTTACTGTAACTGGTGGGGGGAGTGTCTGAGCACTCTTTGCCCTTACTGGAGTGCCCAGTGAATGAATTCCAAAGCTGTGTCCGTCCAGAACTTAGGGTGAGACACAACCAAAGACTCGCCAGTCAGCAGTTGTTAAATGCCAACATTTGAAATAATTTTTCGCAGAAATCTTCTGTTTCTATGTGAAGAAAATTTTATAGGTATGTATTTTGAACAACTTTACGTTGTTCAGTACTTAAAAAACAATTATTATTCTTGTTCTGAAGTGTTACCATGTCACAGTTGCCTTGTGTGGGTTACATCTCTCTAATCCACACCTTGCTCTGTTTTGATCTGGACTGAGTTGTCCATCCTAAATGGCAGAAGTTTTACAGTATTTTTCCCTCCTGCAGTAAAATAAAAAAGCTGCTGGAGTAGCACTGGCATTGATTGGAATTTTGCTTGACTGCTGATAATGTGTTTTTGCTTTCCCTACTTACTGCCTGAATACTTTGGAAATGCAGGGACAAATTTCACAAAACCTTCTTACTCTGTTTTATGATATAGAAAACTCCTTAATTGAAGACATCTCTGTAGTATTGAATTTCCAGGTATTTTGATTAAAAAAAGAATATTTTGATGATTAACATTATAAATTTTGAACATGAAGAAGTTTATCTCAGTTGTAATATATGCCATTTAATAGCAAGGTTCTTTTAGCTACTTTTAAATAACAAATATTAAATTTTTTATGGCAAGTACATCCAGCACTAATATTTTATATTTATAATCACTGATGTTTTCATTCTGAGCCTTCTAATGACAGAAGTTATCCAAAGCAATTCAAAATACAGTACTTTGAGGCAGACAGCAATGAATAATATTGAACAAAGTAATCCAGATTTACCTGATTCTTTCCTGTTAACCTGTAAGGTAACTTTAGTGACAACATATGTAGAATTACAAATGTCAAATTACTGGAGGGTTGTTGCTGAAAATCAAAGAACATTGAATTTTCAGTTGTTAATTTGATCTTAATTTTTCATGTTTAATGCTGGGAATAGTAAAATGATCTGAGCAGAAGCACTGAAAATACGTTTAACTATGGTGGTCCATTTGGAAAAACCCATAAAATTGCTATTTTAAAAGCAGAAAATCTCGTACAAATATATGTGCTAAAGATGTTGATTTTATTGTTTATTTTCTAGTGATTATTGAACAAACTCAAGTACATTTGAAGGTTTAGAAAGCTAATGAAAGCATAATGAAAGTATAATTTAATGGGACATTCCTGGTCACATACATCACACATATAGAGCAGACAGATGAAAACAAGCATTTTCTTGGAAAAAGTGACTATTTATAAACCTTATATCTTCATTTTGTTGAAGTTTAAATATGTTTCATTATTCCTTAAAATTGAGTTATTAACTTGTAATACTTTTTATTTAGAGTCAAAAGTAATGTCCTTGTTACCTAGATTTCCAAATTATGTATCAATTTTCAAGATAGCATTACTCGGATGGTGCCAGGCATACACTCTGTCTCTTGCTGCTTAGACATGAAGAGTGAGCACCCCAATATTGCTTTTATTGGCATCCACCATTATACCTACTTCTTTATAATCTTTACACAGCTGCAGTTGGGAGGGCCTCCATAGCTTAAAACTGTGAGTTTGTGAATGTTCTTAGGACTAATTCCAGAGGCTGAAAGTAGTAAAATTGGCAGTTAGTGTGCTGGTGTCTGATAACACTGTTTTTTGTCTAGTTTTAATTTGCAGTGACCTTGAATTGTGTAACATGTAGTTGACGTGGAGCCCATGTTACATTAATACCTCTAATATTACACTGATTATGTTGATGTTTAGTAAATAATTTTTTCCAAATTTTGGCACTACTGTGTGGCTTGTGGAATGTAGAACACCCCAATTAGTAAGTGTATAGTAAATATTGATATGTATTAAACAGATAAGATTTTACACTTTTTAATAAATCATCCTTAGGGAAATGTGAAAGAGAATCCTAATGGCCATTAAAGTATTCTAAAGAGCCATGAAATAGACTAGCATTTTCCATTCTACTGCATTCATTGCTACTACAGTGTTAAATCGTGTCTAAAAAAGGAAAATCTTGCCAAACAGAATGTTGTTATTGTACACAGATCAAAATCTGCATAAGTGTATAAATCTGTCAAAGTGGCAGGTTATTTGCAGTGTTAGCAGTATTTAAATCTGTAAACCAGTTTAAAATGGAGAACTGTCTTTAATTTGAAACTGGGATAAATCATCTTCAAAGGACCCAAACGGGAGAAGCATTATATTGTTAGCTTTCTTGGAATTGAATTTATGACTGCTGGTGCTTCTAAACTGGTCTAAGATTTTTTTTGATGAGCTGTTCTTTACTTTTTCTGAAGTGAACACCAGCTGCTTCAAAAAGAGTTTTAAGAACCGTAAAGTAGGCAGTACTTTTCTTTATCATATGATAAATTACTTCCCTAATGTGGTGATTTTCTCCCATAAAAACAAGCATTTTCATGTATTTTATATATTTATGTTATTAATGTCTGTGTGTCAGACATTTTGGGTTACTGGAATAGTCTCTGATATTTCTTATTTCCTTCCACATTTCTTCTGATATACTTTCTTTTTTAGACAAGAAGGAAAGAGTGATATTGTTAGCTTGTGGCAGTTATATAACATAGGCAGGGTAATAATGCTGCTGTTGCAAAGATAAAATGTAGTGACTGAACCTGAACTCATTTAAGTTGGATGTAGTAACTTAAAAGGTGCTTGTAAACCTTTGGTGCTCGCTGTTACAGTCCATGGATACCCCTTATCCTCCAAACTGTTGGTCTTTATATTTTTTTTGTCCAACTGCAATACTGAAAAAAATTAGAGTTTTTATGTAGATTCATAGAAATATCTGTTGTGTACCCGTCATATGTTGTTACATGCTACAGTTTTATGAGTGTTTGCCATATACCCATTGTATTAATCTTCATTTTGAAAGTTTTAATTCTTGTTGCTCCTCAAAATCTGTAAATTATTTTGTGTTTCTGTTTTGGTAAAGTTCTTTAATAGTTTTTTTTAATGTTATTGCTTGGCTTATAAATAGAGCACATTTTAGTGCTCAATGAATTTATTTTAATGAATTGTTCATATCAATTTTCAAGTTACTAGTTTTGAGAAGTTTGTGCTGAATCTTTAAGAGATGAGTAATTCCAGTGGCAGTCTTTTTAAGAATAAGGCTTAACATGCTTAGGTGTTTATATTTACTTTTTGGCTAGTTCCATGCATGTATATTCAGAACGTGAAACTATTCTCCTAATACTGATTAATGTAGTTGTCTGGCTACGGTTCTGTAGGTAATACTTTAAATTATTTCCTGCAATATGTTTTTGTTGTTAGGAATAATAGATAAATAGCAAAAACACTGTGTTATCTAACATTGAATTTTAAATATCTTCTCTTCTAGAGAACTAGAGGACGAAAACGAAGCTTTGTGCCTGAAGAAGAAAAACCTGAGGTTGGAATATAGTGTTTTGCTTGTTTGTTTTTTTAACAGTTTCACAAAAAATTAAACTTTGCACTGAAGTGTTACTTTCCATGCCATAATTGAAAATATTTGCTTTCCTTCCCTCCTTTCCCCCCCATTCCTCTCTTTTTGCCTTCTGCTGTGACAGGAACGCATTCCCAGAGAAAGAAGGCAAAGACAGTCTGTGCTGCAAAAGAAGCCCAAGTCAGAGGATTTAAGGACTGAGTGTGCTACCTGCAAAGGCACTGGAGACAATGAAAATCTAGTCAGGTAGGTTTGATACTGTGACCTTATGAGGAACTCATGTCTCATCTTTATCACTTTGTCGTGATTAAAATGAAGAAAATGTACTTTTTGAAAACACAATAAATTTCATCTCCTTATTAGGGGTAACATCACATCAGAAATACTGACTTTATTCACTTATTGATCTGCCAAAAACATTTATATTTTAAATAACTAAAATAATCTGGTTTTCTAACACAAGAGAATTAATTTGCTCTCATCAGGGTGAATTGTCAATGTTTTAGAGCAGGTCGGAAAGATAAACCAACATTTTAATGATATTAAAGCTACATGAGCATCCTAAAAGTAATTAAATTAAAATAATCAATAATTTTATGAGCTGAAATATGGATTATGAAGAATTTATATTTTTAAAAAGGTATTAATTCTACCTCCATTAATGCAAATCATGAAAGGGTTTGATAATCATGTTTTTTTATCTGAAACAGAAACGGAAAAAAGACCCTTGAGTGATGTTTTAATAGGTGCAGAAATCTAATTAAAGTGTAGAATAGCTGCTCTTAAATAGCTACCATTGACCAGAACTTCTGCAAATTTTTTTATAGCACGCATTGTAGCCTCTTTGCAAAGGTGTAAAGCTGTTCACAATTCTTGAAAGAAAAATCATGGACCTTATCAGTCAGAAGGTGGATTTTAATTAAATCTACAGAGATTTCATTAAAATGATCTTGTAAGTTCAAATTTTAAAAAGTGGGTTGTATTTAGGTCCTGTATGTTTCAATGAGATTTTTCTAGACAAGTTCTTTTTAGGTCAGATATAATTGTTACATTTAACTGGAAGGAGCACTCCAAAATAAGTGTTACTTCTGAGAGTCAAGAGTTATGAGAAAGGTCAGAATCTCTGATGATATAGGCAAGCAACACATAGCTTGATAATCAGGATGTGTCACTAGTACAGATGCCTTGTACATACTCACAATAGCTGGTTTTAGTGTCAGCCACAGCGTATGATTTACTATAGAAGTTGGTAAAATTTCAGGGTTGTGTGCCAGAGTGTAGCTGTATTTCCAAATTGGAGGCAGAGTGCCTGTACAAACTCATCAGTAACTGTGTAGCTCTCACATATAGACCAGCTACCACTGCTGGGTAATCTTAGATCCTGCTCAGAACCAGACTGTGAAGCACAGGGGTGGTGCAGGGGCTGCTCGTGCAGTTACGCTGATGAGGACTGGTGGCAGCAGGTTGTTATCTGCCCATGACAAGATAAAGGCTTTTCTTAAGCCCTGTAGTTTACAAGAAATAAAAGATCCAGGAAGACCATTTTGTTGTGAGTAGGAATCCTGGTAAAACATATCCTGTGTTTTACTGTGAAAAAGGCAGTAAATTAGGTTTTTTTTCTTCAGGCTTTTTCTAGAAATGTTAAAAATACCACATTGGAGGATATAAAGGAGAAGATGAGAAAATGCTGTGAAGAGCTGTATATTTAAGTTGCAATTAAAAAGTAATGGTAGAAAATTACTGTGAAGTCTTGTTTACTACAGGAAAAGATTTAAGTAGTAATTTAGATGGGCCAAAAATAAGCATATTACATACCAAAACCAAAACCCAACAGGTTCTCTTAAAAATCAGCCTCATAATTAGGCCAAGAAAATGAGCAGTATTCCTGCATAGGAGAAGGAGTTCTAATCCTTTGTTCATAATTCTCTGAAAAATATTTCCTTAAATCTTCTTATTTTTAATAATAATTTTTTTTAAAGATTTAAATTTAAAACTTGCTTTTCTTCAGATAATTCCTATAAATAGCTTTAACTTTATCCAGTTTAGATTACCACTGCTTCTAAAGAGCTTACTTTTGATAATTACTAAATTTTGTTAACTCTGCAGTCTAAGATGTGTAGGGGAGTGATCCACAGAGTGTTGCTCTGTCAGAGAAAGTTTCTAGAAGCTTATTTTCTTTTGTGTTGTCACAAAGTGATAGGAGTGATGCTCTGCCTGCCATGGTGCTTTTTCCTCCCTATACCAGCATGCAGGACTCCTTTGTGGTGGTAATAAAACTGTTATAAATTCCAGGTTGTAAGACTCCTTGCAAACAAGAAATGTTAAGTAGAGAAAACAAAGTATTATTTCAATATCTGTTTGTTTGGCCCTATCTGTTAGTAAAGCCCAAAATTTCTCAGATCTTTATTATTTATTATCTTTGGTCTTCACTAAAATTACTGGATTTAATTTTCCCTCTTTCGAACCCATCTGTAACTAAGAAAAGGGGGGTTGTGGTTATGCTGTACAAGAGATTTTTCTGAATGTAAAAGTTCATCACTCAGTTAAGCAGAAGTATGCAGCTAATGAAACTGCAGATTTAAGGAATAATCTTGCAGGGCCTTTGGTCTTCTCCTGCTGTGAGTTACCACAAACAGGCATGGTTACATGATACTTACACAATCTGCTTTTAAAAATTGTAAGTTCTTCTAAAATTTATTTGGCCCTCACTGTAGAGTTGATATCTGAGTAAGGGTTAGGGGAAGATAAACAATTTTTTCATATTTCAAATAATGCAGCAGAAATTCATAATTTATAATAATAATTTATTTAGCAATGAATCTGGAGGAAGAAAGTATAATTTAACTAGTAATTACTGTGTGACTATTAGAAGGGGTTTTTTATTCTCCATTTTAGGTGCTTCTGGGTAGCATGGGATGGCAAAGGGATTATTTATTATATATTCTGTGGCTTTACATAACATGTTATTTATCTGGTTTAAAATCAGTAAATAACTATGGAAGGATTTTTCCTTAAAAAGTACATTTCATTCTGATGAATTATAATGCTTTGCTAACTAACTGAATTATGCCTTAGTGAATATAGTAATAAAAATTGAGATATCTTCAATTAATTACTTTTTTCTAAAACTTATTGACGTTGCTTTTATTTATGCTAAGTTTGCCATTGATATATATTACAGACACATCAAAACAGTGTTTATTTAATCAGAGATATCAGATAATATAGATAGGCTCTTTCAGTATAGTAACATGCACTAGAACTGAAAAGTTTAGATTTTGTGGTTTTGTCCACTAGAAAGGATCAATCTTGTGATACTTATGTGGTGGCTTTTTTTTTTTTTTAAGAGATTACGGTGTATTTATTTTATGAATTCTTCTATACACATCTGTGTAAATGCTGTTGAACGAAGTAAACCTGCAAGTTTTACCTTTTACAAAAATAATAAGTGGCACAGTCAAGATTTACAGATCTAACAGTGAAAAGTTAATTGAAACCACATACTTAAATGAGGCAAAGTTGGATCTCTGTCAAAAATGAGAAAGCCATAGCTGTAATTAGAGAAAAGTGTGGATTTTGAATATCTTTTTACTTAAATGACCTCTCATTGAGTTTTGAGAGGAAGAGTAGTAAAAGATGGAGGTTTTAAAGTATTTTATTTTTGACATGGGTTTGATATGGGGCAGGCATGAAGACACAGCACTTTTTAAAGAGAGAAGAGATAAAAGCTGTAATGTGTGCTTGAAACTAAAGTATTGTGAAACCAGAGGGTACCTATAAAAATATACTGCTCAATCTTAGCCAATAATCAAACATTGGCAACATTTGCTTGAAATTGAAGACATACATTGAAGTATGGGAGTTTATAAAGCTTGATGTCAAAGGTAAATTTTCTGAGAAACTCAGAAAATAATTTTTCAAGTTCCATTTGTTTTTAGAGCTGGCGTCTGCTGTTTGTTTCAGGAAGCATTTAGATACAATGCTTTTCTTTTAATTTTGTGAATCTTTGAAGTCATGTATAGTTTAGACATTTAGAAGGTTTCCTGAGTGCTTAATTATAATCTTGGATGAATTACTTAGAATGATAGATCTTCCAGAGGAATTGCTCTATTCATAAGTAACTCCTGGGGTTTTTTTGTTTTGTTTTTTTTTTTAATGAGGCTATAATTTACTGATGCAAATCTTTAAAAATAGCTTCTCAATAGTTCTCTTTAGAATATCACCATATTTAGTAGAAACTGGATAAAGAAATCTTTCAGGTGGCTCAAAATGTAATAGGGAAAACCTGCCCTCCATATTGTAGTGTTGTACAGATGAAGTGCATCTATCACAGTATTACTATATAATCTGCTTGGTAAAATAAAAAAATATGGTTAATTTTAGCAATTTTAATTTGTAGAACAGTTTTATAAAGAAGAATCCACAAGCTTATCCAGTTTAAAAACTTTAAAGGGAGAACTTCTAAATGATTTCACTTCCAGAGAAGTGACCTCTTCTCAAAAAATAATCTGGTTTTCAGCTGCTGCTATTTAAAAACAAATTAAATACAGCATGTTTTTTGCTTTAAGATATGCTTGGGTAATACTTTGGAATGTAGTGCATTAGATAAAATTGGCATCTCAATAGTAGATTTGAGAAAAGCAGAATAGAATTAGACCATCGTTCTTGTAAGGGCCAAAATTAGTTTAAAGAAATTTCTGAAAAGCATTCAATTTCTTCATCCAAAAATTGAGAGCAAGCATATTGTAGTACTTCTTTTGTAGTTTTGTGTATTGAGTTTTTCTGCTGTATTGTCAGTTAAGTTAGAATTTTCCATTTTATTTGATTTGCAGTAACTGAGGCAAAATTATGACTTCAGCATTGCAGAGAGGGAAAAAAGATGAAGGTCATTTGAAAGAATAGGGAATAACATTTGTTAAAAATACAGATTTGAATACTAGTTACAAAGTATTCAAAAAACATAAATCTGCAAAGCAAATTATCAAAAATGTATGTAGTATTTATTTTTAATGCATGTATTTACTAGGAAATATGCTAAATGTAAAAGTGCTTATTTTTCCCAGTATACTCTCTCACTTTTCAAGCAAGTCAGTCACTGTATCAAGGCAGCCAGGGAAGGTGAGGAGCAGGAAAGGAGAAAGAAGAAAATATATGCAGTGTCATATTTACTAAACAAAAAACTATAGAGGAAAATTATGTATAAGGTTGACTATAATGTGAGTTATCCAATCATACTGTAACTGAAAATCATTAAAAGGTGTGCAACTTCTATAATTCTGGTGCTACAAACGTATGTATCAAGTTTAGGATGATAATTTGCGCTGTAGAAAAGATTGCACGCTTAGCTGCACACAGTGGTCAGCTTTAATTCTGCTTTTGACTGAAAGTTTTAGACAGTCTCTTTTGAATCCTCTGGAGATCATCTGTCCAAAAATGTCTCACTAGATTTCCTTAATAGTATTTCTCTTGTATAGGTTTATCTTCACATTTTTATTTCTTACATTTCCATGCAAAGGAGCATGCCAAACTTCAAGTTAAGGATTTATTCCTTATTTGTTCAGCTGTTAGTTTTGAATCTCTTCATGAGCCTAAGTCTATTCCAGAACAAGTACATTAATTATTCATTACTTTAGATGCACTGCGACAAAATTCACAGTCCATCATAGTGATTGAAAGCCTGTTATTTACAGTAGAAGTTCAAGACCACTAATGTAGGGATTAATCACAAGGAAAATGTTAGTTAGTTAAGCCACAATTTGCAGCAATCTTCTGTGTTACAGAGGATTACAAATGCATTATTCTATTGGAATGAACTAAGAGAATGAAAGGAAATGTAACATTCAGTTGTGTAATTTATTTCTGCTATAAAATTTACAGGGATTAATTCTGGTTGTTAATTTTTCTAGTTGCTTGAGTTACCTGTTAGATAAGTTTTTGCGTATTTCCTTCTGAAAAATGTTTCTTTTGTTATTGTAGATAGCAGGATAGTACATACAATGATGAACACACATTTTCTTCACTGAGGACTTGATTCAAACTGAATTTGCATTGCATTTTACTTTCTGTAAATTCATATTCTAGGGCAGATATTTAAAAAAACCGGTAGTCATTGTGAAACTCTTGCTAAGTGCCTACAAGTCAGGCATAAGTCTGTTAATAAGTCTTGTACTGTGTCATTCAGGGTTTCTCTAGAAGCAGACTGCTGGGTGTGTTTAGATTTGAGCTATCCAGCTACCTGAAGTTGTTCAGGACTGGAATATTTGCAAAAAGTGCATTACAGATCCTTGGGTTTATGTTAGTGAGGCATCACTCTATTTACCTGGTACCTACCAGGTTTCCTTAATGTGCTTGTCTGTTACTTTCCTGAAATGAAACAGCAAAATGTAAATTGAAGCCCAGATTACTATTTTCCCTTGATTGTTTTGCTCCTTAACTCCTAGGGAAATTTAAACCATCTAAAGAATAGAACCTCAGGTCTTTGGTTATTGATTTTGTGTTCCATCTCTGGTTTGTTTCCTGATAATGTGTAGACTTGAAGGAGCTATCTTACAGGTAGTCTGTGTAGGAGGTATTGCCATGTTTAAAACATGTTGCCATTCAATTCTGTTCTCAGAATTAAGAGATTCAGGCTGGGAAATATGCATAGAACCATCTAAAGTTTAGCATTGAGCTTTCATTTTATGAGAAGTTACCTGGCCTGCCATGCTTTCTGATCAAATGCAGGTACAGCAAAACGTGATTCCCCCTGCATGCTCCAGAAAGGGTTTCTTTGATTTTTTGGGGGAGTTATTTAATGACATTTCCTGTTAATACACTGGGAAGAATAGAGGAAAAATGGATATATGTCCCTCTTCAATGTTATGAAAGTTCTAAAACCCTGTTGGAGCATTATTGTGATATTTGATGAGCCTTGTTAGTGTTCCTCTTACAAATAAATAGGAGTGAGCAGTGTGAGCATTCCCTGATAGTTTTTCTTCACATTCTTTTCTGGGCTATTTGCTGATCTATCAGTCAAACCTTCTTGAAGTTCATACTGGGCTTTAGTCTGTAGAAGCCTAGTAAACAGTAGAAGTTTATACTCTTCAGGTAAAAGTGTAATTGTCCAAAGTTCTTAATATTGATATTTGAAGTGTGCTGATGCAAAAAGCTTCTGTACCAGTGTCATGAGCTTCAAAACTATGAACTTCAGACAAGATAACTACTTGTAAATAAGTGAATCTTTCTACAGGGTTACTTTGTTTTCCACTAACTAAGACTATTTTACCATTTTTTTATCATTGAACTTTAATATATAGTTATGGTTTCTTGTCCTTCAGTTACAGATGCTTGATCAAGTCTTTGCTGCAATCATGGGCTCGTAAACTACAGCTTGAAAAACTGTATTTCTCACTTGTAATGTGTTCCCCAGACAGCTATGTATCTCATTATTTATTTATTATTTTTCTGCTTGCCCTAAGAAATATATGTATCAGAGACTTTTGCTCCTTTTTTTTTGTATTCTATAACTACTAGGATTTATAAGAATTTATAAAATGAAAAAATACAATAGAGAGGCTCTTGACTATAATTAATGAGTGACCTCTTTAGATGAAGCAGTCATTGCATGTGGTGTTTTTTTTGAAGATTAAAATTATTTAGTGCAACAAGATGCAGATTCTGAAATTTCAGTTTGTGATGGAAGAGGGGAGACTTTTGACATATCAAATTATTTCCCAGTCTGGTTACCAGTAATAAATTATGGCTACAAAAATACCTACCTAGATGGAGTCAGTAGCTTCTTATTTTTGTGGGCATTCTTAAGACTTTTTTCTTACTTCAAATTATATCAAATAATTCAATTTAGTTGGCATTTAAATGTGTCACTTACTCCTTCATTTTGGCAAAACTGCTTCTGTCACTCTTCAGTGCAGCGGGCTTATCACATCAGAATATTTCATAGTACAGCATACTCAGAAAGCAAATGTCAAATTCATTACCAATTCAGTTGTTTTGCATTGTTAAACCGAGCCATTGCTACAGAAGACACAAGACTGAAATTTATAGTTATGAAATTTATGACATGAGAATTTTCATGTCCAGGTAATAAAATGATGTGGTAGAAGACCACGGCAGGAGACAATAACCATTTCAGTGCTGTGTTGCAGCATCAGTTTTGATTTGTCACAATTAGTGTCAAGTGAGCATCTGTGCAGTCAGTTTTCTGAATTAAATCTCTCTTCATGGAACTGTAGTGTAAATTATGAACTATTTGAAATCTTAATATGCAAAAGAGTAATGCTTACTGTTCCACATGGATTTTTTAACATTTTTGTTACTGCTGCCCAATATTTTTACAAATCTTTGATCTGTAGTTAATTAATCTGTGTGGGGTTTTGATAGTAGGTGACCTACAGTCAGGGTGCAAAACTTCACCTATACTATTCAAAACTAATTTAATCTTGGAACAGTATGGGCTTTGTGTGCCTTGGGGGCTTTTTGCATTACCAAAGAAGCCTATATGTGAAAAGCAGCTAGAGGTGCAGTGAGTACGGATATTGAGTCACTTTTCTCACCACTGACCAGAGTTATTCTTCACTTTATTAATATGGCATATGATACCATTATATGGTATTAATTGCATTAATGGCAATAATTTCATTAATAAATCAGTGGAGCACAGTTGCATACAATTTTTTTGCTAATTTGTGTGTAAATCAAGAATTTTACATCTAGTTGTATTCCCTGAGAGGCTGTAGATAATCTACATGTGTTTGGGATATTATTGTTCTTTTTAGTCTAATTGTGCTGTAGGCTGAGGTATTGCAAAGCTTCTTATTGGAGTACATGCTTTTAAAGAGTTAAGAAACCTAAAAAGAACAATAACAAACCCCATTTAATCATAAAGCTTCTTCAGCAGTAGAATATATTTGGTAAACATTGCTTTTTTTTTGGCAGCATAAATAACGAGAAATACAGTTATAATATTGAACTTTATTTTAAAACAGTTGTAATAATACCTAAACAGATAATTTGAAAAGTGACATTAATATTAATCTTCTTATAACATGTCTTCCTTTTTTAGGAAAAGGAATATAATTGTAGGATTTATATGCTGTACTTCAGCATGATTTTGATGTCCCCTAGATTTGGTCTGCTTGTCTTACCACAGTTCCCTGCTTGTGCAGTCATTGAAATCACAGATCAAATAATCTAGACTATCATCTATTACTGAAGTTATACTTTTTCTGTATGCAAAATTTATGAGTTTGTAAATTAGAGCTATATATTTTTCATTTCTTCTTCTGCCTTGTTATTAGTTTTGTTCCTTTCTTTAGCATAATTTTTAATTTTTTGTGGGTTTTTTTCAATTAATGTTTTTTTTTTTTAATCTGTGCCATATAGAAGGTTGGATTCAGATTTTGCTTTGCTTTCAATTAGTAAAACTCAATCTCCTTCACAACAGCTCAGACTATTACTATTACTTACACTTTGTGTCATTCCTTAATATTCTCATCTCAATAAAATTAAATTTTTGCATCTGATTTGCTTCAAGCCATTTAAAATGCCAATGACAAGATTCTGTAGTAAGATAGGAATTCACTATCACCAAATATTCTAGGTAGGACTTCATTACCTCATTACAATCTCGTTTTTCTTCTTGAGATTTTTTCCCTAAACATTTACTCTTGAATGGATTTTTTTAATTCTTGTCATTTGAAGAAATATTTTTTGAATATTGTCTTGTGGAAATAAAAGCCCTTAGTGAAAACTAATATGTTTCTTTTTTTCATATCACTGGTTGTAACAATGCAAAGGTCAAGCGTAAATTAATGTGCCATGCCTTGATTAACTAGCTGAATTCATCCCATTCCCTCCTGCTCCTTCCCATACTCAATTTTCTGTTAAACTAAGAACAGCATTGTTACTGTACTGCATGTGCACTTACTGCTGAGAAGCAGGAACACTAAATCCCTCTAATTCTGACTTTGACATCTGACGTGCTGGTGTATTAGGGAAATAGTCGGTAAAGTGTAAGCTGACATTGGAATAGGGTGTAGTAACTGACTTTTACCATTGCACATAAACAGAGTAATTATTCTAAATCATAGCATCACTTTCAGATGGATAACCACTAAAATCACTGCACTGTGGTTTCCTGAAAATGCCACAATCCTTCAACTGCCAAATTAAGCCCAGGGAGAACAACCATCGGTAGTGCTGCACAGTTATGTGGAGGGATGAGCCCTGAACCAAATGAAAAGATGTTCTGGAAGAACGGTAACCTTTCCCATGATGTGCACATTTTCCATTACATTTCTGACACAAAATGCTGTGAAATGATTTAATGTTGACATTTTGTTTTGCTGGCTTTTTCCTTTCTTATTAAACAGAAACAAAAGTTAGGTTAGGAAAGTAGAGAGAGGGTGGCCAAGCAGTTGAATTCTAATAGAGAAAGCTCTGCTTTAAAGATAAAACCAAAAGCACTCTAAATTTTGTCTAAACATTGTTTCTCACATTGGATTGTACAGATTTTGGGGGAAAAGAAATGGATGTATCTCCAGCATCAATATTGATCACCTTGATCTGTAAGATTAATTTATGTTGCTGCTTTGCAGTAATTACATACCATGTATGCTAATTCAGTAAAGAGTATCCTTTCTAATTAACAATCATAGAAATCTTGCACATCAGCTATATAACACAGCACATGCAATACACTTATTTCTGCTTGCCATTTTTGATGTATACTCCTAGAAATGATTGTAGAAAGGAGGAAACTGTGAGCAAACATGATACAATAGAAGGTCAACATGTGTCACTTGGAAAAGGATAAAATTTTATTGAGTGGAAAAACAGAAAGCAGCTTTTCATTCATGCTGTAAGGAGCTTCTCTGCATCTAAAGCAGTACATGTAAGAATACTTGGACAGAAGAATTACTTGTTTAAGTGTAGTTCATGCATCCTTTGCCAGCCTTCTGTTTCGTATTTCAGAACTGATGAAAAGCCTTGCTTGTTCCTATCACAGTATACAATTTTATCTTTGAAAAACACAGTTTTTGCTTTTGTTTTCTTAAGGATGTGTGATGTTTTCTTGGCACCTCATTTATTTTATCCTTCTTCCATCCAATTTCAGTGTGTTGGATGATGGTTCTTGTCATGGAAAGTTACTCTGTTTCCATGAGGGGGTATCTAAATATGAATAAAATGTTTTACTGTGGAGACACTGAAAATAAACATAGAACTTTGATTATACAGTAACTTACTTGAAAGAAAATGTGTATGTTGGATTATGTTTTCTGTCACATTATTTAATGGTTGATCAAAAAGGTATTCAAAATAGTCTTAACTTCTGGGAAGAGAACCTCAGTTTATTGTAATTTAAATATTTGTAACTAAAAGTGAAATGCTAGCAACTAACTCACTTCTTTTCCTGAAAACCAGTGTGTACAGTTGGATTTTAAAAGGGCACGTCTTGGAAAAACTGCTTGGCATCTGATAGCACTTCAGGACTTTATAAAAGCTTCAGCATCCTTCATATGCTAAACCCATTTAGAGGAGTTTGTTTTTGTTTTTGAGAGGATGCTGAAATGGTAGTGAGAGCCAAAGTTGTAAATGGTACCAATACTTAAAACTTGAAACGTCACTCAGTTTTAATGTGAGACAATAGAAGTAGAAACAAATAGAATTCAGTGATAGTATTGGACTGATAGTTAAATTATTAAATTCTAAAAAATATTGTTGTAATAAAGACCAAAATAATTGCAAAAATCCTAATGGCAGTAAGCTAAACAATAGAATTTGTTGGCATTTATTTGACTGTAATATGTAAACAATAATTTTAGAGCTGTTTCGTACGAAAGACTATTAAAAATGAAATAGATGTTATGAAATTGTTCTGGCAGCCTTTAGCTGTTTGCTAACAATTTAATACAGCAATAAAAGCTAGCAATAGCAGCACCAAAATTGCATAGCAGAAACTTGATTATAATTTTGTAAGAAAATATTGTATGGATTAAAGTGCTCACTTCAGTGTAAACTGTGGCCAGGGTTTATCCTTGGGTTTAAAAATCTCATAAATTTGAATAGCTTTTTAAAGTGTTCTTGTTAGTAAAAGTCAGAGACAAATTATGCCTTGTGCTGATGTTGCTGCCTAGGGAAATAGAGGAGAGGAGTTAAATCTTTTATTCTGTAAGTATGCCTGTATTAAGCCTTCCCAGGACTCAAAATGGAAGTCTCTTTGGACCTTGTGGTATGGACTTCTTATTTAGGTATTCCCATCTCTGTTCAACTATCCACGTGAATAAAACATAAAAACTAATGGATGGGACTCATGTCTGCATTTTTGCATCTAACTGAGAGCATGCTCATTAGCACAGACTTGGTTTATGCCTGGAGAAAGGCAAATAAAAAATTTCATCTCTAAACTCTGTGAAATTGCAAAATGCATTGTAATTGTGAATTTGATTCTCATTTCCTTTGTGGGGCTATTTCTGAGGGAGAAGAATCTATATGCATTTCTGAATTCTCTGTCCTTTAACTCGGACTGCATTGGGATGTTCGTGGAAGAATTTTCTGGAAGTGAAGTGTACTTTATAAATGCTTATTGAACTTGACACTGAGTAGATGTAGCAGAATATATGGCTTGTTTAATTGGCAAGAAAGAATCTGTGGAAGTCCACAGAAATTTTTATTTGAGACCCTCAACTGGTTTTGAGACATTTAGAATATTTAAAGTACGTTTCTATTTAAATTACGTATTTCTTAAAAACTCTTGAGAAAAAGGTGAAAATATGGAAATGCTGCCTAAGACAGAGCTTCTGGGAAACTGAGAAAAGGTAATGAGACAAAATAAGGGCTAAGTAGGCAGAGGTTAAATGAGTAACAAATAGAGGAGAAACCAGTTTGTAAATTCTGTAGACCTTGAAGTAATGAACAAAGTTCTGAAATTTCAGTGTAAGCTGGAAGGGATTTCAGAATCGACCCTGCTAGGGACAGCTTCCTGGCAGTGCATATTCTGTGTTAACATGTCATGGTACAAGAATTGAGAAGAGGAGAAGCTGAGTTACTTGAGAGTGGTGCAAAATGTGGCAAAAAATATCAGCCTTGAAAAAGAACAGTTGATTTTTGATGTTCAGAAAGAATAACAAACAGGATTCAGTAACAGCATGACAAGGATAACCTTATTTGAACTGTTTGCTTCGGGATTGAAGATAATTTCTTAATAAATGACAGGAGAAGGAAAAAGCTTTTAGATTTTTTTCCCTTGATGAAGCTTGTAACTGCCACAGTATATGATTTTGTGGAGGTATGTTAAGAAAAGCACTTGAGGAAAAAACAATAAAAATGTCCCCTTTCGAAAGAAAATTTAAATCTGTTAAGAAATTGAGTTTGTATGAGTAAAGTCAGTCATGCTATCTTTAGTAGTCTTATTGAGTGATGAGAACAGTAATATTTATTTGAAATTTCTCTACCTTTTGGAGAGAATGTGCAACTACAGGTATGTAAAAGCAGCAATTTAATGTCTGAAAATGCAGAACAGATGAAAAGAGGAAAAATAAAAGTGCTACTTTGTCATAGTAAAAATTGTTTAAATTTACATAAAAACAGCCTGTCTCCTAGTATCTACTGACAGTTCTTTTAATAACACTTGCTGTGCAAGAGATAAGAAAACCAGTGGGCTTTTAAAACTCTAGTGGTAATCTTAATTTTTCTCATTAAAGAACAATAAGTTAACTGCAGGACTTTAATTTTCTTTAATTTTGAAAGGTGTTCTAAACAATTTCTGCTTTTATTAAAAATAGAATCAAAGAATGCTTGAGATTGGAAAAGACCTCTAGAGCTGGTCTAGTCCGAGCCCCTTAAATCCAAACAAGTCAGAGCATGTTACTCTGGGCAATGTCTGATTGAGTTTTAAATATCTTCAAGGATGAAGTCTCTGCACCTAAAAAAAAAAAAATTTTTCTATATTTAACAGTCTCCTTTATTTCAATTTTTGCCTGTTGCCTCTTGTTCTTTCATGGGGCACCACTAAGAAGTCTGGCTCTCTTTCCTTCCCCTTACAGGCATTTGCACACTGAGAAGATTCTCACTGAGCTTTCTCTTCTCCATACTAAGTGATCTCTGGCCTTACCCTATTTTTGTATGACAGTTACTCCAGCCAGTCATCTTCATAGTCCCTTTGTTGGACATACTCCAGGAACTCCATTTTTTTTTTTTTTTATACTGGGGAGCCTGGAATTGGTGTGGTTCCATCAGTGCTGAGTCAAAAGAAGAAGAAGTATATTTATTGTTCTTAAAAGTAAACCATTAAAAAAAGAATCCTTCTATTGTATATAAGAGGTAAAATTTAATTTGTTATTAAAGAAATATCTTCCTGTAGTCAGTATAGTCAGTCATTAGGAACACTACTGGAGAACAGGAAAAGTAATTTGGCTTATTAAATTCATGTCTTGGGAAAGTCATGTCGTAGCTGTAGTTGTAGTTTAAAAGATAAATGAATTGAGCAACATTCTGGAGAATTATGAGTGGTAATTCTTAGTTTTCCATTGGAAGTTAACATCTTAGTGGGAGGTTTCACTATGTAAGTTCAGCTAAGGCATCCACAGTTCCAAACCCTTCCTCTGCTCTCTTTGAAAAGTGCATTTTTTAAAATGCATTTCTGAATTCACTACATTGAAATATCACCCCAACAAGGGCTTTCAGGAGTCACCAGTCAAATTGCATTAAAAGAGCTGTGTCACCTATCCTGGTACCAGACTGAGACACCTAAAAACTGACAAAATTCAACTGTGAATGATCTCTTTGCCAATTCTGCCAACTCCAGAATATAATAAATGACGTCGTAGCTAAAACTCCACACTTAGCTAAGAAGGAGTTAGAAGTGCAAGGAGGGAAAATCTTGTGGTGTTGCACTAGAACGATAAGGTCCCTCATGAGGGCAAGAGGATTGTCAGCCTTTAAGTTATCATTTGCATCCCTTGTGGTGGGTTCTGGAGTACCCCACAAAGTAGGGTAATGGGTGCAGTTTTTACACATGTTGAGAGTTAAGATTTCCACTGTCTCAAAACTGGGAATACAGGAGCTGATTTTCTGTGGAATGATGGCAGAATAGTAATAGGAAGGTTTTTCTTCTATGGATCTTAGTTTCTTGGAGACCTGATCTGAACAGTTTGTGCCATTGATTTCTAATTTACACCAAAGGTATTGTGTATTCTTTTTCACATTGTAGGTAGAAGCTTAAATCTCTGTATAGGCTTTTGGTAAGTGTGTCTGTATGTGCACAATATGCCTGTGTTTGGAGTAGTCAATATAAGTGATAGCAAAAATGTTAGACATATCCTCTGTCCCTGTTTACTGTCATTTAATAGAACTGTAGAATAGCCTGAGTTAGAAGGGACCCACAAGGATCATCAAGGTCCTGCTCTAGGTGCTGCACAGGGCAGCCCCAAGAGTCACACCATGTGACTGAGAGTGTTGTCCAAATGCTTTTTGAACTCTGTCAGGCTTGGTGCTGTGGCCACTTCCCTGAGGAGCCTGTTCCAGTGCCCAGCCACCCTCTGGATGTAGAATCTTTGTCTAATATCCAACCCGAAGCTCCCTCATACAACTTCAGGCCATTCCCTTGGGTTCTGTCACTGTCACCACAGAGCAGAGATCAGTGCCTGCCCCTCCTCTTCCCCTCAAGAGGAAGTTGAAGCCACAATGAAGTCTCCCCTCTGTCTCCTCTTCTCCAGGCTGAACAGACCAAGTCACCTCAGCTCCTCACATGGCTTCCCTTCAAGGCCCTTCACCATCTTCGTAATCCTCCTTTGGGTTCTTTCAAACAACTTTTTATCTTTCTTGCAGTCTTGGTTCATCATTTAAGAAATCCACTACATTAGCTTGTAGTGGTCCCTGTGATTTCTGGGTATCTAACAATGTTTTACATCCTGTGGGAAACAAAAACATAGATTGCATTTACAGTATATAATTGTTAGTTAAGCTGTTGGCCTGCTTACTATAGAAAACTCAGACAGTTTTGGCTTAAAATGCTTTTATATTGAAAACTTTAAAATACTTTCATTTTGAAACTTCATTTAATATTATATGTACTTAATTCTGTTTAAATTGAGTAAGAACTATTAAGTTCGTACTATCTCATTCCCATTATAAAAATACCTTAATTTTCATTCAAAACCAGTTTCACTGTTTGACGAGATGCCTCAAAAAATTTGCCATGCTTCCTTCATTTTTACATTTAAATTTGTATTAAACTATATCTATGGCTGGATAATTAATTTTTTTTTTTGTTATGAAGATTGATAAAATTCTGAAATTAAGCAGTATAGTATTTTTAGTGTAGATTAATCCATGTTACAGATTTTTTAAGTAGGCTTCTTCTAATAGATACATGTAGAAAAGTTCGTGTGAAGCTTGTGATTTTTATAAGTTAAAGTGATTAGGTTCAAAACATAACTAGTCACTGTAAACAAAATTTATGATTTGACAATGAGCTTAATACATACATTTAATGAGTAAGATGAAGAAAATAAAAAATATTTAATATTACTGCAGTTGTCTTTTTCAGTCGCTTGAGTGTGTTTGTTTTCTGCCAGCCCCAGAATTGTGAATATTATTAGAGTGTTATGTGTTATTTTTAATTTTGCTGTTTTGTGAGGTATATACACAATTTTTATTGTTCAAACAGGCAAAAGGTTTCCTTCTGTCTTAGCCACCGGATCTTTGGAAAAAACAAAGTGCTTCTGTTGGTCATTGTATTTGAGACTTTCTGTGTCTTTGTCTACAAGAGAAAAAAATCTGGAATTAATTGGAGAAGTCACTGGCGAATGAGCTAAAAAATGCTTGCTTTTTTTTCAGGAGCATTTTCTTATGAAAGTTTGGTTCTTCTTTTAGAATGTTACATTCAATTCTTTTATTTCAAATTCATACTATGATTTTTGTTTCTGAATTCAGGAAATCTAACCACTCAATTTGATCAAGAATGATAGATTATGTGTATTCTATACAGTATTCCATACAATGACTGTGTTATGAAATACTGACTCACAGACAGCAAAAGAAATGGGGAAATGATCAAACAAAATGTCTGTGACTGGAACTTAGCAAAGCTTGCTCTCTGGAATTTTTCAACTAGCATTGGTACAGATGAAAGTTAGCTATACACTGGGCAGTGGTAATAACTGAGCAACCAGACACCATTTTGAGTTTCTTATTGTAAAACTTGTAAAAACTTATAAAACTTCAATCACTTGGCTTCAGAATTCTTCACGTCTTCTGTGTGTCTTTTAGACTGGATGTTTTCAGGCAAAATTTTTAAGGTGAGATTTGAGTCAGTGTACTGTCTGGCCCAGGTGTTCCTCACCCCATACTTTTAAGAAGAGAAGTGAATTGATGTCTTTGATCAGTAAATTGAATTTTGGCAAAGGCCTCCCTTTCTTTCCCAAGGACAGAGAAGAAATTTATTCATGTAAATTTGATGAAATTTTGGAAAAGGGAAGCTTTGAAGGATGTTATGAGAGAAATGGTTTCCTCATAACTATCAGAGTCATGGTATGGCAGGTTTTAGATCATTTGTCATTGTGCTTAGAGTGTGCTGTGGGCTGTTTGAGTGTGCTTATCCCTACAGTTGGAGTTGCTGTGAGACTTGCAGGGAACTGAAATGTGGACTGAGAAGGGAGATCTTAGGGACAGGATCAATGACTGGTAATGCTGTGCTGGATGAGAAGAGTAAAATGGGGCAGTGGGTGTGGAGAGATGTGTGACTCCTCTTCTTCTGGGTCATTTTTTGTCATTCATAGAGAGATGTGAGCAGGATGTGCAGAGCTCAAGAATCCACAGCAATCACATAGTCACTTGTGGTGAGGAGTAGCATTGTGCTAGGCTTAGCTTCAATGTGAGTATCTCACCCAGTGCTGATGTCTGATATATCTTTGCTGGTCAGGCAGTCTTTGGTAAGGTAAAGCTATTTCAGCCTCTGCTGCTCCTTGGAGCAGGCTGATCCTTATCTAGCTGAATTACAAACCTCAGATTCTCTATTCTCAGAGGGTTTAATATTCATGGGATTTTTTTGTTTCTTTTTTTTTTTTTCTCTTGAGTCACTACTCTGTACTATTTCGTATCAACAGACATGATAAAATTTTTTATTCATCTACCAGAGTTCAGCATTTGTACTACACACTTGTTTCTTCAGTAAAGCTAATCTGAAATCTTGTAGATGTGCTGTGTGAAACAAGGCCTTGGGTTACAGACAGACAAAACTCAGAGCTGTGGTTCTTTGGTACCACCCAGTACGGAGATCATGGTGGGACTAGGACTTGAGAAGGACCATTGGATGGTAAATGTAAAAAAATAGAATTTAAATAGTGTGTATAGGCAGCAAAATCCAGACCATTCAAGCTTCAGGACTTGAACAGAGTTGGACTGATTGAAAAAAGACACTGAAACAAAAGAAACACATGGATAATAGTCAGAGGAAGAGGGATACTGAAACTGTTTAAAGAACAAGGGAAGGGTATGTGAGGATAAGAATCCTGTGTGAAGATGAGAAATTTGCTATGGTTAAGACTAGTCAGTGATGCTGAAATGGGGAGTGAGTGACTGGAAAATGACATCTTAGTAAATTTTCAGCTACTTCATTGTTACAAGTAGCAGAAGATATTTATTATGGTTGCAAAATTACAAGGTTTTTTACTCATATATCAAGATGTACAAAAGTAGCAAAGAAGTGTTTATTAAAAAAGAAAAAAGTATGAATGCTAAGCATTAATAAAAAAAAAGCTAAGGCATAATTAGCATTATTTATACAGTTGCAGTTCCAATGTATTTATTTTGCATTCTTTAAAACTCTTTATTCTAAATGCAGGAAAATGTTGATATACAACCTAATTAATCAAATATATATCAACCAGCAACCCTTCATTAAAAAGGGTTTTTTTCTGAAGTTATGTTTTGTTGATATTTTCCTTGATATTACATGCTGTCATACATCTATGTTGATCTGTTAATTGAAAAATAGTTAAAGTAGTCGTGTAGTCTGGAATATTTTTTTATTTTTCTGTTTTCCTCTGTTCTCCAAAAATGAGTAGGAAAGGAGAGATTTCAGAGGTTAGTAAATTACAGTCACAGATTCCAGCACTTTGCAGTATTCTGAAATCAAGTTCTTCAACTTGTTTGTCTCCATCGTTTTTACCTTTTGTCTGCTTGTCATTCTAATGGGTTGATAGAGTCATGTTCTGTTATTTTCTTCTAGAGAGGAAAAAATAGTGAAAAAGAATATAGCAGAGCAAGGGCATTTCAGAATGACTAAGACCATTAATAAGACAAAAGATTGAACCTACTCTGTACTTACAAAGTCATTCAGGATGATAAACAATATTCTTTTTTTTTTTCATATTTATTCTCCTGAATTCAAGTTTTGAAGATGGAAATTTATATAGATGCATTGTTTGAAATGCATTTAAGCCTACTTTTAAATACTTTTAAAAGTTTGATTTCTGCCTGGATTAAAGATCTAACATTTTTTAGGGGGAACCAGTGTTACTGATTTGACTGAAAGTGCCTAACAACAGCAGTAACAGAAGTTTAGGAAAATGGTAAAATTGAGCATCAGATGGAATAATTTGGTTCACCTTATGTCCAGCATGGTACAGGGTGAGACATCTCTTCTTTCGACTGGTTTCATTTTGTTTAGATTTGTTTCATATCAATTTTACTGCCAAGACATAATATAATGAGAATATGTATGTGCCAACAAGTAATTATTTTCCTGTCTACAAAGGTAGTTTTATTTCTTGGTTCAGTTAAAACTAACTTCATGCTTTATCTAGACTAGGTTATAGATGGACCTGCTGAGAGTAGTATTCAAGAATAGAGTCGTGTGGTAATGACATTGCAAAAAATCTGCATAATCTTTTACTTGACTTTCATTTCTTGTCATGATGAAATAATTTTCTTAAGGATCCTTTTTTGTATTATTTGAGAAAAATCTTAAAGTAAGCATGCTAAAAGGAACATCATGGTATTTGATTTCACTGAACTTTTTTAGCTCTTTTGGAATTGATTTATTTGATACTTAGCACGGAGTGTCACAAATAGAACATTTTCTTAGTACAATGTTCCCAAACTTTTGGCATGGTCTTAAATGCTTTTAATGAATAGATTTTTTTATATAATACAATTTATCTTTGTTGTTACTTTTCATATTTATGTATTACATCTGAATTTTATTTGCATGCATTCAACCGTGGTATAGACAAACTGTGTTATAACAAATGTTGTTCTAAGTATATTGTCTAAATAGTTATTTTCAGGAGTGCTGTACAATGCTTTTAGTATATAGCTTAACTATGATACAGTACAAATACATCCATTGTTTATACATATTGGTTAACTTCTGTCTTCTTTTGAAAAAACTATTACTAAATTTTGCATGCTTCAGGACTAGTTTGAAATAAAAGCATAATTCCTTTTTTTGTGCATTTCAGAAATAGTCCATTTCCACTTAGAGACCTATTATCTTTTTAGAAATTTTTAATACTGAGGACTGAAAATTAACTATAAAATTATAATAGAATATATGAAATGTTTGCTTTGTAAGTTAAGCTTTTCTAGATCTGTCAATCAACTTGAGAAGCTTTATGACCGTTAAAAAGTCCAGCATTAGGATGCTTATTTTAAAATACAGGTATTTTATGAACTGTTCAAGTGAATGCATTGTATTTTCCCTACTTTTGTTTTCTTACTCTTTATTTTGTTTGTAACAAACACATCTGTGAAAGTTTTCTTTCAGCCACTTTATTTGTAAAGCTTGTTATTGTGGAGTTGTAAGTATAAATGAGTAATACTAGTTTTCTGTTGGTTTTTTTTTGCTTTTTGTTTGGTTGGTTTGTTTGTTTTCATTTTGATTGGGTTTTTGGGTTTTTTCGATGGCTATCAAAGCACTTTAGATATGCTTCTACTTAAAAAACTTATGTGTATAACCTCTTCTGGCTTTTATTTAGTGAAATGTTTATAGTGTCTAGGTTTCAGTAGAAACCTGAAATTAAATCACCTGTCAGTTTTAAGAAAAAGGCCTTTAATATGACTAATGCCATTGAATTTTAAGATGGCATCAAGGGCACCATATTTTACTATTTGTGCACAACAAGAGTGATTATAAATCAGTCTCAGACACCTCTTATAGTACGCTATTTTCTTAGATACAATAAGAGCCCTGTAAGAGGACTGGGAAGGAAATTTTGGACATTCTCTAACAGTTTAATGTCCTTTTTTCAGAATTGTGGCACCCAGACCTGCCCCCAGCAGTCAAGGTGTGGCTGCCCCAGTGCAAAGCAAAGCAGGACAATCCCCTGCCTTGCCTGACCAGCAATGCTGGGCCTGATGCACCAATTCTCTCCCCCCTAGCTCCCTGGGGTACTTACTGGGCAGCATCTAGAGCTCAAGCTATTACTTTCTGCCCATTGACTCCAGCTGGCTTTCAATCTATTCCAACCTTGTTTATAACTTGATAAGGAAAATGCTGTACCAGACTGATACAAGAGCATTTTGTTGTGTTGCAACCATTGCTCTTCGTTCTTTCACAGAGCATGTCATTCATCATTTCAAATATGAGTACCCCCCCAACCCTTATTAAATCTTTGCCGAGTGCTCTCAGTTACTTTCATGTATTTGGCAATGGAGCCCTTGATCTTTCCCAGAACAGGGATAAGGCTGACCAGCCCATGATTTCCTAGGTACTACTTACTATCATTTTTTAATTGTGCATGTCTCACCTCTTTAAGATGGGCTCATCTTTGCATTTTTCAGTTTTCAGAGTCCTGCCTTGGCTCTAATGGTGTTTCTTAGGAGTCTGACAGTGATGACAAATATCTGTTTCAGAAACATTGAATAATTCCTGTAGACTGGAATATATCCAAATGGACTAGACCTGTACTTGCTGCTTTCCTGCTGTTGTTTGTCCTTCTCTATCCCATGTCCTTCTCTATCCATGGTAGGCATGGAGGTCTGAGGCCAGATTTTCACCATGCTTGTTGATGCATTGAGCTCAAAGGCATCACGTACCTAGCCCCTTCTGCTTTATTTCTCTGAGTTCTGAGTAAATTTTCTTTTAAAAATCGTACCCCTTTCACTTGGCGACCTTCCCTTTCATGACAACTTCCTGCAGGATTTAGCCTAGCAGTGCCTTTGACAAGCCAGCACTTCCTCTTCCAAAACCATGATACTGCTTTTTGTGGTCTTCCTTATGGAGAAGTAGTAAATTCTTCTGTAATTTTAAGCCATAGCAGGGGTGAGAGATCATACTTACACCTCACTTCGTTTTCTGGACTCAGTGTTCCAATAAGCCATAAAGTGTCACTAGTGCCATTAATATTTTCAATCAAATTTATAAATAAAACTGGATCATAATTGATTTCTTAAGCATGGGAACAAATGCATCACAGGTTATGACCTGGACTACAGAGCTTGATGAAGAGGTTCCCCATGATCCTGTAGAGACTTTTGAATGTCTCACAGTAGAGCTTTTACAGTTTTAAAGTTTCTGGAAGTGGGAGTTTTGAAAGGAAAAAACCCTTCTAAATATCTTGAAGAATAATTTACTTTGAAAGGAGGTAAAAAAATGCCCATCTCCTAGCTCTGAATCTGTATTTTACTTGTGCTTAGTCAAGTGGCAGAGCAAGAAACCGGAATTCCTACTTTGGTTTGTTTTGTAGCATTTGTCATAGTCATGCTTAGATTTTCAATGTACTGAAGTTACACAGAAAGTTCTAAATGCTTCACAGATATCAGTAAACTGATGGCTAACTTAAAGGCTTAGGCCTGTATTTTCACTGAAAATGTGTGAAAACTGTACAGTCCAGTGACTTTGGTTTTGACTGTCATGTGTTGAAACTGAAACGGTGAAGTTAAATGTGTTGAAACTGAAACGGTGAAGTTAAATTTTGATTTTTCTGGCAGGATTCATCCATATCCACTGATAAAGAGGCAGCCCTATAAATTACTTAATCTATTTTTCTGTAAAAATAAAATAATTATAATAGTATTCTATAATAATGATAACTGTAGACTTTATTTTATGTAGTGAAATGGAAAAGATATCCTTCACACTATTTTTTTTTATTTTAAAAGACTATTCAGGTTTCTTATTTCAAATCAATATTATAATCTAATTTATTGTATTATAGGGCGCTGCTAGTTAAAATGTTTCTCAAAGTATCAGCTATAAATAATAGCAATAATAAGCAAGTTCTGTATCTGAAGAAAGTTTAGATTTTTGTAGTTTATTTCCAATAAAATATTTGATTTGTAAGATTAATGGAATGCTAGAATATTTATACAATACTAAAGAAGGGGTATACATTTCTCATTTACAGTGAGCGACTACTCATAGCTGTATATAAATATATAAAATGTACATCTTTTTATTGAGTTCATGCCTTTGGGTTCACTGGTAGATGAAGTCATAGTTACTTACCACTTTTGGAACACGTAATTTTACAGAGAAGATATTCTGTATTAATTACTGTCAACAGAACTGAAGCCCTGGGATCTGGCATGCAAAGTGGTTGGTACTGAGGGTCAGTCATGTTTTCTTTGGAAGTGTTTCTGCAGGCATGTCTGATATGCACGTTACTCAAACTGGCCTGAATGTTGCTGCTGCTGTAGACACCTGAAAGCTCTTAAAATCTGGAGGTATATAGATTAGATATAAAAAGTGAAATTGAGCAGAACTATAATCTCCTGTGATGCAAAAAGTTGAGAAGGCAGTGAAGGACTGGCGGCTGATCTTTAACTCCGTTTTCATTGCTACTCAAGTTATCAGAGGAAAGCTCACATTTATGTCTAATCCAGAAAATCACATGATTTTTTAGTCAAGAATGTTTTGTGTGCACAGACAGCATAATTCATACTGGGTGAATAAAGGGCAACTTAGTTGACCTGTCAGCTACATATTGCTGGTAACATCTATTGCCACATCCTGATTCAGTTTCATTAGCATATAATGATGATTACATTATTCATTAATACTCCTCTCAAAGCTTTGTAGCTCCCTATATATGGCTTTTTTCCCCCTAGATTTTATGCTGTTTAAAATTAACTTGAATTGTGAGGTTCCTAATGGTACACTTAGTTTCTGTTAAA
The DNA here is from genome assembly GCA_013397245.1 of Thryothorus ludovicianus. Taxonomy (NCBI): domain Eukaryota; kingdom Metazoa; phylum Chordata; class Aves; order Passeriformes; family Certhiidae; genus Thryothorus; species Thryothorus ludovicianus. The sequence continues at coordinate 292,029 of VZTB01007848.1, read as the reverse complement.
GCTGTGGCAAACCATACTTGTATGGGAAGATTTGATTTCATATATAATGTAACCGTTTATTAATTATTATGCTTATGGCATACCAAGCAGGGATTTTTTTCTTTTGAATGTAAGTACTCAACTGAAAATAAGTACAATTTAATACAGTGTAGATTACATGATATTATGCAGTTGGGATTGAGAATTATTTTGTACTGCCATATGCCCTTGTGTTATACAAACCCTAACTCAATATTTTCAGTTAGTAATAATAATGATGATAAACATAATGCTCTATGATCTGTTTTTCTACTTAAATAGTACATATGCTGGCAGTTACAATACTCAGTTGAATTCATGGATTGGCATTCAGTTGAATGTATTTTTTTTGCAGGGAGTACAGAGATTAAACTTGAAAATGTGCTCCTCATGCTCAGTCAAAATAATAGCAGGAGGAAAGAAGAGTTTTGCTTTAAGTGGAAAGAGATAGTCACTCCTTGCAGTTAAGCGCTGAATTGGATAGACAGCTGCAGAGGCAAGATATGCATTGCAAAAACAGATCAATTGGAATCAGTCCCATCCAAATGAAATTACATCACTCAATAACCTTCCTTTCAAGCCATTGAAGTCTTCTGGCCCAAATTTCTCTTGTCAAGTCACTGAGTTTTGCCAATGATTAAAGTATCTCGAAATTGCTTCGATAACATCAGGCACCTTGTTGTGACAAGGTCTGTAAATGCAATCATTTAAAAGAGAAAGCTGGGTTTCATGTAGAGTATTGAGTGTATTGACTAGGTATTTTTCATGGGTTCTCAAAAGCATGTATTCACAAAGACAGTACAGAATGAAGGAAAATGACATATCCTATACAAAAGATTAAATAAAATATTGGTATCATATATGTGAAATGGTTTCATTCAGTACTAAAAGTAAATCTTTCCTCTGAAGCAGTTTGAAAATGTGTTCTTGTTTTGAAGTGGGCATAGAAGCAGTTGGAGAACAGAATTCTGTAAATCAGGACAGTAAACATGTTTATGCAGTGACCAGCTCTAAATGTTATGTTCCCATGTGACAGTTGCTAAGGTAAAGCAGAGTTCTTCTCTTCCAGTGGTCCCTCAGATGCTGTGATCCTTTTTCCTGCAGATAACTTTCTTACAGGCTAATCAGTGTGTATCTTAGCAGATATAAATCTTTTACTGTTCAGGAGGCATTTATTAATATTTATAACTTGATCAATACTGAGAAAATTGAAGTAATTAGCAATTCCTAGAAGACACATTGCTCATCATTGTTTTCGGGGTATGGTTTGGGGGTTTTTTCCCTTTAAAGAGCTCAGTAACTTTCATCCACTTAATAGAGCTGTTGGGTACAGATTAATTTCTGAGGTAATGTGTACCTTGACCAGCCTGATTTTTAAAAATGCATATTACTTATCTTTACCTCATTGAAGTTATTTACAAATACCCCAAATTCCTCTTTAGGCTTAGCAGACTTAACCGGGTGGGAGAGTCATAATTTCAGAGTTGGTAAGATGCACTGAAGCAGCTTCTTGCCTTCAGACCCTTGAAGATAAAGTGATTTTACATTGTGGTCGAAAATGTATTTTTACTTGTGCCCAGTTAGCAGCCAGAAACATTGCTCTTACAACAGCTATTTAACCTGATGAAGGCAAGTATTAAAATGGCTAAAAAAGAACCAGGATCAAAACTGCATTGCATTTGTCTGTGATTTGGAATTTCGTATGTCTGTGGCACAAACAAAGAGTAGAAAGTATTGAAATAACTTGTGGGATTTCTTGTCTATTAAGTCTTCTGAAAAGGAAATCTGCACATGCTCTTTGACATGTGCCCTTTACATAATATTTACTTAAGTGAGGAAGCAGATGACAGCCATGTGTAGTTAGGGAGGAGAGAGATTGGTGTGTTTCTCCTTCTTTGTACCAAAATTTGAAGAAAAGTGCTTTTATAGTTATTTTTTGTCCTTGATTGAAAGAGAGCTGGGAGGGAACAACTCTTCTAAAGGACCAAATATGCAATTGAGAACTTTCCTGTTCAAAGCATCTATTATGGCATTATCTCTGATGCTTTTTTCTTTAATATTTGTTGCATCTACTGGTAAGGGAGGAAAGCTGTTCAGTTTTCCTCACCATCCTTATTTCAGATTTTTGTGCTCAATAAATCCTTTTCCTAAATGAGGCTGTAAATACAGGTTCAGCTATTGCAGACAACTCTTGGTACTTCAGTCAGTAGAAATTTGAGTGGACATACAGGAATGAGAGCAGTTCTTTGCTTGAGGTAGGGTTGGAAATGGTACATAGGGACAGAAGAGCAGAAGGAGAGGCTATAGCAGGAGAAATGTCAGTGCAGGTGGTCTCAGGGCAGTGGTCAGTTATCAGATGAGTTTGCTATTACAATAATGCAAGTAACTACAATAATTACAAGCTATTGTATTTATACATTTTTATTTCTTTGTCTTTTACCAATCTTTCCTTGCTACAACAAAAAAAAACAAACTTCCCTTTCACTTGTTTAAACAAAGCCAGTAGTGATTCCTTAATTAATAATATTTCAAACATAAGAGGGCTGAACATAACCCTAGAACGTGTAAAATATGATGACAAGTTAAATTTTTAATAGAGTAGAAATGGAAAAAATGTCCAACCATTTAAAAAATAATTTCCCTTTAATATGAGTAAATATTCTAATATCCTTTTAAATTTCTTGATATGTTGTAACCAATAAAAATGCAATACAAAGAAATATTATAGGAATAACTAGTGCAGGTGTAGGTTACTTAACACTTCCTATCTGATGTCTGTGTTTTTACAGTCTTACCTAAAGTGCTACAAAATACTAGTATCTTTTCTGAGTAGTTAAAAGTTTCCTCTGAGAACCTTGTTTGTACTTAATTACTTTGAATCATGAACTTATTAAAATGTAACTGATTATTTTATTGGTTCAGCTGTGAAGTTGATTTTATATATAAAAACATGCTTACATGGATAAAATTTTTATATAAAAATAATTTATAAATATAAATTTATATATAAGTACTGTTATATGTAGAGATACATACTTGTATATGTGTGTGTGTGTGTGTATGCA
>VZTB01007848.1:278413-288904 GCA_013397245.1 Thryothorus ludovicianus | reverse complement strand
AGCTACTGACATTGCTGTGAGAGGGTGGAGGTGGCACACAGACCTTCAGTTTATCTTGATTGTTTCTGATGCTACCCTTCAAGTTTCTGCATTTCAGTGTGCACCCGTGTCAACCTCATCCCCTGAGGCTGTCAGAACACAACTAGTTGCACTCAGTAGGGGAAGGGGATTATAATGAGATGACTGTGAAGAGTATTTCTATCTTACAGCTGTAAGCTTTCCTTCAGATTTCTTAAAAAGTTCAAAAATGTAGAATTGCAGTTCAGGACAGTCCAATTTTAAATTTTAATTGTGTCTCAAGTAAGATATGAAGTGAGAATTGAGAGTGGATTTACATATGATACTTCTAGCTGTCCCTCTAATTCTTAGATTCAAAATCTTTTTATTCAAAACTAAAATTGGATTGCAAAGAATTTTTGTTTGAACTTGTGGCAACAAGATGGCTCCTGTTTATCAGACTGTTATATTTTATCAAAGTAAGACAGCAGTTTCTTTTTTATTTGCAATTCTACTTAAATACATTTCAAATTTAAAAAAAAAACAAAAAAACCCACCAGATGTGATGGAGACATTTTATTGGTCTTTCTTTTGAAATGTATCTGCTCAGCTTAAAGACAACATAGATGTTTTCCTCGTTAAAGTCTCACAATGCTCTAAGATACATTAATTTTCTGTGTGGCAAGTACTTTAAAGAGTTGAAATATTGAAAATCAGCACATTAAAATTGTATTGATTTTTTAAAAAACATTCTTGAAAAGTATATATGGTTATGAGTATCAATGAAAAAGGCAGGAAGTAAAAGTAGGAAAAGAAAAAGCTGTGAAGGCTTTGGAGTTATTGGCTCAAGGACTTTTTTTCGGAAGTGACTAAAACCTTTAATGTACTAAACTATTGCAATGCATTTTTATGTACTAAATTATTACAATGCAATCCCTTACTTAGTCCTTCCTAAGTCCTAAGACTCCTTTTCTTTTAAATGTTATTCTATAAAGCTGGCATTTTTTTAGATTATAACATAGTACCCACATTTGTGCTTGTAGCCAGCTAAAAAATGTAGTCATGCCTGTATTTTTGTGGGTTGCAAATCTGAGTAGAATGCTAAATTCACAATCAAGCCTACTTGTATTCAATTGTTGCTTTTATGATTAAAAAAGAATTAACTTCTCTGTCTTGTGGTGGACTGCCTTTGTTCTTTGAGCTGTATTGAGAAAAAGTTGTAAGAATTATAAGGATGCTGTACGTAACTCAGTTTAATGTTTTGACACTTAGAGACTTGAAAATTTGGTGTGGGTGTCTAAGTACTTGGATCTGAGCATACACATTGCTTAAATTTAGTGTGATGTTAAAATGTTTCATAAAACAGAGGAGAGCTGCTATGATCTTTCAATGTTAATATTTTTTTCTTATCACTTTACTGTGTAGATACCCTTCATGAGACACAACTCTGCCACAACTCATCCTCGGAGGCAATCGTGGAAACCTTTTATAATAGGATTTTTAAATGTGGATAAAGCTCTCAATAGAATACCTAAAGTAAAGGAGGACAGCTACCTTGTCTCAACTATAAGCTTATTATGACAAAACATTGAGTTTGCTTGTCAGGCTTGGATAGAATGTAATTGATTGGTTTGTTATTTGGACTGACAAGGTAGTTAATTTGCCTGCATTTTTTTGCACTATTCAGGAACATTTTGTATGTGCATCGTTGAAAAATCCCAGATAAATGTCTTGTCAGGATTGTCCTATTAAGTAATGTCTCTTTCCCCTGTGCTTCGTTGGCAAATGATGTTATACAATGCTTGGATTCATTGAAGAGTGACAGAAGCCTGTGGGACTTAAAGATTGTGTGTTCCTCTATGGTGATACTGAAAGAAATAAGCAACGGTTTGCCATCTGCCTGCCACTCCAGTTATATACAGTTTAATAAGAACATTTCTATATAGAACACTGTGTTGTACATAGACCTTACTGTAAAAAGGATTGTTTCCTAAAAAAAAAAAATAAATGTTCAGTGATAATGAGACCTGTAGAACACTTGAGATTTACTATTCTGAAGGAATAGATTTGCCATGGAAAAATTGATTTTATGCTTATTAGTATGAACTAATTGTTTCTGACTACAGATGCTCAAGTGAATAGAACTATACCTATACTTCTTTCTGAAAATTTTTTTGAAAAATATGAAAAAATTGAGTATGTGCAGGCATTTGTTTCATTTGGCTTACTTCCTCTGGCAGTGTTCAGGACAAGCTTATCTCCTCCCAATACAAACATGAAATTGTTTTGTAAGTTGGGGAAGGAATGAAGAACTGATCACACAGCGTGACAGCTGAGATCTTCGTCTCCGTCCGTATATATCCCGGTAGATGCACACATAGTATTTTGATCTTCAAATGGTGCAGATCCAGTTCTTAAATCTACAGTTATCAAAGTGTTGACATCTTCATCGTTTTCATCTTGAACTTGCTCGGAAAAATTCTGCTCAAATGCAATCACACTTGTAACTTTATGACCTATATTCTTTGAATATCTTGAGATATGGTGGGTTTTGTCATCTATCAAGGCACGTTTCCATTTGAAAGTATTTTTTAAACTTAAAAAAGAAATGCTGTAATAAGTAATAGGAGAATATACAAATTTATGTATACTTATCTACGAGTCATATCTTACCAGGGCATTTCATGTTTGAATATTATATTAAATAAAATTAACCTGATGTCTAACACGTCGTTTCATTTTAAAAAGGGGGTGGGAGAATCTCAGAGTTAATATTTTTGTTGAAACTATCAGAAATGCTTATCATTCTGTATTGGCAAGGCACACAAAGACACCTTAAAAGAAATTTGCACGAGGAAGTAGAAGCCAATGCAGGAATTTGATCTTTAAGGATCAGTGAATCCTTTCTAGGAAAAAAAGACCCAAGTTTATTGAGAATTGTGTAGTATTCTGAAAGTAAAAACTTGTGTCCCAAGTGCTGTGTAAGCAAGGGGGGGAAAAAAATGTTTTCCCATACATCATGCTGAGTTTATGAGAAGAAAAGAAACATATACTGTGATTTATGATCATTTATTAAACTAAAACAGTCTAGGTATTGTGGATAGGAGAGAATGTGGCTTATCTTGGCTTTAGTAGGACTTTCAAAGTACTTCTGTCCATGACATTCTTTTAAATAACTTAAAGATTCTGTTAATTATGCTGCAATAAAATATGTAGTTGATTAGAAAGTAAACCAGCTACCGTGGACTCACTGTCCAAAGATACTCGGCTCACTGGATTCCACTAAAGCCCTCCTGGATTCAGTATTGTGGTATTTTTTATTTTTGCTTTAGTGTATTAGGTACTGAAACAAAGTGTTTGGTTACGTTTGCAGGTGATGACAGTAGGATATGAGGGAGTACAACGTTAAAATTTAAATTAAGAAAGTGTTCAGAAAAAGCATGCAGTGCAGAAAGGGAAAGGCAAATCATTAGTAGCATGATAATGATATGAAGAGTGACTTAAAAAGAAATTGTGGGGGACTCTGAATCAGAGAGTATAGAAGATTGATCAAACTGATCAAACCTGATACATACAGAGAGAGGTGTTGCATTTAAAGCATTGAAGTACTCCCCCTGAATATGCAGAAGACCAGTGTCTCTCTCTTTGAAAAGTCTCAGCTAGCGTATCCTGTCCACTTTGGTAAACAGAGAAGGTCCAAAGCAAACTGAACTGGATGATAAGACCACAGGAGACATGAATAAAATAAGCTTAGAATAGTAATATTTCTTAAATTTAGTGAAGGTGAGAAATCTCTTAAAAAAGCCGAAATTAATATAAAGATGATAAAGACAGGAGTTAGGAAAAAAAGGATTCTTCAAAGCTGGTCAGACGAAAAATAAACTACATTGTGTCAGGATGATTTAGCCAATAGAACATTTTTTTCTAATAATGAGAATACTTCCACTAAAGCTGTTTGTTAGGGAAGTTCAGTAATCTCTGCTGTTGGAGGATTTTAAAGACAGACTAATGCATGTTAAATACTGTTTCAAGTATTGCTGATATTTTCCTTGGCATGCTTGAAATCCTAAGGGGAATTCCTGCTGTATTTTTTATATTTTTCCCTAGTACATCTTCCTTGTAGAATTTTGTTCTGTCTCTCTGCCTCTGTCTCTCTCTCATATCAATAGGTTGAAAGCCAGATGCTAACACTTGATGTATCACCTTTTGAAAGATATTTGATGGCAATATTTAAAACTATCATGGACTTTTCTTTTTCATCTACACCATTCAGTAACAGTCTGAACACCTGAGACTGGCACTCTAGATACAATCATGTATTACTAGAATGTACTTCAGAGAAACAAATGCAGCATTCGATAATAGCTTCTTAAATTTTACACTTTTCAATTTATCAAAGGACTTTTTCCATGTCTGGAATTGGTGTAGCATTACTTTAATGCATGTCTTCGAGTAATTGTCTTCACAGAAATTCTTGGTTTGAAAATTAAAATGCTGTAAATAGAAGTTCTGTACAGTAGATGTATATCAACAAAAGCAAACACATCTTAAATAGTGTTCATATCATTATATTCCATTTGTATGGGGGGGCATAAATTAACTTTGCAGACTAATTTAACAAAGCCGTGTGTTATGTAGTTTTGCAGTACTAAGAGAAAAGTTAATTTCTTGCTGAAAGAAAGCTGTTCACATACAGGTATAGTAAATAAAGTTTCTTTTCAGGATTCTTAGAATTCATTTTGTACATTCAAATTTAAATTTCATAAACTAAATGATTTGTAGACCGTTCAGAAAAAATCTTGGTTACAGATGAATGACATAAAATAATAGCCCTTTCAGATTCTTCCATACCCATGAATAAACAATGTTAGATTTTTGGATATGAGAGGGTGTTTAATTTAGTATTAAAATAATGATTTTAATCAGTTAAATCATTTAGGTGGCAGTTTTGGGTTTAGTGTAATAATTTTAGCTACACAGATGTCTGCCAGATTAACGCTTGTTTTCTTTTGCTGTTTTGTGGTATAATTGATAGGTGCTATTTGTTTTTATTAATGCCCTTGAGATTGGACAGAAATTCAAGTAAATAGGAGATCAGACAATTTCCCATATCCAAAAGCACTTAGGTACCATATTTTGAAACTGCTCTTACTTGGAGCTCATCATGCTCTGTCAGGCTGTGTGTCCATCTTGCCCATACACTGTTTTTATCACCAGTAGGTAGATATAAAAAACAGAATGCAATAATCATCCCTCATCTAGTATAATCTCTCACCTTTCAGAAATAGCCATGCCCTCTCTCTTCCAGGCATAACAGAAGAGAGTAATAATCTGCTCTGTCATCTACCATTATAAACTATGCAAATAAAAGAGCTCCTTTTGTGTACTTGCATTGTACTTGGCATAATAGAAATCAGAATGTGACCTAATTCCTTGGTGTAATACCATAGCGTTATCCTTCCCAGGAAGAGTATTTAATTTACCTAAATCAAAATTGTGAAAATATTAGAATCCAGAAAGATGAAGGTTGCAGAAGTCTCTGAAGGACATCTGTTCCTGCCACCCATGCAACACAGGACTGACTGCAAAGATAGATCTAACTTTGAAATTGGGTGAAGTTCCTTACAGTTTAATGTGAGTGAACTTTTAGCACTGTGAAGATAGAGAGCCTTTCAGGATAGCAAGTACCTCTGTATGAAGAGGTCACATGGTTGGGCTATGTCCTGGTTTATAATCAACAATTTATGCATATGCAGTCACATAAGAATTTTAGTGATGAAATGTGTCACACTCCTGGTGGTAAAGTCACCTAAAGCTTGACTGGCCTGTGTGAGAAGACTTCTTAGAACTGTTCTGTAGGACAGAAACTGCGAGATGACCGCTGATTTTTAGTTATCATGCCATTTATAGGCAGTGGAAAAAGTGTAGCAGTCAGGAAGAGAAAGAACTTTTTCTGTTTTATGCTTAAAAGGGTTTTATATTTTGTCAATTTATCAACAAAGGAGTTGATAAGAATCTAGGTCTTATATTTCAAGTCTAAATATAGTGCTGCATCACTTCTGTTTTGTGTTTGACCTGTGACATATCACAGCAAAATGAAAGTAATTTATTTTGGAATTAATTGGGCTGAATTGAAGAGTTTTGGTGCATAATGGTCGGGTAAGATAAAAAGTCATAATTTTGCTTATTTTCACTTGGTTTCAAGAAATGTCAGAAGCAAAAGATGAGTGTTATCCACATATTCTATCATGAAAACATCCTATAGTTTTGGGCTCCTCCCTCAGTAACTAGAAAAATGTACTTTTTGGACAGCATTAATAACAGTGCACTCAGTAGAGGACTGTACATTTATTTCACCAGTAGATCTTGAATTTTACCTTTTGAATAAGGGCACAGGAAAGTGCCTTCTTTGATGTGACATGTAAGAGTTGCTGCTGCAACCCTCCACACAGTATTCATTCCTTTCATCCAGAATTTATCACTCCTGTGGTCTGGTTGCAGTGAGGTGTCACAGGAGCACTCCTCAGCTGCTCCAGGCTGCAGTCATTTGTTTTGGTTCTACAGTTTGAATTCACTTGAGCTGCATTGATTTACTCTGGGTTTTTGGGAATGCTTATGTGCTCTTTCTATTGTATGTCATACAGCTGCTAGTAAGAAACTGGGTGTTGACAGTTACCTGGTCATGGCTGGTTATAGGTTGCTCATCTGAAATCAAGAATGTGCTGCAATTTAAAATGAACCCCAAAATCACGTCTCACTCTGTTAGTAGTTCTGGAGTGACTCAGCACTTGGACACTGAAGGATTAAAGGGGATTGGTGCCTGAGAAGAAACCTCTCTTCCTCACATGTCTCTTCCTCAGGTGCTAAGAGCCTTTATTCAGAAATGAGGTCCAAAACAAACCAGCAAAGGATGATGTTTATCAGTAGTTAAATCTTTGCCGATGCTGGAGTAGCCATTGTGTTGCATGTCTTCAGCAAGTGAGTGCATTTACACACACATATCCCACTGCGTTTCCCTTAGAGTTTAAAAATTCTGGGTTAGCTTACTTCTGATTTTTTTCTGACTAATTCTGAGTTTGTCAGAGTAAGGCTTATATGACAAATTTACTGCTTTTAATGGTAAGATACATATCGATGCTTTATATCTTTTTTTCCATTAAAGTAAATCTTTCCAAGCTGTTGTGACAAATCAGGAGCAGTATATGTATTTTGCAATTTTGTATTTTGTTCGCCATGGTACCTTTTGGTATGACACTGCAGGCAGTGTGCAATGATGCGTACATAAGTGAGATTTTCTGTAGTCTCTGAAGCATATTTGGAAAGTTGTATTTAAAGATTAGCTTATTAATGTTGTGTTTCAGGGACATGTAGGTAATTACTTTTGCAGCTGTAGATGGGTGATGCTGTCTTGTGAATGCAAAATAAGTTTCCTCGCTCTGGCTGAATCAGCTCTTTGTGGTTTTCGATGATATTAACCAGTGACTTACAAATGTGCCGGTGACGGGTGGGTTTTGCATTCACTGCTCCTCTGTAAAAGCACAGGTCTTTCCCCCCTGTGCTTGCAGGAGGACTTCTGCAGGCCAACTGATAAGACTCCCTCCTGTGCAGGTAGATGCAATGTAATGAAATTGGATGTGTGTGCTGAGCTTTGTAAATAAAATGAGATTGACCCCAGCCATTATCTCATTTATCTCATTTACATTGTAAAATCAGTATCTGCGCTATTGATTAGAGCATAATTAGTTAATTATGAGCACGATAGGGCTTGAGCACAGCCAGCTGTAAAAAAAAACTTATAAAAACAATCCAAGGGCAAGAGCAGATGGAGATCACTCTATTAAAGAACAAAGCAAACATGTTTCAGGTATGGAAATGCCTAATCAAGCTTTCTTGTGGTGAAGATGTAGCTGACATGCATTTTATACTTCTATAAGTAAAAAATGTTTGTTTGGTGTTTTTTTTAAACTTTTATCATAACTAATTCAGAATTCACCTTTCTTCTTCACACTCAATTTTCTCTGTATTTGGTGGGCATGTATCTATCCTCATTAATTGCTGGAATGAGGAACATGGTGATTTTTAATTTTGATGCATAAAGTAATTTCAGGCTTGTTATAACAGTGATGGTAAGCAATTACCTGTCGGTTAGAGGTAATTTAGGAGGTTAGGTTAGCTTGTCTTTGTGTGAAGCTCTGCTTTTATTTCCACAGAGTTTTGAGTACAGCATCTAACCAGGCTGCTGAAGATGGCCCACCACTTAATTGCATTTCTAAATCGTATGCTTCACCACAAAAATAGTTATCCACAAATAGCAGCAGGTTAAAATATTTGCTAGTTTAAGTTTGAATGTGCGACCTTGACTGCACAAGGGTAAAAATTTCAACAGCTTGTAATATGGAAGAAGTGGCTTCTTTCCCTTTCCCCCCCTCCCCATCCCAACAGTTTTGTTTGTCCTCTTAAGCCATCTTCAGGATGGAAGTGGATGCTGCTTGTAAATGATGGTGCCACGCGACTCCTTTGCTCTGTAAATGTGATGGATCTGTGAGTGCATTTACCAGCAGGCTGTGTCTGTCAGCATGACATCTTCTGTGACCCAACAATTTCATTCTCTGTAACTAAGTCAAAAATACTCTGTATTTTGTGTCGCTTTCTTATTTTCTGAATGTGGCAGTGGGATTTCTGTCATTTTTATGTTGCTAGACAAAAGAACACAGCTAATAGTATACACTTCAGGGATTAATCTTGTTTTATTAGTGCCATTTTAATTTAGGTGCAAGGTTTTGGAATTAGGAATTAAGAATGCCAATTTTTTTTCCACTGTGATGTGTGTAAGCTTCACATTTTGTCCCCAGCCAGTCTCAGCAGACAATGATTGCCAGACAGCTAGAGCATCCTCTTTAACCAAGGTAACAGTGTGTCATCCATTTTCCCAGCATCATGCTCTGGGAACTTCAGAGTCAGTGAATTTCTGTTTTCCAGTACAGAATTCATATTCCAGTAAAAAGCAGTAGGAAGCAAGTATTTAAAAATATTTGGTATAGTTACACTTTTATCACTATGCTGCTTTTTGTGTTTTGATATATGAAAATACTAATTTGCATTTCCTCAGCTGTGCAGATGAGGATAGAAGCTATTAGTATCTGAAAACTTTCATATAGATATTTTTAACTCATTCTAGGAAAATGCAATTTTTCTAAACACTCTGAAGTGATAAAAATTAATGACAATAAATATTAAAAACACTGTGCTTTAGAATGCTGCCTCAAGATCCATATTTAATTTCACAATGTTCTGGTTATTTCCGCCTGGCTTTGTGAACTCCCTCAATGTATTCTGAGGGTAGTACCACATTCTAGATACAAAATAGTTAAAATGTAAGAGATGCCAAAGTGTATTTTTAAAGGAGAAATGTTTTCTTTTTAACATAGAAACATATAAAGCAATTACTTCATAAAAAAAAAGAAAAATCTAAATCGACACTGTTTAAATCAAATGTAGATTTTAGGATTAAACTCTGAAAGTACTCTAAATCAGTCAGAAATAATATGTTTTTTTTNAGTGACTTACAAATGTGCCGGTGACGGGTGGGTTTTGCATTCACTGCTCCTCTGTAAAAGCACAGGTCTTTCCCCCCTGTGCTTGCAGGAGGACTTCTGCAGGCCAACTGATAAGACTCCCTCCTGTGCAGGTAGATGCAATGTAATGAAATTGGATGTGTGTGCTGAGCTTTGTAAATAAAATGAGATTGACCCCAGCCATTATCTCATTTATCTCATTTACATTGTAAAATCAGTATCTGCGCTATTGATTAGAGCATAATTAGTTAATTATGAGCACGATAGGGCTTGAGCACAGCCAGCTGTAAAAAAAAACTTATAAAAACAATCCAAGGGCAAGAGCAGATGGAGATCACTCTATTAAAGAACAAAGCAAACATGTTTCAGGTATGGAAATGCCTAATCAAGCTTTCTTGTGGTGAAGATGTAGCTGACATGCATTTTATACTTCTATAAGTAAAAAATGTTTGTTTGGTGTTTTTTTTAAACTTTTATCATAACTAATTCAGAATTCACCTTTCTTCTTCACACTCAATTTTCTCTGTATTTGGTGGGCATGTATCTATCCTCATTAATTGCTGGAATGAGGAACATGGTGATTTTTAATTTTGATGCATAAAGTAATTTCAGGCTTGTTATAACAGTGATGGTAAGCAATTACCTGTCGGTTAGAGGTAATTTAGGAGGTTAGGTTAGCTTGTCTTTGTGTGAAGCTCTGCTTTTATTTCCACAGAGTTTTTAGTACAGCATCTAACCGGGCTGCTGAAGATGGCCCACCACTTAATTGCATTTCTAAATCGTATGCTTCACCACAAAAATAGTTATCCACAAATAGCAGCAGGTTAAAATATTTGCTAGTTTAAGTTTGAATGTGCGACCTTGACTGCACAAGGGTAAAAATTTCAACAGCTTGTAATATGGAAGAAGTGGCTTCTTT
>VZTB01007848.1:178295-277648 GCA_013397245.1 Thryothorus ludovicianus | reverse complement strand
GGAGAAATGTTTTCTTTTTAACATAGAAACATATAAAGCAATTACTTCATAAAAAAAAAGAAAAATCTAAATCGACACTGTTTAAATCAAATGTAGGTTTTAGGATTAAACTCTGAAAGTACTCTAAATCAGTCAGAAATAATATGGTTTTTTTATTTTCCGTTACTTAAGAGGATCCTTAATTTTACATGAAGGGAATTCTGATAAGCACTGCTCAAGTGCAAGCCCTTACATGCATAAGATTCCAGATATAGAAGTAGGTTAGTAAAAATATACTCCTTTATAGATGAGAACATTGAGGCACAAAGGAGGCTTAATCTTTTGCTGAAGGTCACATACACTGTTGGGATTTAGGAGTGTGACCTGTTCCATCTCCTGTTCTCAACCTTTTTATTATTTTAATACACCTTTCACAGGAAAAAAAATTGCATGTATTCCTGATTTTAAACAATATATTTCAACATTAGAGCTCTTCTGTCTTTAAAAACTGAGAATGGTTTTCTATTTTAAGTGTTTGCCTTGTCCTAGAGTTAGATTGAGTCACTGCTTAGCAATCCTAATGATATGTATTGCAGTATGGTATATCTCATTTTCAAAGTGTCAGTACATGCTGCACTCTTACCCGTGCTCATGTGTTACCTGTGACTCCTAGCAAGCACAGCCTTGGCAGCGAGGACAAAAGTATTTCCAAAAGTATTTCCTTAGGTTAACCAACCATAATTGAAAACAGTTACTTCTTTTTATTGGCAGACTAATCCTTGGAGGAGTCACATGAGCATTTTGTTCAATTAATGCAGCAGTGTGTTCTGCTAGTTGAACCCTCTTTCTGCGAGGCACTGTCTCTTCTGCTGATAAATGATAGCCCTCTGTCTTTGATCTGGTCATGCCTGTGCCTTTTATTACTGCAATTTTTGGACATTTTTGTGTTTGCACATGCTGTCGAGGAAAAAAATCAGTGGCCAGGAAAGCAGAGAAGGAGAGTATGGGGAATTTCTTTAAAGACTTTGATTTTTAAACATTTAGTCTTTCGTATTTTTCAATCATTTATATTGGCTTTAATTCAGAGTTCAAGGCTGTTTAATGAAGAGATTGTTGCAAAGTAAATTTGAAAAAAGCTTTTCTTTTCAAACAAAGGCAAAAAAGAGAAGTTCAGTAGGGTATATGAAAATCTCTATTATTTGCTTTTTAAAAAATTGCCTTCTTATTTTGAGCCTATTATTGTTCTGATTTAAAAATCTCCTCATGAAACACTTGTTCTATTGTAGCATTTTTTCTGTTTGTGGTACATTAAAAGTTAACAATAGCTATGCTGTATATTTTGAGCTTTCTGAGTGCACCATACATAGTACAAAGCAGTAATGAAAGGTTTATTAAAGAAGAACGTAAATTTGTTGTGTGTACACTTCATTTCTAAGTGAAAGATGACAGTGAAATCCTTTTAAATTAATGCCCTTTCCAGAAAAATCAGTGTGAATGAGAAAATATTTTGTATGTTTATCAACCACACAGTTCTTGTGTAAAAAATGTAATCTGTGGCTGTAATTTATACTTGAGTAATTTATTATGGGGGTGAATTTTTCACAGACTTTTCTTGAAAAACTGCATGTGCAAAGCAGTGTCATGAAACTGTGAAAAATAAATACTGTCTAAAATGTTAAAATTTGGGGAGGAAAAAAAAGGCAGTGAATGACACTGAAGTATCTAAAAATTTTAGCAATTTTTTTCATTAATTTACAAGTCTTTGAAATGTTGTCATTTATATAAGATGATGACAAAGGTGATATATGAGTGTCTGCATCAGTATGTTCCAGATTAAGCAGAACCTACTTGAAGTGGCTGTGTAAAATTACCCCTTATAGAAAATTGATTTTCTTTATTATGATAATGGATCAGGAAATCTTCTGCTGAGAATTGCAGGGAAGCTCAATCAAAAATAGTACAGAAGCACCATTTAATATAAATATATAATTTGTTTTTCTCTTGCAGGTGTGACGAATGCAGGCTTTGCTACCATTTTGGCTGTCTAGACCCTCCCTTGAAAAAGTCTCCTAAACAGACTGGCTATGGATGGATTTGTCAGGAGTGTGACTCTACATCCTCCAAAGTAAGTTAATGTATCCTAAAAATAGTTGGAGTATTCTGGTTTTAGGAGTATTACTTAGTGTCTGAAGTTTTTTATGAAATGCTGTGCATAGGTTTGCTCTAGCAGGTCATAAAATCAAGGCTTCATATTCTCTTTAAAACAGGTATTAAATAACCCAGAGTGTATGCAAAATGGAAATATTCTTAATTAGTGAAGAAAATTTTACTATCCTAGTTAAAGGCTTGTTTTTGACATTGTGTTATCTGTGAGAAAGGTGTGAGTACAGATACTGTATCAGCCTTGGTAATATTGGCAAGAAAAAGTATTTCAGGCGTACTACAGAATACAAACCTCTAAGGAGAGAGAAAATGCATGTGTTCTCTAAACAAAGGAAGGCGATTTGAATTACTAAACCTTTTTCTTTCACTGAAAATTCATACAAAGGTTATCAATACCTTATATTGATTGTCATGCCTTGCTCAAATATAACTATATAATTGTAAAACTAGAAGTACATTTTTGGCATGGATTAGCTCTTTAATAATATTGAAAGTAGTAGTATTCTTTTATAATACTGACTTTTCAAAATGTAAGGATTTTGAGTCTTTGTTTGTCTGCTTAGAAGCTTCTTTAGCACTGGCATTCTTTTCTCTCATCACCATAATCTCTGAAGAGACACTTTCCAATTGATTTCATAAGTGGATTTATAAATACTGATACGTCACTGTAAAAAAAAAAGAAAGAATATTCTAAAAGTCTTCAAAATTTTCTCAGGTTAATGCCACTTTCTTTGTGTTTAGCAGAATCTTTTACCTAGTAAGTGCCTCAGTATTTGGATACACAGGGACACAGGTGTGATGAATATGCCCATATGTTACTTGTCAGCATATTTGGATATTTCAACTCTTGTCATGAATTTACTTTTAGGATTGCCACATACAAAACGTTCAGGGAGTGGTAACATTTTTGGGGCTTGCTAGTGTCCCTTGCCAATTGCAAAAATATGTTACTCAGTTTTGCCCTAGGGATTAATCAAATTGTTCCTTTGTAAGGAGGTACAGAGGAAGTTAGCTGTCCACTACAGTTTGGACATCAAGCAATCTCTCTTGAATACCACTTACATGCAAGAGACATTCCATGAGTGAATTAAAACTGTTATTGAATTTCTGTCACCTGCTCAAACTAAAATGGAGTCCTGATAGCATGAGTTAAAATCTCTTGTCTCTTGTATTCTTGACTTCAAAGTAAACAGAAAAATCCAAGGGTTTGTAATTCCTTATTGTGTTTTCCTGGAGATTAATACACTGTGTATGCCAGGTACAATTTTTTAGCTACTTTATGAGGTAAATTATTTATGATGGACTTCACTTCTTGCAGGGTGTGAAAAATGGAATGTTCTGAAGAGTAAACAAAATTTTTCATTAGAATTATTATACATTTTGTATAATATACATATAACAATATGTATATTGTTACAAATTTTAAAAATGTTCTTGTGTCTGATTTTCATTCATAAAGATTTTTAATGAGCAAATTTAAATTAAGTCTCTTGCACTTTCAAGTACAGGCAATTAGAATTGCATTTGAGTGAATATGGAATGAATATGAAAGATACTGAAAAAATTGTCTTATGGGGACTCCTTGTGGTTTTGTTTAGTCACTTTCACATAGCTTTTCCAGGGAGAGAAATTTCTCTGATAAAGCTATATTGCCCTATATGTTCCCCAAAGCCTTTTATGGTAGCTTTTTTCTCTTTTATACTGTTCAGTGTAATAAATTTAAAAAAATGGTATGAAGTTAAATTCCTTCCAGCTATAGTGTGAACCTCTTTTTTAAAGGATTAGGACTTTGTCTTATGCTATATAATTTTCAAATTCTTTGTTCTTCAGTATTATATATCTGTAATTTTACACATCCAGGAGGAGCTGATATGATAATGCTTTTTCTACCCCTCCTCAGAGGGAGTGGTCTCTCAAATGTGTGCTTGGAGCTCAGAAGTGAACAAGTGTAGAGGAAGTTGGGTCAGTTGCTGCACTCTGCCTGACCTGTGGATGAATTGCAAGCCAGAGCTACTGATGATTTCAGTCTCTCTGTCACTCACTGCATCCAATTTTTGATGTGTCACAGAGAAGCTGCTAGCATGGATTATAGCAGCAAAATGGGATTGAATTCTCTGCTTTGGCTGAGGAGACTGTTGTTTAGTTCTCGTTCTTTTGACTTTGTTTTGGTCCAATTTAAATCACTTATAACACTCGTTTCAAAACTCCACAATATATCTTCGTTAGCACTATAGGGTCTTGAGAATCATTGGTAGGTAAATGACACTATTTCAATGACAAGAGAGGTTGTAGTGCTGAGCCTATAATGGCTGTTAGTTTTTACTTCTCATTATGAAATTCGGTTTTAGATGTTCAGGAAAAGTTGCATTCTGCCGACAGCAAATAATGCTATTTTATTTTCAGATCTTGCCAAACATTTACAGGTGTCAGCAGTACAAGGCATGTAATTTAGCAGTAATAAACATATGATTTAAATTGTTATCTAGCACAAACGTTGGACATGCTACTTCCATTTCCTTCCAACACAGGACTCTCCAGCATTTGTGTCAGATTTTCCACCAGTATAGTATATTCCCATATTATCCTGCCTGTCAAATAATAGACAGACAGTGACTTTGCTGTAGGGCATGAGGGCAACAGCCTCTCTGCTGGTAATACTTGCTGTCTTTTCTTTGGAGTGGGTGATGCTCACTACTGAGGTCTCACAAGCTCTCTCATCTCAAAAACATTGTAGATTTTGTTACATCACTTGAAAGCTAAAATAAACTTATAAGGTCTCCATTTCTATAACACTGTCCATTCACCCTGCAAAAGGATTACAGTGCACTTTCAGGGTGGCCAAACTATCACTATAAATCATGATTTTTCTGGTAGTTTTTATTAGTGATATTCAGCTTAGTATAGGCACTTGTTTCAACTTGTTCTAGTTGAATTTAAGAAAAATAAATAGAATGTAAACCAAATAATTCAATATCATGACATGTTGATATTTAGTAGGAATAAATGTAGCCTGACCATTTTTTCATTTATGTACAATAAGCTCTTACAATGAGGTCTGTTTATCATTACATGTGGACTTCTTTCTGTTGCCTTCCAGTGTTTGAAATATCTCCTCCAGTTTTAAACTTTTGCAAGGACCAAGGCAGGGAGGAGTTTAAACATATTATCATGGTGGTTACACTGACCATGCTAGTCAAGTTTCTCTCTACTCATCTTTGCATGTAATTTGTTTTGCAAAACACTGCAGAATGTATGTGTCAGGTCATTATTTGAGTGCTGCAGGATCAGCTGCCTCATCTCTAGACTTCTGTTTAGTTTCCTTTTATTTCATTTCTTTACTGTGCTGCATTTTTTTCAGTGGAAATAAATTGTCAATATATATGTCAGCACGGAATTCTCATCTAAACCCCTCAGGAAATATTTTCTGCAACTGCAAAAACACAACACACCAACCCTTGCAAGTAATCTATTTTCTATACACATTTTCTGTTCAAAAGAAATTATTTTGCTTATTAGCCAGGTAGAAGCATTTCTTTAGGTATATTTTGCTTTCACACAGCAAATATACAAGTGTATTTGGACACTGTAATATGACTTTATTGAATATAATGTTTGAAATGATAGTTTAAAAGACTTTTTAATATGTAAAATGTATTTCAAACCTTTAAATTTGGTCAGATGAAAAGAAAAAAGTGCACAATTCAATTCCTGTAGTCCATGGAATTTTATTCTAATCGAAAATAAGGCTGGTGATTAAGAAGGTCTGTGAGGAGTGCAGAAGTGTCTGATCTGCACCTGTGTTGTGCAGGTGACAATCTCATTATGGTTTATGAAATTTTATCTTTTTACTGTGACTTTCCTCCAAACGCATTTCCTCACTCAATGTAGTGTGTTACAAAGTGTCACAAATGTAGTGTGTTACAAAGTCAAAGTGTGTAATTAAACAGTGAACCCAAAGCTCTAATGTTAGCCTCTCAAAATTTAGGAAATACTGAAGTTGAGGTGGCACGCAGTGCTTTAGGCGCATTTTTTGGCTCTGTGTGACTTTGCAGCCTTTAATCACTTCATGCTATGATTTTTTAATTTTCTTTCATAGAACCCCTACCTTCTCTGATTTAGCTCTTGGGGGTCATTGAAAGCGATTAATTTGGTTTGAGAATGAGGAGAAAGTCTGTCTTTAGGGTTTGCAAGGCATGAGGACTGGAGCTATGATTTCAGAAATGAGGAAAAAAGGAAGTATAACCTTATGTTTGAAGTACTTGAGTTGTTACCAACAAATTGAATTTTATCTTTGTCTCACCCCAGAGCTGCTGTGAGTGCTGGGCAAAATTAATGTTTTCAAATGTTTAGTAATTTTTTCTCCTCGTTTGCTCCTGCCCAATTTGGATCCCTTGGCCCAATCTGTAAAAATGCTAAATTCTCTGAGCTAAAGTAGGAGATAGTGGGCATATTTACACAAGAAAACTCTGTTTGAATGTAACAAATGAGGTTGGCATGCAGTAGTAATATAGTGCTTAATCATGCCTTAAATATGTTTTACATGTGCATATTCTATCATTCAATACAATGCAATTTTACATAATTGTATCTAAAATACATTTTTTAAAATTATGCAAAAAAACCCATAAATTTGAATTTATTTCAAACTTACTTCAGTTACATGTTCTGACAAAGGATGGCCCTCATTTAGTCACCTTAAATCACAGAGATTGTCACACCTTCTTTTGAGGACAGAACATAGAAGCAAATGTAGTGCCATCATGGCACCCAACATTGCAGCTGAAAAATGATAAAAGAATACTGCTAATAAATCTGCTTGCTGCTTCAAGCAGAACATGATATAATGGGAAAAAATGTTCCGTTTCTATGCAACATTTTTCAGCCAGAACTTACAAGTATTTTAAGGTAGTTTACAGAAAAATTACGTAGTGAAATTTACTAACTGCGTTTGTCTTCCACAGGTATGAATATTATGATCTATGTTATGATATGGTCATAAAGAATGGTAGAGTTAAACATTTTTGTGTTTATTTTTATATTTTAAAGTTTCTTGAGGAGAGTTCAACTAGCACTTTGGTTTCTTGTGTGACGTAGAAAGATTTTTTTAATATTGCAACTGGATTGTATGTGGTTATTTTGAAGTCATTGTCTTCCTAGGTTTGTGAGGAGCAGTAAAACGTTGTCACTGGGGTGATTTCCTTAAAATTGAACAAGAGAAAATAAACCAAATCTGTAAGGCCATGTGAAAATTTAACACAAGTCCTTACACCACTTATGCCTGGTTTTAAAGACTTCAGTAAAGCCAAAGCTTGGCACAGAAATGGATTTTCACTACCAAGATGGTAAAAAAAAACTGGTGAAATTTTAATGTATGGCAATATCACTTGGCTGAAGTATTGCCAAATGTGTTTTAATATTTGCTTCCCAGGTATCATATTTTAAAAAAATTAGTTGGCACAGCCTCTGTTATTTTCTGGCAAACAGGTATAATGCATCTATGTAATGAATAATTTATACCATAAAATGTTCCAAAAATATTCAGCCTTGAAATTAACTTAAGTTAGGACTTGATTTATGGATAGCGGATAAGTTAGTTGGTAGTAAATCCCCAAATTAATCCAAAAACTCAGATACACTTTGTTGGCAGAAGATTCTTATTGGTCTAAGTGGGAGACTTAGGTTTTAATAAAAAAAAAAACAACAAAAATGGTTAAGCACTGAAAAATATTTGTGAAACAGATGCTTACTTGTAGTATTTTGATTCTTCTCCACATCAAAATCGATTTTACCAGTTCGAATATTTCCTGATGCTGACTGCCAGATCTTCATCATGGGCTTCTAGTGCTTGTACTTTTTCGGTGCAGTTTAACTGTATTAAAAACAAATTACCAGAAACTACTATATAGCATTGTCTTTCACGTGAAAAAACCTGAAAAAGTCTGTCTTTGAAAGATAATAGCATAACTAATACCAGCCAGGTGTTTAAAGAAATTGGAATATAGGGCTATTTTTTAAAATGTATTATTGTTGTTTCAAATGCAAAACCAAGTTTCTGATTCTGAAAGACAAAGTGGGCTAAATCAAAAAAATATTGTAAAAATAAATTACCAATTAGGAGTGCAAAGTGAAATACATATTTTTTTTTTCTGCATTAAACTTTGACAAAACCAGCAGTTAAAATGAACCTTCTAAGAGTCTCTTTTCCCAGTGGTATATTCTTAGAAAATTGAGATTTAAATATGCACTGCAGTTTTAAATGAGGTCCAAACATTTTTTGGTTTACAAGTTCATTTTCTTCCCCCTATTTTTCGTTATGCAGAAGAAGGAAGAAATCCCTTGCTGCTTAACTTCATTTGCTCTTTTTCATAAACAACCCAACAATAGAGTTTTTTCCAAAGCTAAAACTTTGCACACTGTTCTTTGTCTTAGTGGGAGAGCAGTAGTTCTTCACAAGCTGCTCCTTCCAGCTTGTGTCCCTCTCCACAGGCTGCAGTCCTTCAGCATCAGACTGCTCCACCGGGTCGTAAGTGCTGCCAACACACCTGCTCCAGGGTGGGCTCCTCTCTCCACAGGGACACAGGTCCTGGCAGGAGCCAGGCATCTGAGAAGGCTTCCCACGGCGTCACAGCCTTCTCTCAGGCATCCACCTGCTCCAGTGTGGGGCTCCTCCATAGGCTGCAGGTGGATCTCTGCATCCCTGTGATCCTTCAAGGGCTGTGGGACACAGCTGCCTCACCATGGACTGCAGGAGAATCCAGCCCTGGCACCTGGAGCACCTCCTGCCCCTCCTTCTCCCCAGACCTTGGTGTCTGCAGGGCTCTTCCTCTCACTCCTTTCTCCAGGTGCTCTTGTGCAGGTGCTTCCCACTTCTTAAGTGCGTTATCCTTGAGGTACCACCACTGTTCCTGGTGGGCCCTTAACCAGCAGTGGGTCCCTCTTGGGTCCAGGTGGCATTGGCTCCATTAGATGTAGGGGAAGCTTCTGGCAGCTTCTGGCAGAAGCCAGTCCAGCAGCCCCCCACCCTGCTCCCAAAACCTTGTCACACAAACCCAATACAAAAATGAAACTAATTAATTTTTATGAGGCTTTGTGTCATACAAATCAAATTATTACTGAGGTAGTCATGCTTTCATGAGTTGTCTTGTTCATTTCGCTTTGTTGTGATGAAAAATATGTTTCTGAAGTAAAAAGCTGGATGGCTGAAATTGGAAACAAGCTTGGTTAAACTATCTAAACTATTAAACCAAACTATCACTGGTTAAAATACACACCCTCTTCCAATTGCCAGTGGAACATTTAAGAGGTACCTGATTAATTCAATATTGAAAATAAATCATGAACAGCATAGAGGTCGTACATTTTTAATGCTTGTAATCTAAACATACTCAATTTAATATTTAAATGACTAAACCTCTAGTTTATGTATAATAAATGTTACTTACTCTAAAGCAGTGGCTAAGGAAGCCAAATCTCTTAATGGGCAGCTGTTCAAAATGCTGCTGCTACTCTGTATCTTCTTTAGGTTATGCTTCTAAGAAAATCTGCTTATAGTTATGGTTTATCTGGGTAATAGCTCTACTACTGAATCGTGACTTACTCTTCCTAAGCTGTGACAAAATGAAATTACAGCCCACGTTGTCTGCTACTGTAGTACTGAGTGGCAAGAAATCTCTGCTGGGAGTTAGCTGCAATTGGGAAAAATCCAGAAATCATCTAGTGTCATGATTGAAATAGAGCCACCAAATGTGGTTTTATGCTAACACAGTGTGAGAGAATAAAAAAAACAAAAGCAGGTTTTGAGCTCTGAGCAGCACACCACAACAGGAAGATTTTGTACATCCTCTTTGGTATGCACCTATGCATATTCTCAAGAGAATGTGAGAAAGATGAAGGAGGAGTAGTGTACAGGAAGGACAGAGGAAAAAAGATTGCTTGCACCTTACAGGTCTGGAGGCTTTCTCTTTCTTGCTTTTGAAAATTGATTTCTAGATATGTATGATATTGGGAAGCATTGTGACAGTGAGTTTTGCATATTGAAGACGCTATATTGAAATGTGGAAGACGTGGAAATACTGATTTTAATGCAAATTTTATCAATTTTGCATTCCTTTTTAAGTGAAGTCACAAAAAGAAGATACAGATGTGTCACAGTTACTACTTGGTAGCTTCCAAGCTTACAGCACTGATGTACATTCAGATCTACTTTGTGAATCCAGTTTTCTTCCTACTTCTAGAGTTGCTAAAATAAGGAGCTCTTTGAGTATTGATAATTAGGGACTTCATGCTGACAGTGAAGCCATAAACAAATTTAGCAATAAATTGTAATTGACCATCACTACTTTCAGTTAATAATCAATTCAGAAATTTAGATTGTTATTTACTTAGTTAGTAGAGTGTGTTGATTTTGTAAATATCTGGAAAAAAAAGGTGTGAATGAAAAGCTTGTAACAGATCTGAATTTTTACACCTTTTGGGTCTTGATTAAATTCTTGGCTTAGATGAGCAAGGCTTCCAGGAGGGCGGTATTAAAAAAAAAGCCAACATTTCCATCGTGCATAATCTTGTTTGATTTGAATATTCATTAAAAATTAAGCAGTCCACAGAAAATTGCACGGTGTGTGCTTTGCAGTGACATAAACAGGGACTCTGGATGTGCAAAGGTATGTCTGTAGGCTGGTGGCATCCTGTTACACTTTAAGTTGCAAAGTGCTGTTCTGTTACTACCACATTTATGAGATAAATTTCTTAACCCAGAAGTATATTTCTTATCTTACATTTTACATAGAACCAGAAGAGATATAAAGAAGAATTATATATTATATATTATATATATTCCTCATTAGTCCAGCTTTATTACCCTGCAAATTATTTTAGTACATCACCTGTAACCATATTCTATATGACAAAAGAAGAATTAGGTCGTTAATTGTTAGTCTCTGTATAGGATTTGAACATATTGTCATAGTGACCCAATTAAGTGCTTATGTTTACTCTCAAGATTGATTTTATTTTCAAGTCTTTTAAAGAAATGTAGCCATATATGTCACTTTAAGTAATGTGTCACTCATCGGTATAAATTATTAATGCTGCCTGGGTAAAATCTAATCATAGTTAACAAGGAGAGGGAAAAGGGGACAGGGGGAACCAAAAAAAAAAGGCCATTTTATGAAGTTCTAGGCAAGTAATGAATTTTAGTACGGTCAAGATTTGCTTTTAGTCATCGTGTTAGATAGTGGAAGTGAAGTTCCGTTGCCATTCTCAAACAGAAATTCTCCTAGTGCCAGCCACATTTAATCACATTTCGCAGAAGACAGCTGGGCATTGCCAATTTGTGCTGTGTCAGCCACTTTCTCTGCAAAGGAGTGTCTCATCGCTTGGATTTTAGCATTCTGTAGCAGAAAAGTTCCATCCTCTTAAAATTGGCTCAGCAGATAGCTTGTGTGGGAATATAACTGCAAGAGCATTACAATCAGTTCTACCAAGAAATGCACAACTATTACATGGAATTTTAAGATGGCTTTTGAAAAGACTTTCACAAAACCTTTAAAATGTACAGTGCATTGTTAAATTCTAGTAGCAATTAAGTTTATCTTAGATTTTTTAGTAAATGTGGCTTTGGTAACTGTTGAAAATTATTATCTGGTTCAGTGGTTTGAAACATCTTTGTGTGTGTTTGAAAAGTCTGAAGTGTACTTCAGCTGTGACAAACATTACCAAAAGATTTTATATGTGGAAAACCTTGGAATCTGTAGATATCAAGATTTTTTTCTAGCTACTAATCTCATGAAGACTGAAGGGCAGATGGTATCCTTTCAGATGTGATATAAATAGCCAAAGAAAAGTGTTGAGAAGGAAATAAATTAGCAAGATAACTCAATATTTACGGAAGGTACCCATAAGTGTACTTCGAGTGAGTTAATTACATCACATACTTATTTTTGGAAATAGAAGGGTGTCAGCAGATTGATACATTCATTGACATAATGAATATTAAATATGTAACCAATCCCTTACAATAAATAAGGATACATATGAGATACTAATGTTTACAAGCATATTTTGTATCACTTGAATATACATTTGCCCTATCATGTTCTCCTGCTGAGTAATATCTCCACTGCTTGTTTGAGTTAAATATATTGCACAAGACTGAGGCATTGCAGAACACAACGAGGTTCTAAATAATTTGTTTGGTAACTTGCTCGTGGTAAGAAACTTCCTGAAGATTTTTAAAATGTCTGTTTTCATGTAATGGTAACTTCAAGAAGCTTAAAATTTAAAGGTAATTATGAGAAAATATAAAAAGATTGAGATTTGATAACTGTGGTCTATTAATCTGTTAATAATTCTCTCACTGAGTGAGCTGTTGACCTGTTGTTGATGTGCTTTCTGGGCATAGCATAGACAGAGACTGAAAAGCTCCTTTATATATGAACAACAATAGACACACTGGCTGATAGACAATGGACCATCTCACCCACTGACTCATCCCTCCATGCAAGACAACCTGCTTCAGTTTAAGAATAGTAAAATGGTTTAGGCATTCCCTTGGGAATATTATTTTGAACCCTCTTAAGAAGAGGAAGAGGGGAGTGGAGTGAGATCTTCTCTATGATAGGGAATGTGTTCACTAGCTAATTCAATGCAGAAGTCAAACTATTGTATGAAAATAGGGCATAATGTCTGTCTCTCTTACGTTCTTCTTTATTTGTTGTTCTTTTGTTGTTGTTGTTGTTTTGTTTTGGTTTTGGTTTTTTTTTTTTTTAATGGAAAAAGGTAGGGACAGTTCTTAAACCCCAGAGAGCTTCCAGTGAATCTCAGGAGGAGTAAGGGGGACTGTTGATGATCCAGGATAATGCTGTTGAACTCTGAATAAACCTGGTATTTAAAATACCCTTTTATTTTGGAAAATCCTATTACTAGCTTTAATGGTTCTGCATTCTGGTGTGCAGATTTTGATGGATTTTATCTGAGGTTTTTCAGTGTGTATTTACCTTAGCATTTTGGTTAAGGTCAGAAATGTGTTTTTCAAAAGAATCACCCAGTTGCCACCAGTGGCTCTGCTTTGGTTCGTACTATGGAGTGGTTTTAGGAGTGTGCAAAGTGAGTTTCTGTCAAGGGGCACTAAAGCCTAGGATGTATTCTGACTGCTAATGAGCATGCTGTCTTCATGACCAAATTAGCTGTATCTTTGAAATATGTGTTCTGCACCTGGCTGGTCCTCAACACCAACTGCTTTGCTCTAAAGAGCTGCTCCTCTCTCACCACAATTTCCTGACTCTTATGTTTACTGTATCTAAGGTGTATTTGGGTTTCAGTTTCATCTACTGAAAGAGTTGTTTTGTTCCTATTCTGGTAAGATAATTTGTGGAAATCTTGTATTAGTAGTCTCAAGATCAAAATCCTAAAAATTAATACACAGATCTGTATTGCTAGAATATCAAATTTTATCATTTGTCCATTTGTAGAAGCACTGTCTGCTTTTAACTGGAAGCATCTGACCTACAGTGTTAAGGAACCATATTTAAGAGTAAGGGACTTGCCATAGGTTTTCTAATACAGATGAGAAAAATAAAAAAGAGTTTTGTCTGGTAGAAGTAATCTCAAGAAAAAAAGAACACCACAGGGAAAATATAAATATGCTTCTGGGAACAAGGCAGTAAAGCTGACATTTTGTGTGAATTTAGCCTCATCATTCCATGTATCATTTGCAGTGTTCTTAATTAGGGAAGAATGAGGAATTTCCAGGCCTTTATGAGGATATTTTAAAGCTGCAGCAGTAGTTGTAACCTTTCAGTTCCTACGAGCTCAGCAAAACATGGCTGATTAATGTCACATCTTAAACTGTGTCAACTGGGCTGTTCATTCCCTTTTTTAGTAAACATCCTGTTGTCAGTGCAGCTCAGTGTGCCAGCATAAAACATCCTAGTGTTTTAGCTTGCTACTTTAATTAATAAGAGTATGTATCTCTGTTTACTAGTATAAAGTTAAATTGAATTTTTCTTGAATTATTCTAGTGATTAATATGAGTGAATAAATCAAGGTCACCCACAAAATAGTGTTCCTGACACTTGTTTGAAGTTTCTCAAAGGATGTAAAAGATACGTCTTTTAATTTGGCCCATTCAGGTATTGGAGAGATCTCGGAGTGTGTAGGAAACATTTTTATAGAAAGCTACTGTTAATTCATTCTTTAAAAACTGTTTTCATAGATTTGAATTAATGTTTTACTTTTCTGCTTTATCAGTTAAAAATAAATGATGGTAGTTCTTAAGAATAGAGAGGAATGGAAGAATAGGAGTGAGAAAATCACGATGGCAAAAACTATGGGACTGCAAGAAGTGCCCTTGATATAACAGGAGAGCTGTAAGCACACATACTTTCATAAGAATGAGAAAACTCTGCTTGGAAAATACACAGAAACCCTAACAGGGGAGAATGAGGTGAATTAAGAAATAGGATTGCTGCAAAGTGCAAAGGAGGATTTGGAGGACACACTGAGAGCTTTCCCCCAGAGAAAGGTCGAGCACTTTTAGCAAACCCCTGAAAAAACAGGTGGGTCCCATGTAAAGTTAATTTAGAGAGCTATAAAACTTATGTAACAAACTTAGACTGCAAAATGGATGTCCTGAGCAATCCCTTTCTTTTCTATTCATTTCTATTCTATTCCCTTTCTTTTTCTATTTCATCTTGTTACTGGAAGAAAATTCTGTAAGTAGGGAGAGATGAAAACAAGTCTTGATTTAGAAAGTAGCCTTTGACTAGTTTGTGATTCTTTTGGTGATCACACATTTTAATATAACCCTATTTTGCATTATGTTGGGAAAATCTGGACTTCAAGGAGTTGAAAAGCAAGAATCAGTGCTGATGAAGATGTAAGGAGCTAAATAAATATTGCTTGAAAAACTTCTCAAAGATGAAAAAACCCCCCACAACCCTATGAATGTACTGACCCTGTCTTGAGAATTAAGTTAGATGGTACAATTTAAAGCTTTGTTCCAACATCTGACAGACACACTCTGCATGCTGATGCATAATATCTGAAGATTCTGTGCTTGAAAGAAAGCCTTTTCCGAGCTGCATTCTATTTTTGTTAGAATAAAGCAGCTGCTTTTTGGAGCAGAGATCTTCTCAAGTGTTCAGTCTTCTCATTCAAGTTAAGAATTAGCCAAATATTGTGAGCAAATTTTATGTATGCTTTCTTCCAAGCTGCTGAAGTGGACTAAAGCAAAGTATTTTGACCATAAATAGTGCAAATGTGCAGCTTGACCCTAAGAGAAGAAAGTAAGTTTTCTGCTGTACCTTACTCCCAAGTTGTCACAGCCTCAGTAATCCAAAAGCCTGGGTTTTTGGAGCATTTTAAACATGGCTTGGAAAGAAATACAGCTGAGTAAAACTTTCTTCTAGAGATACTATATGAATAGATGGATTCTGTGATCTGCCCCTGATCATTTCTGAGGGAATAAAACTTTGCTTAAGGAAGGAGACAATTGCAACCCCAAATGTGACCTTACTAATGGGGCTGTTTTAGCTGCAGCACTGCCCTCCAGGAGTGATGGCGGATGACTTTGTACATCTGTTGTGTGAAAAATCCTGTTTTAAATGTTGGGTGCCTGCGTAATTTTGTAAATATGTTGAAGTCAGTAATTGCAATACTATCTAACATACATGCAGCTACATAGTAAATGTGTACCCAGAATACCAGATTAATATTACACAGACCTATAGTGTGTGAACTGCACATCACCTGTGTGAGAGACAACAGCAGCAAATTCAGAGTCCACCCTTGCTGTGGCTCTAGATGCTTGTGCTGTGCTTGAAAATTTGTTTTGTATCTCCTGAGGTTTGGGATTTGTGGGGGTTTTCTGGATGGTGGAAAAAAGCATTGGAGAGATCAGAGTTTACCAAACAGGCACAGGGAAAATGAAATATCCTGATACAGCTGTAATAAATTATGTGTGTACTGTCATAAAAAGCTTTTTGAATTAAATAAAATATTTCTATAACCTCCTATATCTATAAAATGAGGACAAAATTTAGGCTATAGTATCTGCCTGTAACCTAATTCACAGAAAAAAAAAAAAAAAAAGCAGAACAATACATAGGAAGGGAGCAGTGTGGAAGTGTGGACAAAAAAAGGGAGAAAGTACTGAATTACTCTTACATGCATTGATAATAGCATAGTACAGCAGCCTTGACAGTATATTATATCCTGCAAAAAGATATTCATATAAAATGTGTTTCTCTGGTGCACCAGATAATTACCAAATTATGCAAGACATAGGACATTTCACACACACACGCATAAAAAAGATAGATAGTGGGTTTTTCCCTTTAGTGAAGAAATTCTAAAAATTCCTGATGATGATATACGTATTTGTACAAAAATTTTTGCCAATAGTTTAAGCTGTACTTTATCTGTGATCAGTAGTTTTAGTCCATGATAGTAACAGAGAAGTTGCATTCCTTATTTTATACATAGAGGATGAGTTTAGTGTTTTGAATGGCTATAATTAGAAGTTTAATCCCCCCTTTTTGTATTCTAATGTGGTTTTATTAATTACAGCATTTTAAAAGATGATTTTTTTATACAGTTCAAAGAATTCCGAGGTCAGAAAAGGCAGCTATTGAAAGAGTAGCTAAAAGAATAACTTTTGAATGTTGGGAAATAGTGAATGGTGAGAAAGTAAAAGGGAAATACAATAATCCAGGAGACTTTGATTGAGAAGGTGGAGAATTCAGTCTCAAGAGAGGTAGGATTAGTACACTGAGAAATAGAAATGTAGAAAATATGTGAGCTAAAAAGGGGAAACTAATTCAGATTCCAGAGGTCAGTGAATGATAATACCTTCAAACAGTAAAATGTTCTTCTGTTTTCAGTTTCTATTTGCATATGATAAAGTTAGAAAAATAGATACGAGAAATGTTTTGAGAGTGCTCTTTCTAGCTTTAAATATATGTAAATAATTTTTTTTTCTATTTGAATAAGGCATCCAGGGAAAACAGATGACCCTGTTTCCTTTCATAGTTTAATCAAACACTTCCAATAAAATGCTAACATGCTTATGTTAAAATAACATGCTTATGTTAAAATAATGCTAAGTAGCATGCTTATTTTAAAATAACAGTTAGGATGGGAATTTACCTTTTGCACTTGGATAGCTGGGTAGATTTCAAAGATGCAAGTATACTTTGTCAGTGCTGTAGTTTATTGGAAGATAAAGGGATAATAAACTGGAACAGGTGGGTATTTATTGGAAACTTGTACCCTTATTAATTCCTTCATATTGCACAAGGTGTTTGAAGGAAAAAGCAAAACCAGTGCAAGGCTAAAGAATGTAATTTAATTTCTGTATTTGGAAAACGGAGAATTACAAAAGGTTTTTGTTTTGTTTCTATTTCTAAAAGGAGGCAGAGGTTTTAGAGATAGTTTAAGGTTTATTACTTGAACTGAGGTAGTTTCAGAGTGAGCTAAAAAAGAGACCTTGTTGTGTTAACAGTGTATAAACGTAGAAGTCATCTTCCCCTTCTCCAGAGAGAGAAAAAATAGCCAAGGACATAACAATAGTGTTGCCTCTGTGACTGGCAGCATAGAAGGTTATCACATGAATGTTAGAGGTTGCATTTGTAATTTCCTATCTTTGGAGAGGGCAGAAGAAGAGAGGAGATTGTCAGATGTTGAATAAAAGCAGCATGAAGAGAATGACAAAGGCATAATAAAAGACAAAGGGAAATTTTATGACTTAAAAGTTGAAAGCCCATATTCTTGCTTCATTAACTAACACAGGGTAAAGTCTGAGGACCAGTGAAGTGATTGATCTTGCATGTGAGGAGATTGAGATAAACTGTACATTTCTCCCTGGGGATTTACTTTGCCCACCTGTGAACTGCGGAGAGCTACAGATACCTTGTCTGCAGCAGATTTTCTGAAATTCTGGCTAAGATATTGTGAATACTTTCAAAGTATGCCCCTGGGGTGTAAGAATAAGAGCATAGGAGTGGAGGGATGTTCTGTGGTCTGGGCTGCAGAGGCACTGTGTGTCTGACCCAGGAAGGCTTTTCCTGTGCAGCACTGGAAATGACACTCTGTGAGGCTGTGAGCGCTTTAGCACTTCAATAAAAATGTGCTAATTTCATCCCATAGTGCTTCAACTGTAAGAAGCTGTCTTCATGTTTCAGAAAGGCCTTTTTTCCCCCTCACTTTTGTAAGTCTAAAGGGGGACAAATATTTCTACTTTGTTACTGTTAGAAGTCTTTGTTAGTAACTTTGGCATCCAATTCATTACTGCAGTCATGTTTTCACAGCCTGGTGTGAGAGATAAACCCTTTGCAAATGAAGACAGCATCCATTTTCTTTCTACCTCAGGCCACACAGAATTGATTGGGGTAATAAAATGACAGTACGATGTAATATACTGACGGCTCTTTAATTTGAAAACTAGTTCCAGGCTGATTCAAAACTTGTTTAAAGCTAATTTATGACTTGTGTAATTCTCAGCTGGACCAAGGTAAAGGATGATATATGAAAAACGATACAGAGTTAACATAATATATTCAAACCTGTCAGCTTGAAATCATCTATAAAGGATTTGTTTCAATCTTTTTTTTAGTTTTGTTCTAAAGAAGCAATAGCAGAAAAAGTAGTGGCTGTTAGGCTGGTAAGAGCACTGTTTTGTGCTGTTAGGCTGCAGGAGCACTATTTTGTTGTAAGAACACTATTTTTCCATCATCATGTTTCAAATGGAAATTCTTTTTAGGAAATGCTTTTTAGGAAAGTATTTTATGCATAGTTTAAAAATACAAAAATGTATGTCAGTTCTTTATTTTCTTTAAAATACAAAGCAATGTCAGGTTTCTATTTTGTTAAGTCATTATCTGTGCTGACAGTAACATGGATTGGTAAATACAGCATTTTGCTACTGTGATGTTCACTGTGTGCTTTGCCTGTATATGTATATACAGATTACACATGTCTGTATATACATATCTGTATCCTATTTACATATACCATGCTTACCTGTATATGTGTCTCAATCTTGAATTAAAAGTGTGGTTTTTGAAGAGCAAGATGTGAGAACAGTGAAATTCTTAAATTAAGCCACAAGATCAACATAGCATAAAACATAAACATCTCCCTTTGAAATCTATCACTTTCATGTGGTTTGCAAATGAAATCCACATCTGTTCTGTACGCACTATTGATTTTTCAGCATACTGTGTCAGTGTTCCTTCTGCACAGAAAAGGACAAAACTAAAAGCACAATGTGTGCTCCTGTACAGTGAATGCAAAGAACAAATACACCAATTGGAGTGAAGAAGAAAACTGAATACTGCAAAAACTAGTAAGCAGATTCCATTCCAGGACTAGAATATCTGATTTATTATCTATTTGTGTCAACATATAATTAAAATACGATTTTTTGCAGAAAAGAGATTGAGCAAGCCTGTGCAGTTGTGGTGTCTTAAACTGCATGAACATTTAGGTAACAGGAAAAGAGATATAGTTAAAAGCAGGGCTATCTTACTTGCATTAACGTAGCAGAATGTCTACACATTTGATGTTTCCTCTTCAAGGTTTTTTAAGTCCAAGAAGGTTCATGTTCTGAGGAATTTTGATGCATTTTTCAGGAAAAAATTCATTACTGAGCATTTGGCATTTATTTGTTTATAATCCACTTATATTTTCACAAAGCATTCCTACATTTTAAGGAAGCTTGAAGCACTATTTAGTAGTTTTCCCCCATATTTTTTTAATTATTATAGCTAAATACTGTGATCCATTATAAAGCCATATATTGATCTGACTTGACAACGCAGATTTGAGTTTTTTCCTATGTAGTTTAGAAAATATGATAGTATGTTAGTGAAGTGGGAAGGGCTTAAACACCAGAAGAGACACCTACCAAAATAGTTACTGTGTTAATGATATGTCCAAAAGCCACCACATCCATCACTGCTAAAACTGAGGCTGACTGATCAATGATAATGCCATTGTAATTGTTTTCATTGTGCGGGATAAAGTGACTTTAGGACAATAAATTTTAATTATTTTTGAAGTACATTTTTCCTTTCAACATCTCTTTGGTAAAAATATTGTTTCAGGTCAGTGGTACAGTTTTTTTGCCTTTCCAGGTGTAAATGATGCTAATACTTTTTCAGGCTCTTTTCTTGCCAGAGCACAAGTAAAAGTACCAGGATTTCTAACCAGACCTGTTGCTCACTTGGCCATATACTCATAACACGCCTGGAAGCAGCTCTGTGAAAGTTCTCATTTGCACCCTGCAGCATTATTACTGTGGTACCTTCCATGAAAGGATCTCATTTCACTTACTGAATATGTCTATTTCTGAAAGCTGTGTTTTGCATGTTGCCAAACTAATTCAGAGCAACATAGATTGCCTGTGTTACATATTTAGATCACGGAATAGTCTGGATTGGAAGGAGCTCACAAGGATCATCAAGTGCAGCTCTTTAAGTGAATGGCCCATACTGGGACCTTGGTGTTATTAGCACCATGCTCTGACCAATTAACAATGTGAAGAGAGATAATAAAACCAGTGCAATTGGAAAGAGAGGCATATTTGCTTGGATTGGTTTCTGAATAATAAAGTAAATTAGGTTTCCATCCATCTCTCTAAAAATAGAAGTATTAAATTAGCCAGCTGGTTCTTAGGGGAAGGATGGCCAAGCTGCTGGAGAAGATGCTCAAGATTTGATATAAAAAACAATCTTGGATCTGTTGAGACAAAGGAATGTAACAGGAATGTAAGCTTACCAAATTGCAGTTGCTCAGATAATTTTTGAAAAGCACTGTCTATTACTTTAAAAAAGCAAGTAACTGAAAATGGTTGCTACCGTTGTCTGGCCACAGGTAATAACAGCATAACAAAAGCTTGTTCAGGCACAAAATACAAGCAGAATTCAAGGAGAGAAATCACTGAACCATCGGATTCAGACAAGTATATAATTTTCTTCCAGCAGATGTGTTTGTGACTTTGGTTTTTGTAAGAAGTGCAGAAAAGCTTCTGGAAACATATTGAGCTGATAAATTGCATGGCATTGATTTAACTTTCTCAGGGAGAAAACAGTAGTGTTCTATACTGAGAGTTAGCTCATGACTAATTGGGTTAACAAGAAGAAATATTCTCATCATCATAGTTCACTGTGGCCAACCTCAGGTGGCCTTTGAGAGAGAGGATGTTTGCCTGTCCAAGTCCAGGGAAAACAGTGAGCTGTCAGGATGAACATGATGCAAAGTTCTTTTTGATGACATTTACAGCATGGGAAAAACCAGATTTTTTTTATCCATGCTAGAGATGTTTCTCCTTGTAGCTCACTGTTTGGCTGATATTCTTCCAAGATATCTCATTTTTTCATTTTCTTCACAGATCCAGCGTTATGCCCATAAAATAGTTCAGTGCAATGGCAGTTGGACTTCACTGTTAACATTTTAATTGATGATATTCTTTAGACTTCGCTAAAAGCTCTTTTTTTCTGAAAGCTGTTTTTTTTGTAAAATATCTTCCTCATACCAAACCTGGATTTTAAAGTGGCATGTCACAAAATGGTCCAGAGTATCCTTTTCATAAGTCACAGAGAGGTGATGCACTGAAAAAGGTGTAAAAAAGCTTTATTAGAAATATTTAAACTCAGAAGGTATTTTTTTCCACTTTATAGTCTTTGGGAACTCCCTCCATGTGTTAGTTTTTTTACAGTATCTGGTCTCACCAGATGTGATTCTCCATGTGATTCAGTAATGGTTGTTGGACCAGTGCTCACTTTTTCCCTTTCCATGCAGCAGGCTAAACTGCAATTGCTGAATATTATCATTATGAAATTTTAATTTACTTTTTACAGGTTGTTACGTTTGAAAACGTAATAATGAGCTCTGCAGCTTGCAGTTTCCCAAAGTATAATCTTGATTTCCTTGCAATTAGTGAGTGTAGAAAGAAAGTGGTATGTCAAAAGCACATACTCTGCTTGCTAAGCAATGACATCTAAAATACCTTCTGTAATGAGCATTATGATAAGCACAGTAGAGATTGTACCAACTAATGGATTTTTTCTCTGCATTAAAATGTCTCAGTCTATGCTGTTATCAAAACCTTTGTGTGAAGCAGTGAAGGTAGTAAAGTGGTTTTTATTTTGAATTATTTAGTCATGTTGCGTGGCAAAATCAAGGCAATTTGGAAAATAGAATGTAAATTACTTAAGAATTTTTATTTATTGTACTGTAATGTTAAATTTACTAAAAAATAGCGAACTCTGCTAACTTCTTTAACTTTACCAGATTGTGTGCTATATTGGTTTGCAATGACTGGTAAAATACATTTGTTGGGGGTTGTTTAGCATGGCTCCAGCTGTTTTGCAGAAGTATCCACCTGCCATAAGTGGACAAAATGTAATACTCCCTTCCTTGCAGTTCAGGAGCAGGGGTAGGTATGGGCAAAAAATGATGCTTATTCAGAACTTTGCAATTCTGAAATGCTGTAACTCCTTAAAAAGTCTTAAAATGCTCTAATGAAGTAAATATTATTATTTCAAGAGAAAATATACGACAGATGTTTTTGACTCAGGCAAAACAAATTGCCCAGAATAAAAAGAGGAGAACTTCAGACCTCAAGTATTCTTTATTTCTCTCTCTGTGCTTCAAGCACAGCTCCTCTGAAAAGTCTCATTTCCTTGGCGTGCCACACCAACACGCTGCTGAGGGGTCTGTTTGTGTCTGTTGCCCTCAGGACTCCGAGCCGTCAAATGAGGTGGTCTCAGAGGCCCCTGGTAACGTGGTACCCTCTACCTCAAGAAGTAGCTCTGAAGAGCTGATATCGGTGGCACAGAAACATCCAGAAGAGGTAGGACATTCTGTGTCTGTTTTTTTTCCAAGATTAACTGTTGGGGACATCAGCCTCTGTTTTTTGTGCTTAGTGTTGTACTACTAATAAGAGAGACTTTTTAAAGCTAGAGCTCCATCTTATGCTCTTGTATAAACAGCATGCAAGACCAAAGTAAAACTCAGGACTATTATTAATAGTACCTACAAGTATATTCCATAATGTATGCTACTTTTTAAATACTGTTTCTTACTGTCAGTAATTAGGAATTTTTTTTTTTTTTTATTGTTCCTATATTTCACACCATGACAGTAACGGGAGCCCTGTTAGATTCTGGCTAAATAAACTTTATTGCACTGAAGAGTCAGAATCTGTAGGTAGGTATATAGGTAGATATAAACTTTAATCATCCTTCACAAAATTTAAATATGTCTAACTTCTGGCTCGTGTGAAGGAAAGATTCTTACTGATAATTAGGCCTTTGTTCTCTTGGTTTCAAAAAAGTGATGTAGTATGGTCATAAGTTCATACTTCCTGATGTTGTAAGCAAAGGTGCTTGTAAGGTAATTCTGTAGGCCAGTTTATGAGTTAAGGTATTTTCTTTCCCTGCTGTGCATCCCTGTCATAGTACACTATAGCTTGAGGAGAGGTTGTCTGCAAAACTCAGACTCATAACTTCATTTCATGGTGGCAATCACCCTCCCAGAGAACCATTATTTTCCTTAAATTTGCCTTTCCTATACGATGTAAGTCCTTCCTTTGTAGTAGCCTTAACTTTTCATCTTGGATTATTCAGTTTAGTTGGTATTATTACTATTAAAAATATGTCAAGTAGCAGGTAATATAAAGACTAGTCTTTGCTCCATTTCTTCTGAGAATTCTTTTGACTGTAATTTTCACAGCAAAGGAGAGTATAAGGTGCTAGTCATAGGAAATACAATGCCATTTATTAGTTTAATGCAGCCTTTAGATAAATATTTTCATTTCTCTGATAGTCTTTTCATTTTCTCTGAAGAAGAGGGAAGGTCCAGAGTATGAAGCCAGGAGAATTCTTAAGAATGTCTCCTGGAATAAGGCCAAGTAGATTCACTTATTTTGGGGTATCACTATATATTCCGAGACAGAAGGTCAGGTCATATCTATGCACTCCTGAGGATAGACTAGTACAAGTTTTTAGTAATACTTTTATATGTATTCTTGAGGAGCAAAGAGACCTCTAGTCTATGGAGGGATGTGGGATCTGCCTCTTAATTCTCAGTTTTGTCAGTTTACCTCACTTCACTGGAGAAATTAAAATTGAAAGCTCAGACGATGTTTAAAAATAAAAAGAGAGAAAAAGTGCTGCAGAAAGAGGAATGAAACCTGATTAGTTTCATTCAAAAGGTGACTAGGAGGAAGATGGGTAGTTTTTGGTTTTGTGGAATAAAAGCAGCTCAGCTGTGGGGGAGAAGAAACTTCAGAGAATCAAAAGATGGAAATACACCTTTCAAATTTTATAATCAGTTCAGTAATAGTTCATGTTGAAGCTGTTTTTACTGAATGTGGGATCATGTGTTTGATAAGGGAATGAGGCATTCTCCAATCATATTTACTGCAGTTTGTATGAAGGAGAGAGTGGTGAGTCAGAAAGGGTTTTGTGGTTGGATTTGCAGGCAGCCTTGAGAGGGGAGCACCAGTATACTGAATTTCCTAATTCAGAACCCACCATGAAATAACCCATCTAAGTTACCCATGGGTAAGTCAGCATGATAAACAAACATTTGTGAATTACACCCCAAAAAACAGGTGCAAAAAGTGTTTGCAGACTTTGAGTTCAACTAATGCCTTTATTATTTTTAATTTTGTTTGAGGTCTTCTGGTACATCTTTCAATATCTGCTTAATGAGTTAATAATTAGAATTGTCTACTGGTGCATTATTTGTGTAATTTATGTCCCGTCTGAATTCAAACCATTAGCATTGGTGAGAGTTGATAAAGAAAAGCTCAAACACAGGTGTGGAAAAGAGAAATGAAGAAAGAGTAAAGAAGGCAAGGTGGCTAACAGCAAAGGGAAGATAGAGAAAATTTGAGAAGGTTGTGAAAAGCAGTGTTCAAAAAGTCTTGGGCTTGCAAATGTGACGACACACAACTTCTAGTAGGAGAAAGTAGGGAAAATCCCATGAGGTGCCACATTAATTAGAATAAAGCACTTTTTTTTCCTGCTTACAATTTGTTTTCTTCTTGGATAAGACAGTCTGAATCTAACACTCGGTTACTTGTGTCATCAGTAGGATGATATTTGTGGGATGTAATTTGATCACTCAAATGAGGTTTTGTTTTGCTTGTCTGGTCATTCCTCCTAGCAGAAATGATGTCCCAATACTGAGTTCTCCTTAACAGGAAAGCAGAATGGCATCTACTCCTCCTGCTGCTGCCCTTCTTCCCAGTCACTTTTGATGCTCCAAAGAGAGATTTAACTCTGTGTTGGATCAGGACAGTGTCCAGCTATGGGGCATAAGACAAAAGCCACTGCAGAAATAATTAGCATGTTGAGTGTTTAGATCTAGACAACTGTAAATTTTCTGTGAATTTCACAGGTATCCTGGATCACCTGTTAGTGATTAAGGAAAGTGTGTGTGTATTCATCAGTGTATTGCACATGCAGAAACCTTTTGTGTTATAAAGTAACTGAATTTACTTTAAAGTTAGAAAGATACTTTCTTGTTTCTTTCCAAAAGCTGTGCAAGCCTCTATAAAATTTAAGTTATATAGATTTGAATGCATGAATGATTTTAATTAGTGTCCATCCTAAAATAAGGATATGATTGATAACTTAATATTGTATATATTTCTTGGGTTTTTTTAAGAACGGGACTTGCAGAGTGGCATTAAAAGAAGAATTCAGTGCATTTGGAGGGGGATAGTTGTGTATCATCCTGATTTCAGTGTAACTTTGTTAGACCTTCCTAGCAATTTATACAATTTCAGCAGTTTTCCTTCAATAATAATGCTTAAGATAGGATTTTTGTTCCCATAAGCCTTTTAAAATTTAGAACTACATAACTGTTATGTTAGTATGCCCTTTTTTCTCTGATACTACACATTTTTTACCATGAATGGATGAAAGGAAATTTGCTGGATGTTGTGATTATTTAAGATGCAGAGCTTTTAAAATGTTTTAAATTTACGAATACACTCGCTTGAGTAACACTGCAATGGTTCAATAAAGTTGAAAGGCTGATGTGTAAGGTTTCCTGACCCTTATTCTGTTTTCTGTGGTCAGCTTCACTTTGCATCTGGCAGTTGCAGCATATTTGGTACATGTATTTAAGTAGGTTTTTGATGGACATACAGAGATGCTGAAGAAAGCGAAGATTTGTTGCTGAAGTAGTTTTACTTTGCCTTTTTCATGTGTCTAAAGAGCAAGATGGGTGGGCTTTGTCTTGATACCATTTCTCATCAGCAGCACTTTAATCCGTAGGGAATGATGGTGTCAGTGGTTTGTGTTTAAGTAAGAAAATTCTAGTTTTGACAGTTCCCTTAAATGTGAGTCTCATAAGAGGCATATTCTCTTGTTTAATTAGAAGTAAAATAGAAGTACATGAGTTATGTGTATTAATTTCCTTTGCCAATCCTGTGGCAAATTAATTAATCATGTTTTAATAGTGTAAGCCTAGAGGCTAACAGAGCTGGTCTTTCTGAGTTTCTGCATTGCCAGTACAGTTCAGATATAGAGGAAAATCTGTCCTATCCTCTCTCTTGGATAGAAAAACGAATTCTACAACCAACACCCCCCTACTTTCTCCTACAAAAAACAAAGCATATATAAACCATGGGGCACTTTGGAGTAAAATATAAATGATGTTTCACAGCATATGAACATGAATAGCTTATGTGTCTGTGGTGCTTTTTGGGTGCTGGATTCAAACTATAAAAGCTGTGCAAATCTTTGTGGTTCTTAGCTAAAGGAGGATTAAGATAGGAAACCTGCTAACCTGTTTCTGAACTATTAGACATTCAGTGCTTCCAGTTTATCTGGATAGAGCACAGACATTTTTCCAAATGTACAGCTAAGGTATAGTGATTTGTTCAGTAGAAAAAGACATGTCCCACACTTAAGTCGTCTGTCATTAGTTGTAAGTATGGCACAAGCATCCTAAAAGGATTGTAGAATTCCGTTTTAACTGCATTATTTCCTATGCAAACAAAGGAAATGTTGCTTAGTTTCTGTTAATACAATTGGCAGTTGATACTGTCTTTTATTTCTTGATTGATCCTTCTTCCTTGATCTTGGGATAAAACCTTTCCCAACAAGTCCCTTTGGCATTTCATATTAGTACAAAAGGAATTCTTTTTTTTTAAACCTAACGCTATAAATTTCATCAGCAGTGTGTCCAGTCCATCTTTATGGTATTTTATTACACTGAATTTTTTACTTTTTAAACAAAGTATGATGTAACATGTTCTGAAATGATCAAATTTAAAGTAATTCCATAGGAAAGTTTGTAATAGCGCTCATGTGCTAATTTTTTCCGTCTTCTATTATTAGACTACTAAATGACTGAATTTTTATCACTGATATAATTCATTTCAGAAAATAATCATCTAGAAAAATAAGCACTGTTAAGAAGCAGAGAGGTGATTTGACTCTTAGAGAACAAAAGAATATTTTAGATAAAATATATTAGTATATCTATCTCTATGTTTACATGCACAGCTCTTATGCTTGTGCTTCTGAAAAGCATGTGCATTCTTTTCTAAATTTCACAGGCCTAACAATATATTCCCTGTATTCTGTGTAGCTGCTGGCTTGAATGCATTTAGTAGAAAATTTGTTTCATACAGTCGTTGCTATAAATGCATTCTTTCTTACCCATTGCTAATTAAAAAAAAAAAAAACAACAAAAATGTAGTGACTGATGTAGGGTGAGTTGGACTCATATTTAGTCTTGAACACTGATTTTTTTGTTTAACGTTTGAGGAACTTCCCCACTCAGAAAAATAATTGTAAGTGTCCATGCTGTATGGACCTAACAGTCTGTTTACTGATGAAAAATCATAAGTTATAACTTATTAGTTATTTTGTATCATAGGTAAATAATTCCCCTTTATGTCAGTGGTGATACTGGAATGTGATTTTGGAACAGAGGTTAATTTGTACTCTGAACCTGCTGCTATACTGAGATCTGCAAACAGAGAAAACACCACCACAAACACTAAATGGCATACTTTAACAAAGAGAAGAAAACAAATTCAATCATCTATGTCATCTATATCCTGGTAGACATAGGATGGATCTCTCCAGTGCATTTCTTAGGACTTTCTTCTGATTTTAAAGCTTCTGAGCAGTGGTGGCTTTCATAATTCTGGAGCCTTTTCCTTTATGCATCATTACAGCAAACATTCTCTAAGGTGTTTATTATGTAATGTTTATTGCACTCCTTCTCTTTGTTTTCTCTGAGTGACAGCAGAATTGTAGCAGATTACAGACCTGGAATTGAAATGCATTTCGAATATTTTCTGGACCTAAGTCAGATTGTAGAAAAGACTGATATTTGGTTCCTTGTGGAGTTACTTATGGTTGATTTGGCCCATAATCCAACTCTTCTTGTCAGAGTGTGTCTTCCAGTCATCAGACTGATTTATCAAAACAAGGGAGTTGAGTCACCTTTTCAGATCATTTGGCACTCAATAGATTTGTTTGATTTTACTTTTCATGCTTCTACAAGTAATTATTATTATTATTACTTTAGTTCCCATTAATATTTCAGAACAAAAGTGGTAAGCCACATGCCTAAAGAGCCTTAGAGTCTAACTATGGTAATAGTGAATTAATAATGAACTGAGAAAAGGAACATAATACCTTTGACTACTGAAGTGGTTCCTCTGTAAAATAAACTGGGAAATACATTTAAGCATGTAAATGCTCTGGAGTTAGGAATTTGTATTTTCCTTCTAATCTCTTCACATGACTGTTTTATGTAATCTTCTTAATAACTAAATATAAAGGTCGCAAGATGTCTGGAAAATGCTGTCATGCAGTTCTGCTTTTGAAGTCAAAATTTATTTATGCATATTTAATCTGTAAATGGCCTTATGAAATGAGGGTTCCTCTTAGAAGAACATTATTAATTTAAAAAATGAGTTAGATCAGTTCAAAATTTCCACAAATCCAAGACATTTTTCTTTATTTAACCTTTTCACAGTCTCTGCCCTTCTTTAAAGTACATTCAGTCCTATATCATCTGTTACTCAGGAAGGTATTTAATACATGACTGGGCATCATTTGCATTATACAAGAAGATTAACTTTACAAGCTCTGCTATTAATCTGAGTAGCTCTACATATTGACCTATGAAAGAACATAATTAAGTTAGCTTAATTAAGTTAGTTAATTGTTACACTCTGATGAACTTACTATTGAGAGGAAATTAAAGGCAAATAGAAAATGGCATTCATTGGTTTGAAATTGTATTTTAAAGGGTTTCAAAAAGATACTTTATATATCGATGACAAAAATATCTATTGTGTTATGAGCAAAGCAGATACAATTAAAATCCCTGCAGTTTTCTCCTTTATTAGCTGACATTCATCCATATTTCTAAAAGAAATTTTAAAAGCATGCTAAAAATTTAGGACTTGTGATGTTTTTTCCCCCAATACCCAAAAAATTGATTCAGAAATCCTGTGTACACATGGACTACAGAGAAAAGCACACCATTAAAGTTCATAAAGTGTCATAATCTGATACAGAAGTCTCCTTTGGGGTGGAGGAAAAGATTGAAGGACCCCTCAGGGCAGCAAGCAATACCCCATCACACATGTACAGACTCACTCCTCAGCCTAAGAATGTCTTCCTCATGCAGTGATGGAGGGCAAAGGAGAGACACTCCTGGAATTTACTCTGTCAGCTGCATTTCTGTTGTCAGGAGTGCCTGCAAGTTCACTGCAGGAAAACATTCAGGGTTTCAGCACAGATCCTGTGCATGGATAGACTCTCCACATGACTCCAACATCTGGGAAGCATTCATCAGTCTTGATAAGCACTGATAAGTACCCTGGAGATCATCAATTCCAAGTAGCTGCAATTAATAAACAGTAAGGAAAAATGGCCAAACATGCAAAAATGTGCTGCAGTGAATGC
Organism: Thryothorus ludovicianus; assembly: GCA_013397245.1. NCBI lineage: Eukaryota > Metazoa > Chordata > Aves > Passeriformes > Certhiidae > Thryothorus > Thryothorus ludovicianus. Next base: position 247,553 of record VZTB01007848.1, on the reverse strand, counting down.
TGCCAAATGAGCAGTTTATTAATCTGTGAGATTCATTAATATTACCAAGGTTTTAGTTTGAAATTATTTTCTGTGAACAATTACTAGTTCTCTATTCCTTCTTGTTTTTTAATTTGCCAGGTCTATGCGTTTTACAAAGATTTTAGGATTTCAGCTTTCTTTCTCTTGTAAAAATTAATACTTTAACTCAAGTGAAAACAGTATTTTCCTTAAGGTATTATTCTTTGGCATTTCCATATCACATGAGAGGGTCATTGATCTGTGGATGTATTTTTTGGAAAAATAGCAGCATTGAAGGCAGGAAGGCAGTGGCATTTAGGATCACTTGTGTACAAACTTGTATTCATATTCTGAAGACAGATTCAGTTTGAATACATTCCTACAAAGAGAAAAAGGTCTTTCATTAAATAATGCTCAATTTTTTATTTAGAAAAAAGATCTGAAGCAATTTTTAAAATTGATGGGATGGGAAGAAGGAATTAAATTGTAGCTACTGTATATTTTATGAGACGCATTATTTTTCTTTAATACCTTGCTACAAAAAAAACCTAATTTTTGTAAATTCAGTTTGAAATGAGCATGTTGTTATATTTGTCTCCTTTAAAATGTTTTTAGATTCAATGATACGTTTTAAATCAGAATTTTTTATTCCTTTTTTTTTTTTGATAGAGGAAGAGAATGAAAAATTGATTGGAAAATTAGAATTAACTTTAAGTGGGAAGCTTTAGGTGGCAAAAGAGCGAGAAGTTGAAGTTTAGGGCTGTTTCCTACCTCCTGAGGATTTTGGTGGTTGTAGTGATGTCAGTGAGCTTCAGTGTACCTGTGAGCACTATCTGGTCAGCTGTGACTGTGTTGCTTTGAGATATCCATGATGTGGCATGGTGCAATGTCATGTAAACCACTGTTGTCATGTCCTGTGTGGTCCATGTGATACACAGTGGCAGTTCTCCCCTGGAGGAAAGTAAGTGTAGTTCTTTGTTCAATATATTATGGGCACACTCTTAATGTTCTTGTTTTTGTTTCTTTCATGAGGGATTTGTTGTCTTCTCTCTTACCTGTAGTATTTAAGTAAAAAATTAAGCTAATATATTCTTTGATCATTTCATGCAATGTAAATATTAGGGCTCACACTGCACTACATGAGAAAAGCAGTGATCCTTTTTGTAGATGATACATAATATCAGAAATTTCCTTTTTTGAAATGCTAGGTTGAAAATATCATCAGAACCCTTTTAAGTTATTATGGGCTCTATTTGAGATAATGGAGTCAAAGATTCCAGTGTCATCCTTAAGGTGGTGAAGATAAGCAGGAGTCAGTCAGTAGTCATTAATAACATAGATTATATAGATTTTCCCTACCCAGTTGCTTCAGGGTTACCTCTAAACTGCAATGCAATCCCAATAGTGTCCCAATGCTGCTTTACTTTACATTTCTCTCACTGTTAAATGGAATATTTAGACACTGAGGAGTTCATATTGCCTAAATATTTCAGTGCAGTAGGACCAGTGATTTGTTATTTGTTGGAGTACATCTTTTTGCTATTAGTGTGTATTTTTGTGATTGTCATATATACATTAATCTACCTGAATTATCAGCATTTTAAAACTTAATTTATATTAACTTAAAGCATGTATTTTCTATAGACTATTAAGTGGGTTAACACACACTATTATCTTTAATAGCTGTCATGGACCTGCTAAATTCTTCTTAAGTGAACAGTTTTCCTATAATTAATTTTTAAGTATGATTACGTAGCTATCATAGTCTCCTAAAATCTCTAGATGACCTGGAATACCCAGAACTCCATATTCTATGCTGTAGCTGTGGTCCTCGTTTTACTTAGAAACTGAAGGTGTTCCTGAAAATGTAGGTAAATTCAGAGAGACTTAGACTGTGGTGAGGAGTGGTATCTTTGGAAAGCTGATTTTCCATTACCCTGTCCTAGGGTGCTTTGCTCTGGTAAGATTGTTGTTTAAATGGTTGGAATCATCACAGGAAAATAGCACATAACCCTGTCAATTAAGATACTTCTTTGTCCTCTCATAATGACTGCTTTGTATTAATCTGTAGTTCTGCATGTGCACAGTAAAGATGGAGATATGCCTCCTGCATGACTTAGCTGGCTAAAGCCATTTGCCTAAAACTCCTTAGATTCTGCCAGTGTTTTTCAAGGAAAATACTTGCAGAGGACTTCTCAGGGCACCTGGAAGAGGTTTTAACCTAAGGGGATGACTGAGATGGCGCTCTGCAATTCAGTGGCCACCAGACCAAGCCCACACTGCTGCTGAAGGGGCAGTCTGTGTTCCCAGGCTGCCTGCTGCCCTTTGGACCAGCAGATGAGGGGCTGGGTCCGTGGGCTACTCTGGCAGAGCATGTTGTGATATCCATGGGAGTGAAGGATGTGCATAGCTGGGGACCATGAGCTCCCTCTTCAGTGTCAGCATGCAATTCAATGGTCCAGGGCTGACACTGAGATTGTGTTGTCATTTGGGTGCTCTGGAAAAAATAAATCAAAATAATCTTCAGAATACTCAGTAGTGTTTCTGGACTTACTGTATTAACCAGTTCTTCTCTACTTACCCATTTTTCCCATTTTACGGCTGTATTTTCAGTTTACCCCTCAAGAGGAGGCTTGTAATATTTGGGTTTTTCAGGAGACTGACTAAAATTAAGAGCTAATATTGTAACTAATGAAAATCCTGCTTGTTTCTGCAAATTAGGATCAATTCTTTTGCCTGTAAGGTGATCAGTTACACAGAATTCAGACTCTTATTTGATATCAAGAACCACAAAGACTGGAATTCACACAAAGTGGTGATACATCTGCTTGCATCCTTGTGAAGTTTTTTTGTGATCGTTATCAGGAGAAATCTTTTCAGACTATGAGTGGACAGAGGCACGCCTGCACTTTGCTTGTTGGAAAACGACCAGTGTTGATTTGGATTCATCAAGGTACAGGGAACCATGTATGTCCTGTTCTTGGTCACAACAACCCACTGCAATGGTACAGGCTGGGTGCAGAGAGGCTGGAAAACTGCCCATGGAAGAGGAGTCTCAGGGTGCTGGTGACAGCAGTGAACATGAGCCAACAGAGTGCCCGGGTGGCCAAGAATGCCAGTGGCATCCTGGATTGGAGCAGGGTTACTGTGGCCAGCAGGACCAGCAGAGTGACCATCCTGCTGTTCTTGGCACTGGTGAGGCCACACCTCAAATCCTGTGTCCAGTTTTGGGCCTTTCACTGCAAAACACTGAGGTGCTGGAGTGTGTCCAGAGACCACAGTGGAATTGTGAAGGGTCTGCAGCACAAGCCCTGTGAGGAGCAGCAAAGGAGTTGGGGGGAAAGGGAAGCTTAGGGGACCTTAGACTCTACAACCACCTGAAAGGAGGCTGCACTGAGGTGGGGCTGGTCTCTTCTCCCGAGTAACAAGTGGCAGGACCAGAAGTGGCCTCAAATTGTGCCAGGGGAGGTTTAGATAGGATGTTAGGAAAAAATATATTGAAAGAAAGGCTCCTCAGGGAAATAATGGAGTCACCATCCCTGGAGAAATTTAAAAAACTTGTAGTTCTTGCACTTAGGGACATGGTTTAGTGGTGAACTTGGCATTGGCAGAGTAATGGTTGGACTTAGGAACTTAAGAGATTTTTTCCATTTAAACAATTCCATAATTCCATGATTTAGAGTTCAACTCTAGGATTTTATGCTGAGAATTCTATCTGAAAGCAGAAAATAATTCAAGTAGTGGCTTCTAATCTTTGGGAGACTTATAATCAAAATTCCAAAATGAGCTGCCAGTGGAGAAAGTTGCCCTAAATCTGTACAACTGACAATAGAATAATTTTCTGTATGTTTTCCAATCCTTTGATTGTGCTTGACTACAGTTTCGCCCAGATTTTCAGTAGACTTTTTGTCTACTGCTTATAAGCATTAGCTATAGGTAAAGTCAGTTAATTTAATATTGGTCACATAGGGTCACATGGGTATTATGAAAATAAATGTGCAGAGTTTAGGAAGATAAAGACAGGCCTTTAGAAAATACCTGTTACAAAAATGTAAAAAAATCAGTCAAAATAAAGGTATAGTTCTTCTGATATATCTCTGAATCTGGGAGATATAATGCTCAAAATGGAGGACAAGATACCAAGTGCATGAAGAAAGAGAACATAAGGGGAAGAAATTTTTAAAGTATTTTAGATGCTTATTTTTATTCTCATTTTCTGATAGTCTTAATTTATATATTTAGCTCTGGGAAAAAATCTCAGTAAGTCAGCGTTTAAAAATGGATTCACCACAGAATATAATTTGTGTGCATGTGTGCATGCTGTGCAAACTTTCAGATTTTTTTTCTGCAAAATGTTGCTTGTTTTAACAGTCTCTTTGTAGTTTCAAGGGTGATATTTGAAATGGGAATGGAGGCAAAGATGATGGTTTTATTCAGTGTACAGATAATCCTAAAGTCACCATTTTTCATATTGTAGCCTGATAAGCAGCAGAGTAAAAATAACCCCATTCTGAAGTCATGGTGTTACTTGAGAAAGCTTTTAGTGTCTGCAGAGGTACCAAGATATTCAAAAAGAGGAAGCACATTAAAACCTTACCAAAAGAAATAAATCCAATCTCTGTTACTGTAGGAAAGATGAAGTAGAGGAAAATTCCTTCTTCACCACAAGCATGACTGCAAAATCTCCCTCTTATGCCATGGAGTGAAGTACATTTGATCCCTCCATCCTTGCCTCAAGATGTCATGCAAAAGCACTAAAAACTCAGAGTAAAATTGAAATCAACGTTTATTTCAATTTCTTTATCTAAGATCAAGAGGTGGAAGAGCTTGGTGTGTTATTTAAAATATTATTCCTAAAGCTGATGTTTTCTAAATTCTTCATATGATACCAAGTGTTTTAGATGGAATTTCTTTATCTCTAAAGTACTTGTATATAATAATATTTATTTTTGGAAAGTAATACAGATAACTTTGATTTTTTTGTGCCTTCATCTTGTAATCTTCTCTGGGGCCATTGTGTGTGACAAGAAACTGGACTAGAGAAATATTTGCTGCTATCCATTGTAGCTCCTTATTTCTTTATGTCACAAGTTAACCTGTCAATGCTCATATGTAGTGATGAAGCCAAGAAATAGTGCCAAAAATCAAAACTTTTCAGATGCAATATTGCAGATGTGCTGTGGTTCCAGGTTGGATTTTTTTTCAGCTAAGTTAGCATCTATGAATTGTGATTTCTAGTTCACTGTTTAATACAAATATAGCACTTTGAGAAAATGTCTTAGCCAATTTTCCAGGGTATTATAACTTTAGAACGTCCTTATTTTTATTTACTGAATTAATGCTACTTTATTTTCATTTAAATCAGTATGTATTGAATGTAATAAGCACGGGTTCTCAGTGTTATGGTCTCTGAAGCTGCCTTAACTCAAATTAGCAAATAATTCTGTGTAATTAAATATTATACTTTTCTTGTGGCAGTCTTACCCCAAGAACTTGTAATTTTGGATATTTGTTTCTAGCTCCATAATTTGCATCATGAATTTATTTCAGTGTTGCAGTGAGGTATGGTTAAAATCACTGAATCAAAAAAAGAAGAAAATCATTACCTCAAAGAGTAGTATTTTAGTATAAAATTTTACAATTTTAGTATAAAACCATTGTGGATTGAAAAAAAAACCAGCAACATTGTTTTAGTTCTTTTTACTGCATTTTGCCTAGAGTTTGCACTTAATAGGAGAATTTTTTTTTTTTAAAGGAAAACTGGTCATAAGGCTAATAATATTGTCTTAAATATTTGGAAATTTCACATTCTTTTCCTACAGTGTTTATTATTGAGCAGGTTGTAATAGCCTCTACTTTTCTATATAATGTAGAAACTTAGTTGGTTAATAGAAGCAAGATTAAAAACAGTGAACAGATCACAAAATGGAACAAATTAATTCCAGGCCTTATAAATTGGTAAACTTAAGGTTAGGCTAGAGAGGTATTGCACGTATCAGCCAGGAAAAGGAAGGTTGTTTGCATAAATATTTTTCTACTGTTAAAGTACGTCATTAATAGGCTTTATCAAATCAGACCAAGGATCTGTATCAAGCAGCTTCATCAGCCATAGAGTCATGAAGTGAATGTCATCAAAAATCACTGGGCCTAAACATTTATCAGCTCACTAGGATAAAATGACTGCATTTTTATTTGCACAATAATCTCAAATCCTCATATTAAAAAGTGGCAAATTTTTTTGCCCTTTACTGTTCTAAGTGTGACACATGTAACAATTATTCATCACTCCATAATGGATCACTTTTATCAGAGTCCTGTGTCCTTTCTGTATACATAGAATAAATATTTATGTTTTCTCATTTTTCTGAACTAGAAGATACTGATAGAATGGGTTTGAAGTGTCAACTATAATTCATTGCATGCAAAGAAAAGCTTTATACTGATACTGTGCGAAAGGAAAAGAATATCTAAATCATTTCAGCAGCTAGCTTATAAGCAAGATAATATCAGCATTTTCCTTCTTGAAAATATATATGCCATAAATTAAAGGAGATCTTCAGTATTTTATTAAAATGTTTCAGACAAGTTTAACCCTGTCTTCAACAAGAATATGTGTATGAATACAAAAACCTTTTTAAAAAAAAAAAGTGAAGGTCAAGTCAAAGTTAAAACAAGCTTGCACTAAACTTCCTACTAATCTTGCAAATATTTTGTTTAGAAGATGTTAGAAAACCATGACACGTTTAGTGTCAATTTAAAGGTGCCCATTTTATTCTTATAGAAAGCTTAAGATATATTTAGCACTTTACTGTTTTATACAATAATAATGTAGTCTGGAAAAAAGTACAAAATATGTGCATTTTATATCAAATACTGAATGTACTTGAATGAACTATTAATTCAGTTAAAATTAGCAGTAAATGTAGTAGTGGAGAGATACATATCACAGTATATAATTATCTTTAAATATATACATAGCAAAGTAATTGGGTTAATAAGAATATAATATAATAATTAGAATCCAAAATACTCTTGTAATGAAGCATTTTATACACAAATATTACAGTTCATATAAATACTATGGTATCTCAGCACATTTTCAGCTCTTCTTCCATCTTCTTTAGCAAGAAAATGCAGGGAAGTGTTGGTACTATTGTATGGAAGTAATAACAGAAGAGAAAAGTTGATGTGATGAAACCCTGCATCTGTTTTGCAGAATTTGCAGCTGTCCCTTTATTATTGTTTTAAACCCATTTGATTTGTAGTACTTAAAAGTGTCATATCCCACGTTTCTCTATCTTTTGAAGGGTGAGTGGTTAAGTTTTGTGCTTTCTTTGTGAATGCTTTTTTTCTCCAAGTCCTGTGTGGTAGACAGGTAGATAAATTGTAAAAGAAAGGCCTCATAAAATCAGGCTTTGCTCTGCTAAATTAATAGCTAGCTATATGCAACTAAATAGCTTGCAAGTTCTCATGTGAAAAGAGTCCTGGGAATAAGAGTTCGTTAATGCAACAGACTATTCCTGGGTGAAAAACTACTTCACCTGCAGTAAATAAGAGATTTGTCTCATGGGAACCAGGGAACAAAATGTGTAAACTAACTGAGAATAGAGAGATTTGATGGACAAGCAAAATACCTATAGCTAACCAATGAGTGGAGTGCACGCCTTTGGTGAAAGGAATGTATAAAAGGGAAAATGCGGATGAAATAAAAGCTTTTTTCTGCCTTGAAACTTTTGGAAGTTACTGTGTCGTGACTGCCTCTACAGTGACAGTCCTGCAGCAGCAACTCCCACATTTATGGCTACTGCCTCTGTAATTCCAGCTGCAGCTTTGCAGTCTTCTGAAAGAGGTACTCTCCAAGGTACCTGTTCAGAAGTGACATTGATTCTTTTGGAGCCAATCCAATCCAATCACTAAAGACTCAAGGCATCTTTCACATCTTTTTTCAAACAAGCAGAAAGATGAAATGAAGTCTTATTGTTTCTGATGTATGTGAGAATTTTACTTTGAACTCCAAGTGTTTTCATCCAGCAATAAATTTAACTTAAATCTAATAGTATAGATATCTATAGATACTAATTAGTATCACATCACATTGATGATGAAGTAAACTGGGAGATTTAGTAAGGTCAACATCAAAACATCAAAATATAATTTTATGGGATATACCCAGTTTTTTAGTTTAGAACTGCTGTCTTGAAATGTGATAATTGTTTCTTTAGAAATCACATATGAAAGGACAATGTGAGAATGAATCTTTCTATGACAAAATCACAGAAGCAGTCCATTTTAGAGACAATCAGTATGTTTGGAAGGTCATTAATGTAAAGCTGTGAATTTGTCCCCATAAGTGACGTGGATAAGCTGAGTGATCTTACGGTATTTGCTGTTGTCAAATTGCATTAGCATCTCCGGCATGATAAGAATGTCATTAATGTGAAACAAAAATTAATTGTTATGATAAGGCAGTAAAGCTTGTTTAATGCTGCATGATCCGTAGCTTAAAAGAAACTTTCAATTTCAATTTTAATTCTTTCTATAAACATTTTCAGTTCCTACAGACTCTGAATCTTTACCTTTTGTGATTATTTGCAGACAGAGTGCAATTTACTCTTGGATGGGCACTCTGTAGAACAGCTTGCCAACTGTTCTTGCCAGAATGTTTGCAGCATATGTATTAGGGAATTTTTGCATTGTTGCATCCTAAAATCAATGTGGAACATAAGTATGATGAGTTCTGTTCTAGGCATTCCTTCTACTGTCCATCAAATGCATCTTGTGAAAGCAAATTTCTGAATTTTCAGAGAGCTCAAAGGAAAGAAGAATTTGAATCAATCATTGAAATTAACAGTAGTTCTATATCCAACTGCATTGAAATTAATTGATTACCTTTGGTTATGCTTTGTTCACGTCTTAGGAAGCTTTTTCAGTATTACGGAACTCTGGTCAGCCATGTCAGAGGGCTCAAAATAACACAGTACTTAATCCAAACAGCTGCCTACATGCAGGATAAGAGCCTGCTTTAACTGCTGGATTCCACGGCTTTCTGGTTCAGAATAAAGGAGATGTGATATGAGGGTATGTCTGTATCGAGTGTGGGATCTTGGAAATCAGGCACTTATTTAGGCCAGCGCATCCGTTTGGCTTTTGTCTATGAAGAACCATGCTGGCCAATTTGTATTTGCAGTGCATCTTTCAAAATATTGGCTTCTAGATAGTGTAGGAAAAGTTCATCAGACAAAAACTGCATTAGGCTATCAGTATGTATAGTTGCACATAATAGAGGCTTTTCTCATTGTGGTAAACTCAGTATCTTCAGACAGCAGATGAATTGATTTCATTACAAGTCAGCTTTTTGTGCTTTGAAGTGAAACTACTGAGAAGTCCTTGGTTGTCTTCATCCCTTCCAGAGCTATGGAAGGGATGCTTTGTCTGCTTTGCAGAACGAGTGTGATGTCTTCATAGCAGATGGAGCAGGCACACTGACTCCTAGTACCTCACTCTTTTCAAACATACATCAATCCTTCTGAGGCAAGCAAATTCCAGAATCATAAAATCTGTTACATTTTTATTGACTGGTGGCGGCTTCTGTATTCCAGCAGGAGAGTTCACATCTTCAGAATGTTTCCAGAGGAGCTCACTTCACATCTTCTAGCACCAAATAACTTCATTAAGGGAGGCTGTCACTTGTCAGAAGTGAGGTCATATTGGTCTTTTCATGGTAGCATTCCAGTTAGCTGTAAGTACATGACTTGGAAATTTCAGCAAGTCAGCCAGTCTTGCATTTGAAAGTGGTATTTCAGTGACACATTCAGGAGAGATACACCTCAGCCTTTCTGAAATGAAAGTTTCATAAGCATCATATCTTTGACAGTGCCTCTCAGAGAGTATGAAAAAGTTTGTTAACACAGAGTATCTACTACTTGATTTTGAAGGGCTTGATAGATCACTGGCTCATAAACATTAATGTAGAAAGCACAAGGCAAGCTTTTGAGGACGTCTGGCCTTTGATTTGTTTGGACAGGCATTTTGTTGTTTATTGACTCTTCTCATCCTTTCCTGACATGGGTTATGAAATCATATGCTCTAAGGAAATGAAATTAAATTATGCATTTGATGTTTTTGGATTAGTGGGGCACATGCATCTGGCATGGTGAAAGAATGATTTTATGTATAGAAGTTACTTAGAAAAATTATCTCAGTTGATACAAGTATGATCACAACCTGCTGCACTCCTGAGAAAACCTCTAACACTTGAGACAAAAGCTGCTGTTATCACTGCTAGGATCTGTTGCATTAAGAGTGTAGAAATTTGGCAGAAAATAAACACCCTTGCTTTCCAGCTAGACCTCAGCAATTAGAGGAGCTGGATGTAGCACACCTCATGGAAATCCCTTTGCTGCATATCTTGTGGCATGTGTCATGGCTATAGGCCTCATTCCTATGAAATTTAAAAATTTTTCTGAGCAATGAAACATTAATATGATGGGAGTTCTAAAATATTTTATTATCTGGCTTCTGAAAGTGATAACAAAAATAAATCACTGTGTCCACATGGGTGGTTGTTGTCTGGTTGGAGCATAGTCCCAGAGTACATTTTAGTTCTTTAGAGAGAGACTGGTGCCTGTTTCAGTTTCTTCACTTTAATACTCTTAAATGTAAGATCAGAGGAAAACTTATGACTCAGAATCTTAAAGAAGCAAAACAACTGCCAGAAATTTCCTTTCTAGGGAAATCTACTCAGTCCTTCACCTTGAACATACCTATAAGTGGAAAGCTGTTATGTCTGCCTTATTCTTATACCAAGAGATGTTCTTTTAAGGAAGTAGATGAAGAACAGCAACAAAGAAAGAAGAGCTTGTATCTAAAGAAAGTGATATTAACATTTGAAGCGTCATCCTAAGGATCTCCAGGAATTTTCCTGGTTGAAAGATCATAATTCCATGAAGTAGGCTGTGAAAGCTAGATAGAAGGAAACAAGCCTGAAGGTGGTGAAGTTCTAAGTATGAAGTTCTACACATACTAAGAAAGCAGTTTGTGGGAGGAAAGTGGAGCGACACTGAGACGTTATTTTCATCAGCTTTTGTGTAGTTACCAGCTCAAAACAACCAATTGGGCATGGAGAAAATTCTCTTTTATTGTCTGTATCAATGTATAAGACCTTGAAAATGAAACAATATGTTTGAGACTTTACCCAAGGAGTAGTGGAGAGCTGTGCTGCATTTAATGAACAATTCAGCCAAAATAAAAATCTTAGCTGTCACGTCAGTTTCTCAGAGAAACAACAAGAGAAAGAGAATCACAGATACAACCTGTATTTTTTACACAGGATAGGAATGCAAATTGTTTTCATTAAGCAAGAAGGCTGGCTTATTAATGAGACCCAGAGCAGGGAAAATGCAGTTCAAATCATGTTCGAAAGAATATTGCCAGGAAATGTATTTCCTGAGGTTTGGGGTATTCTTCCTCCTTCCTGCACCTTTTTTTTCTACCTTCTACCAGCATAACTTTGCAATATTCTTTATAGACAAAACCTTATACTTTGTGAAAAATTACAGAAATTATTAAGGAATAAATTCACCTTTCTGTGAAGAAGTGTGTAAATCTGGCAAATTTGAAAGAAACTACATTAGGAAAATGTTTGCTTCACAAATGGTGGAAATTTTTAGTATGGGTATACACCATTTTCTTCTTCTTCTGCTCAAGGCATGTTAAAGACAAACACCTCTATGAACAGATACTTGTTTGGCTAGGATAAAAAGGTGACTTGTGATAGGAGTATCTTTGTGGTATGCTTCCATCGTGTTTAATTTTTTTAAAGACTGTTGCGTTTCTATTTTTTTATTTAAATCCATGGTTAATCAGAGTCTGACATCATATTCACAAGCAATGAGTAGCAGCCTTGTGTTGTCTTTGAGACATGAATGGACCCAGGCCTTCTTCCAGGAGAGCATGGGAGTGCTGGATTTCAGGCCAGGACACATACATAGCAAGCTGCTGGCATCTGCAAGTGTCTGTCCTTTCCAGGAAAGAATCAGTCCAAGAAATAAAAGACAAAAGTAGCAATGTTCAGTGTCTAGGAAATTACTGTTTTCTGTGATGGTAAACTATGAAAAAGGTTTTTCTGAATGGTCTCCTGTCTGCTGTGGGGTGGCTGTTTAAGGTGCATGTGGTGCTTTCACCTGAGAGGAGACGGTACCTAATGACAGAGCTCTTGCTGGACAGGGGGCCTTACACTCTCATGGGCTGCACCAGCAAAGTACCTACTGCTGTAATAACCTACAAATCTGAGCTATTGAACTTGGGGTGAGTGTTAAAATCAGTCATTGGAGCTTTCAGTAGAGTGGCTGTTCCTCTTCTTGTCAGACTTAGCCTCTTACCTGCCTTGTTGAGTCATGTCTTGATGTGTGAGAATTATTTCCAGTTAGAGCTAATGCAGAATGCTGGTTTGTATGAAGCCATCTGTGGATTAAATGTCTCAGTTAATGAGAAATGTGCTGTGTGGGATTGGATTACCACCTGGATTAGATTTCTAATGCAATAAATTTCCAGGCATCCTCTTCCAGTATTTTCACGACACTTCAGTCTATACAGTGGTGGAAATTGGATTAAAAGGACAAAGCATGAAGTCATTTGCTGAAGCAAACAGGGTGTTAGTGCCAAATTTTGTATAAAAGGATGCTGCTGAAAGGACTGCATGTCTCTCTTCTAATCCACAGAGAATCCTCTGCCTCTGAGTTTAAGGACTTCATTTCCGAATACAATGCACAAGGGGAACATAAACCTCTGTTAAACAGTTCATTTTGTGCATTCATCTCTTGTTTGTTTATGGTATTAAAAATGTTGTTTTCAGTCTGGAACAATCTCATTCATGTGGAAATCACTTTGTAAATTTAAATACTGTATTAGTGACAGTTCTGTTCAGAGAAAGTCTTTTAACATGTTGGGCAGTATCAATAGCGATCCTCCCATAGTTAAAGTTTTAAATATATGAAAGAAAATTCTGCCTTTTATTTTTCTCAATGAAATAAAGATTTTCAAGGGAAAAAATTGGTTATATGTAGAGACCATGCTCACCATGTCTGAAAATGTGATGTTGCTAGGGCTAATGAATGATTGCTGTTCTTGGATGAAAAAAATATTGTGTGAAAACTTCCACTGTCCATTGAGTGGACAGTAAAGTTTGAATTCTAGGTGCAAGATAGGAAGTAAATTATACTTTTTAAAAATCCAAAATCAGAAGATAAATATCCAAAACTTTCTACACCCAAACATGTAATTCTTGATCACAGTCCTAAAAGTTACCTTCAAATGATGCAAGATGGCCTAAAAATGAAAGTACATTCCTGTAAAAAATTCTTACCTAGCTCCAAATGACCAGTTTTCACAGAGACAATGGACTACCACTTCAATTCTGTTAGGATGTGGTCTTCCTTGCAGAGCAGATGTTTCTTCTTCTGAGAAGGACAAATAGACACATCAATTTCATTTGATCCCACTGGTTCTAGTACTGGTAGTTACTTGTTTATTACGTTATATTTTTAAAATTGACTCCATTTTCTATTCATCATTCCAAGCCAGACACCTTCTTTATGCATTGCTTTCTGATTGCTCTCAAAGCATCTTTTCAATTAAATAATTTCCTGACAAAGAACAAGTTTATATGAAGTAAAACTGTTTTTTGTATACTTTATATGTTGCTGCATATTATAAAATGTCATGTATAATAAAATTCCTGCTATTAATGGTTGTTTACTTTTTATAGATACAAAAAATAAGCATCAGAACTTAAAACCAGACAATTTCTTGCAATAACTACTCTCATTTTATGTCTTCTTTTCTGGCTTCAGAAAGAATGGGTGATGTTCTCTGCTAGAAAAGTTAATGCTTTTAAAGTCTTCTGTACTCACTGGTAATAACAATGACAGCACTTAGCACTTATATAAATCTTTCCATGCATAGAGCTCCATCCTGACATTGGAAGTATTATTATTCACATTTTACGGATAAGTTCTTTAACATTCTAGCAGTGAGTTCAATTTCCACACCCTCCAGGCCGAGTATTATAGTAGGGGTGCAAATGTCAGAGATTTCTCTGACAAAAAGCTGAGAAATTCCTCATCTGAGTCTCAGACCTTGCTTTACTATTGGCACATGCTTTAGCTTTATGCTGGTTTCTGTTAGTGAACCTCCTTTAGGTTGGAAGACCTATTAAGTACCACACTTCTATTTCTTCTTCTTCACTGATATTTTCCAGAAATCCAGAGATTTCCTCAGCTTTCCCTACAAAGGGAGTTGTCCCCATGACCTCAACTCAGATGGTCACTTCTAAAGACTGACTAAAGCCTCAGTATTGTTTTGATAAAATATCTCCAATAATTGTTCTTTTGCCTGTCCTGTACAATCAGTTTGTCTTATAAAAAAACTAAAAATATTTCTATTTAAAATAGTTTTATATGCATTTTAATGGTAGCCACTTTTTAATCATTCTTCTTTTATTAGCCATACTTGGAACCAAAATGTGATTAATGTACAAAGCCTTTATCCTGACCTACTTAGCTTCCCTGATATTTTACTTCTTGTTCTTCTTTTCTTTTGTTTTGTTTTCATGACTGATTTTAGACTTTACATGATCAAACTCACCAGATGTGTTTATATAGAATGTGGTATGACTTGGCCATATTTGGGTTGTTTATTAATATTATAATAAATATTATATCTGTGTTTCATAATTTATCATTTTGAACAGCAAAATTTTCACAGGAGACCAAGAGACCTTTCTATAGCTAGGTCTTAAAAAGCATAATTTGGTGGAATTTTCAGTGGATAGGGGAAGCAATAGCTAACAAAATTTTTCATTATTTACTCCTTTGAGAACTTACCTCCTGAAAGGTTTCCTTGAGTGCAAATTAATTGAAAATACCTAAGTCCAATTCAAGTAACAAGTAAATAATGCTACTAACTTTCACTGTCATTAGGAGAGTACTGACAGACAAAGAGAAACATCAGTTAATGTAGGAAAAATAAGATCCTTGATTTTTTGTCTACCAAAACAGATGGCATTTGCTGTATTTTCTTCACAGTCTTATATATAGTTAATAATCTTATTTAAAAATTACATTGGCAGAATAAGTAGTAAAGTTATAATTTTTTTTAAATTTAAATGCTGATTTAAATGGCAGTGCTACAGGCTTCTGTGGTTCTTGATTTGTTGATCATCTTAAGTTACATGTAGAGGAGAGGAAGCAGCAAAACAAGTTGTCTTAAATATTAAGTGATATTTGCTAAAGAAGAATATGAGCTTGTTTTTTTTACGTAACTTTTATTTTATGTACTACCTGTTTAGTTTTGTGAGTAAAGAAGACATGGTAAGTTTATCTTAAATCATCAGTAAACAGATAATATTAAATAGCTACTGGCTGTTAATTTTAGAATAATGATATCCAATTCTTGGAGCCCCTAAATATGCAGAAAGAGAAAAGCCAATGAATGAAATCAAATAGATTGCAACTAAGTGAAATGAATGAAGATGGAAGCTTTTGCTTGATGTTGTTAGGGGACACCGACAGGTACAAGAGCAAGAGCAGAGAGCAGCGAGTACCAAACATCACCGTGGGGCTGCAGCTGCACCTCCGTAAGGTGATGGACAGAAACTGCAGAGACAGTGGAGTGGCAGCACTA
Source organism: Thryothorus ludovicianus (assembly GCA_013397245.1). NCBI lineage: Eukaryota > Metazoa > Chordata > Aves > Passeriformes > Certhiidae > Thryothorus > Thryothorus ludovicianus. The sequence continues at coordinate 231,872 of VZTB01007848.1, read as the reverse complement.
GGATTTCAGGAAAACACAGACATCTGAAAATAGCTCCACTTCCTCCTAAATACCTGTAATTAAAATGCCCTGCTTGGTTCAGGGGCTGTTTAAACTCAGTGTCCATTCCAGAGGAGGGCTGTTCTACAGTGTAGCTCATACCCAGCCCCAGCCACTGGGAGTGTCCAGCTCAGGAATCAGAGTTGAAGGCAGCAATATTTATAAACTTGTTTTCAAGCTGTGCCCCTTAATGGTAAATAATATTATGGAGAAAATATTATGTCATGGAAACACTGTGATGTAATAGGAGACAAAAAGCTTTCTGAAGCATAGAGTTTAGTGAGCTTCAAAAGGAGTTTCAATGAATGATATTAAGTGACTGCAGAGTGTTAAGGAAAAAGTACATAAACAACAATTTATAATGTAAGCTCTGTAATGAGCTCTTCTATCATAAATATGCAAAGCACTAATTAGTTATAGCCAAATTTCCCTAGCTTTGGGAATCTTTTAGAATATAGCTTTTCAGTAATTGAATCACATCAAAGTATTTTTTCTCCCACTCTTCTAAGAATGTTATGTGTGATTTGTTGGAGGGTAGGCAGAGATGGGAAGCAAGCTGTTGACAAACCAAAAGATGACTTTGATGTGAAAGTGACTTTCAAATTTATCAGAAAGAAATGCACAATGAACATATAAGAAGCCCTATTTGCAGTGACTACCAGCACTGAGATGAGGTCTGTCAATTATTTGGTTCTAATTTTCTGAAAGGCAACTAATTTTTTTTTTTTTTTCCACAGAGTATATAAATATTGTTAGGTATAAAATTTTGGAAGTATTTCAGAGTATGTTTGAAGGAAGATGCTGCTTTTACAGGGCACATTTTTTTGAAAGTTCCTTTTGATGGTATTTGAAACATAAAATGGTTGGACATCACCTTATTTGTAGTTGAAAGAATTTCATTTGACTCTGACTTCAAAAAATTACAGTGAAGCATCATTGCTATCATGACAAATTACCAATACATTCCTCAGTATATCCATTGAATTAAATAACATTTGGCTTTCAGTCCTCACTTGGAAATACAAAGAGGAATGGAGTTTGAGATCTACTGTTAAATCTAATACATACTTTTTTAATCTTTTTCCCTTTTTTTTTTCCATTTAGAAGCTGATCAGCCTGAAACTGTTAAAACCTTGGTAAATTAAATGTTACAGTTTTGATTCCAAATTGACCATGTGTTCATTTCCAATACACCCTTGATGCTTCTAAGGCAACTGATTTAAACTATTGTATGAAACAGGACTGACCAGGCATGATTACAGGCTCAGAATAGGATCCTTCAAATACAGCAATAAATTCAAAATAGGAAAAAATATCTGTAGCACTTCCTTTGCTATCAGACCAACTGAAGTCCTAAAGCTGTAGATTTCTTGTCTTGTTAGGTTTCAAGTCCATAGCCAAATGGATGAAGGGAATCATTCTATGATTCTATATAATCAAATTAAAAGTATTTTGTACATCTTGGAAAGCAATGATTTTGACTTCTGGGTAGGTCTGCAATGCTTGTGTTAATTCAGATTAAATAATGATAATTATTAAATCAGATGAAATAAATGATAACAGTAGGAAAAGAGTAGATCTTTCATGAGAGATGGAAGGGACTGCTAATACAGCACTACAAATCTGGTCCTAAAATGCTCTTTTGGGGATTTTATTTAATTGAAATTGTTGAAATAATTGAAACTTTTTCTTGGTTATAGTTGTTGGATTTTGAAATTAAATATCAGTATGTGTTGGGGGACCTGCTGAAAGGAATTTTGGAGTTTTGGGGTTTGTTTTTTTTAAGCAAAAGTCTTTTTAGTCTTTAATTGCTTCAACAGTAGCATAGATTCTATTTGCTGTCACAGCCTAGCCTTTCTCTACTTCTACAGCTTCATTCATTTCTCTCTGTTTTGTTGGCAACTTCATGAATTGTGACTAAATATAGGAGTTCAGTATTACAGCAAATATTAAGTCATTTCTACAACATTTACTTATATCACATTTTTGGAAAATAAATGACAAGATGAAGGCAATGTCATCATATTAACTCCATTGTAAGTTCCAGCTTTTAAGTCTTGAACTTGAACAGAATTTTATGGCTGTACTCAGGTGAAATGTTCTGATGAAATAAGAAAAGAGCATTCTGAATTCTTATCTGTCACATTATAGCAATATTTTCATGAATTCCCAAGTTATTAAATTTATAATACTGCAGTAGGTTTTTCCAATTAAATGTGCATTTTCTTTTGTCATAAGGAAGAAAAAAAACTTTAGTTATGCTTTTTTACAGTAATTTAATTAAGCATTTCTTGTAAGTTCATTTCAGTATCTATCATGGCTCACTAAAGTTGAAATTCAGTATAGAATGGTAGATTAATTGCTCTTTGTCTTCGATGAAATAAGAATCCTAAATATGCAGAGTCATGAAATTTAATTGTGTTCCTCAATTGCTTATTCAATGCTTTGGAAACCTGAATCAAGAAATACAGAAGAAGAGGGCCAAAGGTTGTTAAATGTAGCGAGTAACACAGATTTTGAACTTTACTTAATGAACCGAATGTTTATTACTATGAAATAAATGCACCATTTAAAGAATTATGGTGGAAATGTAAAACATTAAAACTCTAATTAATTTTGGTCAGAAGCATGCAATGCACTCATTTTTCCTAAAACATTTTCATTAGGGTCTGTATTTTCTCTGTTATTGAGATAAATGTATTCCTTTCATACGGTAGTGCTGTCTTTTTCTGTTATAAACATGTCCTTCAGTGATATTTGCAGTGATGTCTTTCAGCTCCTTCAACTTTGGGCAGTGTGTCTTGACAGTAGCTTCCAGAAGCATTTTTGTATAACTCAGTTTTCATATTCAAGTGTGTTAATATTTTTCCATTTAATGTTGTTAATCATTTTTGAAGCAAAGAGTGTTCAGACCTCTTGATAAAGGACTACATATATATACATATATATAGATAGATTATATGCAGATTATATTTCATGAACTTATTTTCAAATAAGTTCATGAAATATAACTTATATTGAAAAAGCATATAAAGTATCAAAAATCTTCAGCTGTCATTTAGTACCTACCAAGACAAATGTATAGCCTAGCAATTGACCTCTTAAAAATTAAACTTCTGTTTCTTAGTCGAGTTATTTTTTGGTTTTTTTTTCCCATTAAATAGAGCTATTAATTCCTTATTGTTGGCCAGAGCACCTTTTGTTCTCACTTAACTATTGTAAGAAGAAACCATTTTATTTCCTAGTATAAAGAATTAATAAGGTTTGTTTCTTATAATTTAGTAAATGTATACTGTAAATATGGTGAGAGTATAAAGATAAATATTTAAAATAATCTTCATTAAAATATGCATTTCTAGGCTATGAAATATTATTCTTTAGTAGTATTACTGGTATATATAGAATTTTCTGTTTTAAATTTACAATTCATAAAAAAAATTATGTTGCTACATAAGTAAAAAATGCTATTGTGGTTTCCATGTATGTGTTTATAAATGCACAGATGTAATTATTAAAAGTGAAGGACAAATTTGCCATAGAAATTATCTTATTCATGACAGTGTCACATTTGAGAACTAGAGTGCCCTCTCACACTAGAGTGGAAATTAAGACTTGTCCCATGTGGGCACGGTACAGTCCTGCTAAAACTGCTTTTCATCTCTTTCTTAGTTGATGTTGCACGTTTGTGATATCTAAGCATTTATAGGTGCAGTTGAATGTTCAAAAGCCTGAACCTTTAGAGACTCAATTTCTTAAAGAGGAAACATTTTCCTCTACTTTCTTCAAGGAGAACCAGCTGAACTTACAAAACAATGGTTGGGTTTCAAGCACCACCTGCCCTGAAGAGGATCCCAACTGTAGTGGCAGTCAGCCAAAGGGACCACTCAGTGGAATGGTGCCTCCTAAAAAGCGAGGAACAGATGGAAGATTTGAAATCTGGCATGAAATTCCACTTCTGTATTAAGCGTTAAACGAAATTTGACTGTAAGGGCTCTTGCGATCGTACATTTATCTGTATAATCAGAATTAGCAACGAGGAAATAGAAAATACAGAGCACTGACAAACATTTCAAAAAGACTTTAAAGTTCTTGTAGCAGTGTGAGTTAAAGGAAAGAGTTTGTGATAAACATGCAGCTGCTTGTAGCTTCTTAAAGAGGAGCTTTAGTGTAAAAGTAGTTCTGCTGGTCTTGCATTGCCACCTAGAGCTCGGCAGTTCGTACTGCTTGGTAAGGAAACCCTGCAGCACTGCTCTTCTCACTGAGCAAAGTGGGGTGGAGAGCTGCTTCCAGTTAATTGATGGCATGTTTGCTTACATTGTAATGGTTAGTCCCTTCATAGCCTCCACTTTATAGTGTACCAGATCAGCAGAGATTGTGCTGTAGGACTTTGGTGAGCTTTGACAGTAAGAATTAATGGCAATGCACATTAAAAGGTACAACTGTCAGATATCCAGTGGTCCCAAAGGGGGCATTTTCTTGATGGCTGCTTTAGAATTCTTCATGAAGCAAATGTCAAACTTGTCAAGGCTGTCACTATGAAAATGATCCATGTAGCAAGGGTCTCCTTTTCTTGGGAAACAAACAGCTGCCTTATCACTGCAGAGCTGTGATGACAGAAAACTGTCATCTATCACAAGAAATTTATATTTGCTTCTAATATCCATTGGTAAAGAACTGTTCCATTTGTACTCTATTTTTGCATCACTGGGTTGTTGGTAATACTATTGAAGAAGATAACATAAGCTTTGGAATTAAAATAACTTTTGAATTTTACTGCTGGATGCTTTTCTCTTGGTGATTTAACAGAGAGACTGTCTTAGCTCCTGATTTTTCCCTGACACTCATTTTCTTCCAAATTTGGCCTGTGACTTTGGAAGCTAGACTTTCACACACACAGACCAAAGTTCTTAATACTGAATAAGAACTGGTACATTTTTTAAGATTATTAGAAATATTTTTATGTACTTCCAAGTGGTGTTTTTCTAGCTAGATTTTGTGAGGCAAGTGATGAAGTGCCAGCTGGGCATCCTTGATACTTTAGTCTGTCAGTCATATTACAGGTCTTTTAAAATACTCTAGAAAGCACTGGTGTCAGAATTTGGTCCTGAGTGCTTTTTCTAGATTACATACTAGCAGAGACAACTCTTTAGTTATTCCTCCTTATAGCAGGGAATTTTTGTGTTTGCATACTATACATATTATTCAGATGGTTATTTACATAATCCTGTAAAAATCTATATAGCTGTTTATTAAGTTTAGAATATCAGTTACAATTGGCAAAATATGCAACTCTAGATGTTACAGGTGTGGTTGAATGAACAGAACTGGGAATTGATGCATGCCCTAGCACAGTTAATTAATGTGTGATCTGCTCTATTTGCAGAAGACTCAGATTTCCTGTAGAGTTAAGAATTGTCTAATTCAGTGTCATTTTCCAGATTTCATTTCATTAACTAATGGAGGAAAAAGAAATTCTCAGGCATTTTGAAGGAAATTGGTTTGAGGGGGTAAAAAGAGAAAGGGATATTCAAGCCCCTTTTTCTAGGTTTTTTTTTTTTTTTTTTCATTCCAGAATTTGTCTACAGAGGAATATTCTGGAATATTTACTACAAAATTAACTTTCTCTGTTAGACCCATTATTCTTTGGTCAGAGAATAATGTGATTGACCTTAAACATGCTTTCAAAGGAGATGAAATTGTAACAGTCTTTCTCAACTGTCAGTTCAAAACTTTAGAAATAGAATTTAAAAGTCTGACTCTTACCTTTAGTTTTTGTCACCTAAAGATACCTAAATATAGAAGTATTCTTATTAACTTCAGTAAAGCTATTGAGTGCTTAATACTTCAATAAATCAAACAATTATGTGGCAGATTTTTTTTCTAAATTCCTGGCCCCATACTCTTGCTGTGACTCTTAAATGCTCAGCTGCCAAGTATAGACTAAGCAGAGTGAAAGAAGTGATGTCCATAGGACATTTAAAAACACCTGTAGAGCAGCCAAAGGACCCTTTAATCCAGCACCTTGATTTCATCAGAGCCAAGGTGGGATGCCAGAGCAAAGGATGTAGGAAAACTCGTGTGGAAAGTCACTCTCTCCATCAGTGTCATCAGGATACAGATGAGGTGTCCAGTCATTGGTGGCTTAAAGAGCTCCTGAGCATTTCAGTTCAGTGTTGGGTTTAGCAGCACTTTGTAATGCTCTTTGCACTTTTCCTTATCCCTGTTGGTTTTGTAAATCTGTAATAACATCAATTCCAGACTGGTATAAACTTCATTCATGTCAATACTAAAATTATCTTTGGGCTGTTAAGTGCATTTTTTCAGTAGTACAGTCTTGAGGGATTCATCTCCCTTGGCTGTTACAAGTCACCAGATCTGTGGAGAGGCTTCTTTTTGGTGAGTGGATTCACTATGTGGTATTTGAGTCTATGGTTGTCTGTAGTCACAAAAGATACTAAAACAAGTTTGGTTTTTGCCCTCTGATGGCAAGAACTACTTTAAAAGCTTGACTTGTGATATCTGCTAGGAAAAACTACTTTGATTTTAGGATTTTTAGAACAGAAAGCACTAGATGTTAGAGTTATAAGTGGTTGGAAGAAAAATAAATAATAATATAAAAAAGAGATGTGAGGTATTAATGAAAATAACGTGAACTGAATTTCTGTGGGTGGTAAACAGAATTCAGTATTTTGTCTGCTATGTAGCTGCTGGTAACAGAAATTTTGCACACTGCTATCATGTACTGGTTTTTAACAGATAACATGAAAATAAAAGGTTTTCCTTTGCTATTCATCAGAATTAAAAGCATTGTAATGATAATGATAGGTGGTAATTACTAAAACAAATATATTAAATATATTTAATCTGCAGTTCTATTTTGCATAATTTCTTGTTAATTAGGCTATATAGGCTATGTAGATGAAAATTCAAACATTATTAATGACATTAGAAACTCCAACCATTTCAGCATTCTCTGTGCAATCATCAGGCTGCCTCTTGGGCTACTAAAAAAAAGATAAAATATTTCATAGAATATGAATAGAATATTCATAGAATATTTCATAGAAATCTTGCATTGTCAGCAAACTGAAATAATAGTGAGTCTTCATATCTTGTAGTATGGTTAATACATGCTCTAAATTGCCAGTTCAGATCTTCCCCAAACATACTGGCAGTAATAGAACACTTTTTATAATTTGTAGAGGTTCATGTCCCAAATTATTCTGACATTGCCATTCTGAGGCTTCTGCTGTCACTTTTTTTCTGGCAGAAAGCTGCATGAGTGCCAAGAGTGATGGTTCAAAAATCCTTTCTGCCATCTTGTTTGTGCTGGCACTGTTCATGTGGCAGTGCACAGGCCTGGGAACTGATCTGGCTCAAGGAATGTCTAACAAAGAAAAAGTTTTCTCCCCTTGCTAATTCATGCTCTGAGAAAAATCAGTCATTACTCTGAGCCTTGCATGGCAGACACCTGCGTTCAGAGATGCCAAACTTGTTTTTCTGTTTCCAAATGAGGTGTGTTTCTGTTCTTGGAAAACAAGATGGACTGAAAACCCATGTACAAAATAGGATGTTTTATGTGGAGCGTGGTTCAATGCAATGCTAGTCAGAAAGCTTTTGTGCATAAAAATGCAAAAATAACAATAAATAAAAAAAATCAGCCAGGCATCTGAATGACTTTGTGCCTACATCTTGGAATCTGCCTACATAAATTAAATTTGTGTTCTGCTGGTAGATTTTACCTGTTTGAATTGTTTTACTTGGTTGAAGCAACAGGAAATCAACAAAGGAAATGTATTAGTTCTGCATAATATCCCAAAATTGATGCTTCCATCTGGAGTATTCAACCCAAGAAAATCTTGGAGCTGCCATCACCAACAGCCATTGTTTCAGCATCTCAGAATACACTGATCACTGCAGCTGCTGCTGTAACCTGGGAATTCTGCCAGAGTGCAAGCATGACCTTTTGAGTGCAGAATTAAGCATTTCAAATTTACACAAAGCCAGAAGATTCTCTAAAAAAACTCATTCATTGGATAAAAACTTTTCTGCCATCAGAAAACTCAGGAAGCCAATATTCAGTATTGAGCCTAATGTGCCTTAACCCTCTTGTAGTCCTCAGTGAAATTATGGCCCTGTTGTCTCTGAAATTTCTGCATGCTCCATCTATTAGGAGAGGAAGCCCTAAGCAATATGTGAAGAGTTCTGGGAAAGAATGATAGTGTAGGGTTTATATTCCTGTATGTGGGAACACAAGTCAGGACACCAGAATAATGTCAAGTTGTCTGCTAGGGAGGTGGATTAGTTGGCATTGGGATCAGCTGGGATACAACTGTTATAGGTAGGGACTTTCAGAAACAGGCAGATTTATTATTCTTTTATTGACATGTTCTTCATTAAATAACCTGGCTGTTTTTCCATAGCAGCCAAAAGTTTCTGTGAGGGTTTTTTTATTCCACAATATTCTGTTGTCACTTGCAAGCAGTAAGCTTGGTAACACCTTATTCCTTTGTTACTTCCAATTCTGCCCTGTGTGTTTTCATTTGAAGTTCGACCTCTCTATGTATACTATACATTGCACTCTCTTTAATATATTCTATGCTTCCTATTTCAATGAATCTTCAGTGTTTGTTTTCATACACGTGCACAGATCTTTCTCAGCTAAATGAAAAGAGCCACAGGGAGCACTACATGTTTTAAAGGTAACTGGAGAGATGATGGTCCAGAAGGAGAAGAAAAAAAGCTTTTAGCAGTCAGTTATGTAAATATTTCTCAGTGCCTATGGTGTCTCCAGAAGGGCAAGGATTCAGAGGCATAATGGCTTGGAGTATCTGCTACTTTAATAGAACAACTAGCTTTGCAGTTTTATTACAGTTGGGCATAACATATTACAAGATCACATTTTTAAATGAGATTTTCTACCACTGTTCTATTTCGTGCTGCCCACGTAATCTTCCTTTATTTTCTACCTCCAAATGTTACAGTCATCCTTACAAAGTGTGCTTTGATGGTGAAAGAAGGGCTAGGATGCAAAAGGATAAAGTTATTTTGCTACAAGAATGAAAATGCTCTTTTAAATCAGGAAAATACACCTGTGGTTAATGGATCCCACCTAAATGTTCCTGGTATTTCCTTTCTCTCAGCTGTTGGCTAGTGATGAGTACTGTTACAGCAGCCAGGATGCTTCTTCATTCCAAAATGTCTGTTCATTTCTTTTTTGTGTTATTTTATTGGAATGTGGAAGATTCTCTGTAAATGGAATTAAAATGCAGACTAGAAAACTGGTCATACTTTGAAATTGTGGTAAGGACTGTTCGTGACGTGTTGAGTTTCAAGTTGCCTTATAAAACAGTTTTCTCACTCTTCTGTAATTTATACTTTGGAGGACACGATTTTGTACTGGACACAAAATAGTACCCATTCCTATGGAAACAGGCATTATGATGTCACTTCATTTTTTCAGTGAGATCCAGAGGAACCCGTAGTGAATTATGAGCCTTACTCTTGGAGCTGAAGCTGTAGAATATTGTAAGCATGCTGCTGCCTGACACGCTCATGTTTCCTATTTTAGACCTGACTGATCTTCAGATAACATATGGTGGTACAAGTAATTGGAAAATTGGCAGACCTGTCAAGAAAATATGCTAGATGGGACAAAAATACGATGCTGCAGCACATAAAGTGTCTCTGAAGTTAAATTTATTGTCTTTTATCAAATGGTGAAGTAAACATATCTGGTCGCAAAAAAATGAAACGTTTTTCAATGGCAGCTGCTTTTCAAAAGTAATTTTTAGTACAATGATGAAAGTTCTTGCATTCAAAAGAAATTTAGTGGGAACCTCTGGTCAAGAACAAAGGAAAGGTGTGTAATTCTGTCTGCTGTAGGCATTTGAATATATTGTCATCCATGTGTGATCTAATAATTTCTTTATGTAACTATCCTGTAAAATGGTCAGTAAAATATTTACTCATTAAATTATTCTTCTGCTATAAATGTAGGCAATTAGAGTTGTTTAAATTTCTTATAATTTTTATTTCAACTCTTGAGCAAAATCAATCACTTGAATAAATGACTTTTTTGCTTATTTTTATGCTTATTAGTCAGGCAAAAGACTGTACAGAATTCCATACATCTGCATAAGCAGAAAAAGTATACTTTTTCAATAAATTGATTAATGTTCAGGTTTTCATTTTCTTTTACAGGAAGATGAAAATGAAGCTGAAGCAGAACATCCATCTCAGGAGCTGAATTTGGAACAGAAAAAATCAAAAAAATAGGAGATTGCTGTCTTGTTTGAAATATTTGCAAGTTGTGTAACAGTGGTTATAGTTTCTCATTGTAAGATTAACAAAAAAAGTTCTCAATAAAGTCATTGCAAATTAAATTCATGGTGCACTGGGGAATTAATTAAGTAGCTCCTGGTGATATTCTTGATTACATTAAAAGCTGAATTATCAGAACTGAGTACTTTACCAATAAAATTCTGAAAGCTTTTTGAACACGTTACGGAAAGCTGATGGATTATTCATCACTTGTAGCACTTACTAAGCAAATAGGGCAATTTTATGTTTTACTCTGCAAAGCAGTGTTATCCTTAAAGGATAGTTATAATTCAGACATATTTTGGTATTTCTGAGCAAGAGCTTTGATTCTTAAAAGTTAGATAAATATGTTCTACTAAAGGAGTTCTGAAATTTCTTCTGATTAGTGATTAAAATAAATGTTTCTGAGGAGTAGGTAGAGGCAAGAATTTTTTATATGTATGGTACATTTTCAGAAGTAATTAGTTTTACATTTGTATTGTGATTTTTAATTGATTTCTTGCTGCATTATACTTTTCCTTATGTAAACCTTCTCCATCTTCATGTGATCATTGTCTTTTAATGAATGTCAAGCTTTTGTCTTTATTAGGCCATCTTACCCAGGTCTAATTCCTTCATGCCAATCTTTTCATTCTAACAAAATAACTTCTTTCTGTGTTATTAAACATTCAAGTGAGTAATAAATATCTAAAATAACTTCTTCCTATAGTCCTAATTTTGTTTTTCACTTTGCCTTTGCTTTTTAGCCTCTGCAGGTCACTAAATGGGAAAGTACAAGAAACTCAGGGGTAGATTTATAGCCTGGTAGTTTCACAGATTGCAATGAAAAATGTTGCTGATTCTCTTTTGGGTTTAAAACACTCACTGAAGTCCCTTCAGTAAAGTTTATCTTTCTCTAGAGAAATTAATTATCTTCAGCTGAAAAAATTCACTTCTTTTCCCACTCTGCTATACTTTTACTGTTAGTTTTTGCATTAAGTGTTAAATCAGATTGTAAATAGTATCCACCCCAAATTTTATCTTCTCTGTGTAAATTATATTTTCAGATATTTTTAAAAACAGCATGGCTGTGCTTAAGCAATATCTTTTATAAATTCTTTTCTGGTTTATGAGGTTCAAATGTGTGTAGCTCATGAACAATTACTCTACAGTAGTTTAATAGCACTAGGTCTCATTTTAACAAATGCAGCTATCATGTAAATCAAAATATAAAATAAATTCAGCGTTGGTCCGTTTGGTGCAGATCAAGCACTGTAGCCATCTGATAAAGGAGGGGGAATATGATTTTTCTCTTCACTGCAGTGGAAGAGACAGATTTAGGAAAGACAGAAGCAGAGTTTGACCATGCAGGACCTTAGGGACCGTTCTCTGTGCAGCGACGTGAAGGATCACAGAGTTGCTGAAAACAAAGGGAATGCTTTTAATTTTTTCAGGTTAACCCAGAAAACCATGGTTCTCAGAGCTTAGTTCTCATCAGGATCTCAAGAAGGGGCGGAATGTCCAGTGGAACAGGCTGAAAGGCCTCTGAACTTTGAAGGACAGAACTAGTAACTTATAAAAAAAGAGAATGAAGAGAATGAAGTTTTACATGGGGGTTACACAAGGGAGGTAATGATGGGGAGTTACTGACTGAGATGAATTGGCCTAGACATGCCTTGGCCTTTCAGCCTGCACTTGATGCACTTGGTGTTTGGGTTTGTCCTGCCTGAAATTAACAGACAGTACCTCAGTTGGGAAAAATATTTGAATCTTTATAGAAACTTATTTCCTTTCAGTCCATGGCAGCAAGTTTGTCCTTTTGCTGTGAGTCTAAGCTCTGTTATTGGACCCAGAATGCAGAGACTATTTCTCTGCATGTTTTAGAGGATCCAAACTCTGACAAATACTGCTTTTAACCTTTGTCCATGGAAAGGGCTTCATAGGCTTTGGGATGAGACAGAATTTTCAAGAATGTAAATTAGATAGTAGCATAATATGTAATTTATCAGAGGGTGAGAAATGCAGATTTTTGGGTTTGTTAGAATGGTAAGTAAATGAAGACAAGATGGAGGATCCTTGTTTTTAGTCTTCTTCTTTCATCTACTTCATATTCTGCAGTGTTGGGGGCACAGGACGATTGGTTAGAATTTGCCGCAGTACATTGTTACGAGAATAGAAGTTTAGTGAGTTATTGGTAGAAAAGTAGAAATAATGTACATTCATGGTGATAATTGGGTAAATGATCTTTAAGAGAACCTTAATTCTGTATGTTCAAGGCTTTTTGGGCTCTTTAGTGTCTTTTCTCCTTCACACCAGGCTGGTGTAAAGCCTGGTGTGCAGAAATTGCTGATAAGGAAAGAGTAAACAACCTGGAGAATGAGAACAACCATGAGTCCCATTTACTTAACAAGGACTTAATGAAAAAGCCTGCCCTATCAGGGGAGAGTCGTGTGGGAGTGGTAGAACTCCTACATCTGTGACAGCTCAGGACTCTACAGGTACATGAGAAGAGAAGGGTATTTATTTACTGTTCAGATTTTGTATGAAAATGCATTACTTGGCTCTCGAACACCTGAGTGAGAAAAACAGTTCAGACTTTGAAACATTTGCTTCCATTTGATGCATAACTCTGATGAGCTTAAAAGGAGTATTTCCCTGTCTTTCCTAAGTTCTTCAAAAATTTAATGTGAAAGTATAATTACATAAGCCATACTTTTAGCTAACTCCAGAGTATGTCACCAGAAGTCTACAGTCAGTGTTGTTAACATGTCTCTTGGTTAAGTTATTTACTTCAAAATTCAAACACGGGAATTTAGACATGTTCACAGAAAAATAATAACCAGTACTTTTACTATAATCAGCTGGGGTGGAGATTGAGACAAATGTGGTTGAATTGAAATGCAGTCCTTCCTTCATCCCTGCCAGAAAAATGATAGGAAATTGATTTTAATAATTTGTTTGTAAACATGTTTACTTAAGAGAGGGGGAGAGGTGTTTAACTGATAAAGATCAAATGGATCAGATGAAAGCTATACCAGGTAGGTGGCTTCGTTTGTTTTGATTCTGTTCTAGTTAAAATTTGAAGCTGAATTGATTTTTCTTGTATTCTTGAGTTTCCACACTACCAGTATGAATTATGTTTTCATCATATATTTTTTCTCCCCGGTGTCCAGGATTTTTTGATACAATGCACTGGCAGATGGCTGCAGCACTGCTACATGATTCTGACATGATGTTTCTGAGTGTTACTCTTCAGCAGAACTAAGGTGTAAACCTGATGCAGAATATTGTGACTTTTATTAAAGGTGTGTTCGTGCTGCAGTCAAACACAAGCCAGCTTGGATACTGAAAATATTCTTGCAGAATGAAGTTCAAAGCTTATTTGAATGAGCTCAAAGCCCAGCTTAGAGATGGGAAGAGCAAAACTTGACAGCTTTAATTCAGCTGATTGCAGTCGCTTCTGTGGAGCAGTATATTCTTTGTATGCATACATATAGACACCCCTCTGTACATGTGCCCAAGCAGCCAGTTATAATGTCCTTTTTATTTCTTTTTCCCTCTGTTCTGTTATTTAATACTAAGAGTTACATGCTGTTCTGAAAGTCTAGCTGGAGAACTACTTGTTTCCCTCTGCATCTCTCTCATGCATGACAGTGATGATGCTCCCCAGTTGGGAATTGCAGTTTTCTGGATTGCATTAGTGATAGCTATTTTAGGGTGGCTTAGGGGATAATTATGTTTTCTGTGCTTGAGGAGAAACTGTCATTTTCCTCATATTAAAGCAAATTCACTGCTTTTGTGCAGTTAATGATGGATTGCTGTTGGTTTTTGTTCAGTCCTCCATGTTTGCTCTTTTCCCTCCTGTGAAACAGTGGGCTGTGGAAAGTTTTTTGGACTCCAACACTGTTTTCTATTACAGACAATCACTTCATCCTCAAAGAAGAGCAAATTTTTCTATTACTTTTTTTTTTTTCCTTAAAAAATAAATGTCTAACCTTTCCACTCCCTCATGGCAGTATCAAAAATTTGAGGTGTCGAAGTTCTTGTCAATCACTTAGAGTAATATTTCTGATTTATGAGACTGAGGCTTACGTTGTATTGTACATATAGGTGCAATAGTTTGTTATTAAATGAATCTCTTTAGTACATCACCTAATTGTTGTTGTCATGCAAGGATTCTTACTCTGAATCCTGTATTCCTGCATTAAACACAGGACTCCAAATGATTGGAATGAGCTAAAAAATCAAAGCTATTTTTGAAACAGATGCTGTACTTTCCTGTTGGTTGCTTCACTGGCATTGAAATACTTAGATCTAAAATGTTGTGCAGTCATAAGGATGCTGGGCAAAAACAAATATATCTCGGTATTTTAATCCCAGTGTATGTGTAATTTCTTAAGACTTAATGAGAATCCACAGTAGTTTGGTTTTGTCTTAATGATACATTGAAATGTGTTGCTACACTGAACATTTGGTGCTCCTTTAGGATCTTTCTCCTTAACAGCACAAACTGTAGTGCTTTATGTGCACGAAGTGTCACATACAGTAGCTAATCCTAATACAATATTCATTTTCTGCTCATTAGAAAGCATTTTTTTTTACCTTTAAATTAAGGAAACTATTTAACCTGATTATTCCCTCTCAGGAGCTTCAACATTTGCCCAGTAGGAATTTTTGAAGGGAGAAAACCATGCTGACAGAGAAGTATCTCACGTCAGTGCTTTTTCTTATTGCAGTCCCATAAGCAGGCTACCTCTTGGTTGGTTGCTCTGCATCACACCACAGAAACTAACTCTCCCTGACATTAGGCTGGATAGGTTTTACCCTGGTTTTACTCTGAAAAGTGAAGATTGATTAGAAACTGACTCTATTTCACATGACCTAATGAAAACAGTTTTTACAATGTGCAAACGACTTCTATCACCTATCTAAGGCTGTAGAGGGAAATCATAGCAGGTAATAAATGTTTCCCCACCGTGAATTCAGTGTGGATTCTGCAGTAATGTTATCTGGGGAAGGAAGCGAAATGCTGAAGGCAACAGCATGAAAATGCACGCAGCTATGGCATAATTCTGATTTGTTTGGAAGAACTATTAATTTCCTTGTTACAAAGCCAAGTAAGAGCAACCCTTTAAAACTGTTGAACCATGAAAGCCATTTCCTTAAGGGTTTTAAATTTGGGAACAGAGTCATGAAATTTATAGCTTTGATGAGATATTCTTTGCCTGCAGTCAGAATGAGAGCTAGATCATTGGTTTCCCAGCATGACACCTATGTATTCTTGTGTGCAGTAGATATCATTAGGCTCATAATAACACAGCTATCATCACATTAACGTCTGAAAGGTTCAGTTTTGATGCTTGGTTTAAGTCTCATTTATACCTACAGCATACAAAGCAGCTGAATAAAAGCAAAAGCTATATCTTACCTATATTGTGCTACTGTTATGCACTTTAACCAAAAATACAGTAATTTTATGCCTGATCAAATTTTTATTATTTTATTTTTCTTGCCAAGTCATGTTGTTTTGAAAGAGCTGCAGTGATGAACTAATAGCATGCATGCCATGGATGCAGTAGCAGATAATGGTACAGTGAGACCATTTTTTTTTCTGGTTCATGCCAGTAAGGACAGTAGGGAACATCATATACATATTGGCCTAATAATTGTAATTTTCAGTATATTATTGAAAATTTATGTACTATGTCTGCCATCTTATGGTAGAAGAGAAGTGTGTCAGAACAAGCTGATAGCACCTCATTTCTTGTATTCTTTCAGGTAAAACAGTGCAGACTGTCATGTTCTAGCTAGGCACCAGCAATTGGAAGTCACATGAAGGAAATACAGCTGAAAACAATTTGAGTTTTCACTGCTCTGCTACGTGTTCTGTGAGCTTCTATTGGAAAAAATAAAGTATATCACTTTACAGCATAAAGTTGTGCAGGTTTTACAGTGAATATCATACTGTTTGTATCAAATGAAATTTGAGGAGAGAGATACCAAGAGAAATCATCTTTTGTTCTGCCCTGTGACTGAACAATTGGAAAGAGTTTGGGAGAAACATCTTTATTCTCATAATGGAGAGAAGAAGTCTGGAGAAGCACCAATGTAGCAATTCTAATAACTTGTGGCAAATTACTTACCACTTTGATCTGAAAAGTTTTCCCCAGATCAGTGTCAG
Organism: Thryothorus ludovicianus; assembly: GCA_013397245.1. Classification (NCBI taxonomy): domain Eukaryota; kingdom Metazoa; phylum Chordata; class Aves; order Passeriformes; family Certhiidae; genus Thryothorus; species Thryothorus ludovicianus. The sequence continues at coordinate 215,350 of VZTB01007848.1, read as the reverse complement.
AGCTTTCATTTCTGTTCATAGGAGGGTTACCTGTGGGAGTTCTGGCAAGAGATAGTCTGCAGATTGGGGCTGAAACATTGAGTTAAAAGCAGCCGATTCCAGTGGCTTGGAAAGAGTAAAGTACAAAGACAACTTGAATCATCAGAAGTTGGGAAGGCTGCATGAGACAATATTCTGCAAGAGCTTAAAACCCTTGTGGAATAAGAAACACTAATTAGCAGCTGAGGAGATGGGATTTATAAAAGATAAAGTATAGCAATAAGGTTACCCAGAAGAAAGACTTCAGAACGTCTTCATTTTAGTTGTTAAAACTAGTATTTATTTTTCTTAGTATTTAAGGATCACTGTTTCAGTCACCAATATCTGAATATTTTTGACTCAAACTCCAAAATTCTGTTTTAGCATCTTGCTGTGAAAGACGTGTCATGAAATAACCTTTCTTTCTGAAATATTTTAGGGATCACTTGAATTTTTAATGTCTTTATATCTTCATACATCAGACTCCTTCAAATATTGAATCAGCTGCAGTATTATGAAATGTTTTGTCCCTGAAAAGGAACGCAATATTCAGTCTTAGTTACTAACTTAGTGCCAAGTGGTTAGGTGAAAAATGCCTTTTTTGGCCCACATTTGTTCCATAAAATTGTCTGAACTCTGTTTTGAATCCAAGCTTAGATAATACATGGCATTGTTAAACCCACCCTTTAAGCTGCATTGCTCATGTTATGGAATTGTCTTTCATTGCTAAGTAGCTTGCCTATGTAAATCTGTGTGAAATCACACCATTGATTCCCACTTTTAGGATTTGGAGTCAAAACAAAACTGAGACTCCCTTTTCTTCCTTGTAGATAAAACGTTTTGAGGCCAGCCAGGGGAATTGTCACCTTTCAGAGAAGCATGGTGAGGCAGCTGCCAGCAGCATGGGACAGCAGCACAGAGGAAAGACTCCTGTTCCCCAAAGCTTTGTTTGCATTACGGGAGACAGCAGCCTGAAAAGCCAGGCTGAAGAAGTGATACAGCTTGGATCATGTTCTTCTAGCACATCCTTACATACTCAACTGTATTTTTTTGGCCTTTTTTAAGAGAAAAAGGAATACAAGACTGCATTGCTGAATGTTTAAGTAACTTAGTAGGGCACTGTATTGGGTTTGCCTGGCCAAGCTTTGGGTGGGGGGGGTATAGAGGTGGCTTCTCTGAGAAGCTGTCAGAAGCTTCTTCCATGTAAGACAGAGCCAATCCCTGGCAACTCCAAAGATGGATGTGCTGCTTGTCAAGGCTGAGCCAATTAGAAATAGTGGTAAAGCCTCTGTGATAAAAGATTTAAGGAGGGGAAAAAAAATTGCACAGTTGTAATTGCAGCCAGAGAAGAGCAGGGTGAGAATATGTGAGCAGAACAGCTATGGAATAGCTATGCTGGTGTGAAGGTCAGTGGAGAAGGAGAGGCAGGAGATGTTCCAGGCACCAGAGCTGGGATTTCTCTGCAGCCTATGATACAGCCCCTGGAGGAGGGGCACACCCTAGAGCAGGTGGGTGCTTGACAGGAGGCTGTGACCCTGTGGGAGATGTGGAGAGAGACGCCCATGCTGGAGCAGCCTGATCATGAAGGACTGCACACCATGGAAGAGTGCCCCATGCCACAGCAGGTCACAGGGATCTGGTGCTCGTGAGATAAACTCACACCAGAGAGGTTCACAGAGAATTGTCATCCATGGGAGGGACCCCACGGTGCAGCAGGGGAGTGACTCCTCTCCCTGAGCAGCAGGACAGAGCAACAGGTGATGAGCTGACCACAACCCCCATTCCCTGCCTCCTTGTGCCACTGGGGCAGGAGGTGGAGCTGGAAGGAGGGAGGGGGGGGAGGAAGGTGTTTTTAAGGGCTTATTTTACTTCTCATTATCCTGCTCTGATTTTGTTAGTAATAAATTTAATTATCACTAATTCTAGCCTGTTTTGCCAATTATGATATTTGGTGAATGGTCTCTCCCAGTCCTTATTTCAGCTCATGAACCCTTTTTTATATTTTCTGTCCCTTGTCCAGCTGTGGAGGGCAGTGGCAGAGAGGCTTTGGTGGGTGCCTGGCATCCAGCCACAGTCAATCCACTACAGCCGCGCTGGAGCAGGAATGACAGACCTACTCTCAGTCAATATTGGCCTTGGGTCCAAGCAGTTTCAAAAGTTCTTCTGCCCAGCTCATTTCCCAGGAAGGAGCTTGCAAACACTGCTTTGCTTGTTTGCTGCACACAGTAATTGACACACACTTTTATTGCCTTTTGGAAAGCCATGCAGATATAAAGAAGCGTTCTTAGAATAATATTTTAATTTTTTTTGTAAGTCATCCCCACACAGTTATTCATAAGGAAGAGACTTTCAGAGACAGATCAAATCTATTAAGTATCTTCAGCACCACCTATATGCAGGTACTGCTGCCTTGCAGGTGTTTTCTGAGGAGTGGTTGGTCCTCAGTAGCTCTGTTCTTTGCAGCCCCAGAAGCATCTCCCGGGTGGCTGTGGGCAGTAACTCTTGGATCTTTCAGAGCAACATGCCACTTTGTGACCCTGTCATGACTGCTGCTTTGTTATCCTGAACCAGGGGAGTGTATGGGATGTAATGTAGCCTGCTGACCTGTGTGGTAACTCTGTCTCAGCCAGAGTAGAGCACTGGTCAGATCCTCAATAATTGATCAGGTGAATCATCTTTACCAGGGCAGGACTGATCAGATGGTGAAAGCTGGCATCATCAGCAGAGAATGCTGTAGTAGTCCTTTAAACTGAATAGTAATAGTAATAGTAGTCCTTTAAACTGAACTATCTGTTTTTCCCATTAATAACTTGCAACTATGTCTTTAGACCCACATTTGGTCATCTCATCATTCCATTCTCAATCTGGTCAGACTTTGCTGCCCACACCTGATTAGGAAGTTGTGGTTTGTTGATGTGGACATCAAATCTGTTCTTTTTCCACTTTTCTTCAGAGATAGAATTCTGTGTAACATGAGACCCCAAAACCAGTTGAAGCACAAGTAAACGTAGAGTCTCACTAAGAAGAAAAAACATACAAAGCTCTCATTCTTGTTGGTCTCTGCTGTCGATTTAAATACAGTTTTTTGAACAGCTGCACTGCTTCTGCCCTGTAGCCTGGGACTGTCCTTTTTGCAAAGATTTCCTTGTCTGGGCATGCTGCCATTGCTGAAGTCAGTCAGGCTCACTTGATTTAGGTTCCCTCACTGCAGAAGATGACAGTTCCTTGTGTTTTCTGAGAGAAGACACCAAGACTGAAATAATTTCCTATCTTCTTGCCGTCCAGTGCTTGTTAACCTTCAGGGATTAGCAGTTTTGCAGTAGGGCAAAACCCACATTCTTTCAGGCAGGAGAGAAAGCAGAAGATAAAACCTTTTTAACAAGGAAAACAACTGCAGCTTTGCTATTTTGGAATCTCACAGGAGCAAATCAGAAGGAACAAACTTCAAACGTACCAGTAGAAATACCATTGCACTGCACTGATCGTGGTCCCTAAAAATGGAACAGCCAATTTGCTATTTGCCCAAGGTGGCAGTGAAGAGGGAGAGAGCTGCAGCAACTAAGGGACCGTGTTTTGGTATCAGTGCCTTTGAATTTGTAGCACTACATTTTGAAGATCTTGATTTTTTAAGTAAAGTTATTTCTTAGCAGGAGCAAAATGCCATTAGAAGTCAAGTAATTATAACATTTGTGAATTATATTTCACCTAGAAATTGTTTGTCCTTTGCTTTTAGGAGCACTGTTTAATCTGTGGCACAAGGAAACAAACATCACTTTTATTTGCCTCTTTTACAATGAATTCTAATTTTGCATCACAGCCCTGTCTAGTGTATGTATCCCCTCACTCCTGATATTCAAGCCTTTTCTGAAAATGATCAGCTGCTGCCAGATATCAATTAAATATCGTACAATTTGTATATACGTGTATATAAAAATCTGTATTTGATGCAGTCTCCATCCTTAGTAGAAAATGCCCTGAACAAACTGGTCTGATTTCAAACTGACCCACCTCTGAGCAGGAGGCTCAACTAGAGACCTCCTGAGCTGCTTTCCCATCTGAATTATTCTGTGATTCTGTGATAATTATTTCGTGTTTATATACTTAGCAGCTTGAACGTGCAAATATAGAAGGTAACAAAACAATTTTAAAGTCTGAGTGTATCTATTTTCCCTCTGGGAATGTGAGGGAAGGCGTTTTTTGCAGTGCAAGACCCAGAGGTTCACAGTGCATTCAGCTGCCCAGCTTTGAGCAGAGTCCAGGCACTGCCCCAGGCTCTGTGTGTCCAGGTGAGCTCATGGGGCTCAGACAGATACTGTCTCCTAAAATATGACTTCTAGTGCAACTTTCCTGCTTCTAAAAATTAATAGCAGGTTTTTTTACTCCATTTCAGCGTATGCCAGCAATGTATTTGAGTTTATTGATTCATTTTTTATGCCTTCAGAAATATCTGATAATGGAGATAGGTTTGGGGGTTTGAGTTCAGGAGTTTTTAACTTTTTTTCCCCCTCTCCTTAAATTGTCAACTCAAACATATACAGACTTAGGTGGAGCTTGTGGAGCTCAAGCTGACACAATTAAGTGTCTCTAAGTCCTGGTGGTAATAAGCACTTCAAGAACTTTTTCTGATTCTTTTGTGCTTGGGTCCTGCTCTGTGACCACCAGTTCTGTATTTTTGAAAAGTCACTGACCTCTGGACTTTATCACAAACCACAGTAGCTTAAACTTGCAAGATGATACATACATGGCAGTCTTCAAGATAAACCTTGGGAGGGATCAACATTTCTGAGTTTATGATCAGTTTGCAAGAGAATAAAGTTTTTTCCTATTGTTCTTTCCATGTTTTACTTCCATCAAGGTAATTTTTTTTCATCTCTTCACTTTATCTCTCACCACAGATGAAACAACTGATTAATGTCAGGTAAAAAAAAAAAAAAANAAACAGATAAATATCAAGTAAAAAAAAAAAAAAAGAGAAAGTTATAGAAAAAAAAAAAGAAATATTTCCCCTTTAGATGATCATTTATTAGAGAGTTGATCCATGATTTATATAACAGGTTAATAAAGGCTAAGGGTGTAGTGTTTGTGCAAGGAAAGCAGTGTGGCATAAGGTGGTAATCCTCCAGTGAAGCAGTAACTTCAGGAGCTCCAATCTATCAGAAGCTTTTCGACATCTTTCCCTTGGGCCAGGTCAATTGAAACTAAAAGCACTGCAAGTGTCACACACTGAGGGCTGTTGAAGACAGAAGTGACATGCATTTACAAGCCTTTGCTGGCTGGCTTATCTTTGAAAGCACTATTGATTACCTCATGAGGAAGAGGCTGTATATTCTTTCCCTTCTGCCAGGGTGAGGTAAGTTATGTGGGCACAGGTAATAGAAGCAGTGAATTTGGGGGAAAAGAGATCTGTGGTGAAGTAAAGAACAATGGACACGCTGACGTCAAGGAAGGTGCTGTGATAAAAAAAAGAGAGGAATGATCAAACCAAGAATTCCAGTAAGATAACCTCTGTTAACAACCTATGTATGGCAAGCAGCAAAGCCAAGCCATTCATATAATTATTATACCAACTATCCTGTTTTGTCTAAATTGTTCTATGCACATGTCCTTTGCAAAAAGCTGATTTCCTCTGTCTTTGTAAGTACATCACCATGACAGAAGGGTGTGGGTCACATGTCTTCTCATAAGCTTTACCTAGAAAACTTCTTAGTTTATCAATACAATTGTCTTTGCGGGACATAGAACTTGGGAAAAGTTTTAGTGTTCTGCTCCTGTAAAGATGGTAATGTAGACTTCTAATAGTAAGAAAAACTAGATATTTCATGATAAGCTATCCAATCTCTTAAAAATAGTTCAGATATTTATGTCATAAAATTAAGTCGTACAATGATAAAACTCTAATCAAATTACAATTATTTTAATTTGACATAAAAAGACATGAAAATTTCGTGCTCTTTATCAACTTATCTTTGCTAATTGAAGGAAATGGTTTGTTGTGTCCTTTAGAGGATATGCAAAGCACATTTGTATTGCCAAATCAGCCTTTTCAAGACTGTAGCCGTTGAATGGCTACAGAATGATTCTTCTGTATTTAAAAACTGCTGCTTCCATTTATTTTCTTGTCTAAAACCTAATTTAACCTGTTGACTCAAATTATATTTATAGCAAAGCAAGTGAATAAACCTGACAAATTTTTTTATTGCTAATTATACGCAGTAAGCAAAGAGGTGCATAATGACTAAAGGCAGAACATACTCTCTTTATGGTAAATTTACATATTTTTACTTTGCCTGTCTGTAGGCACTCTATACAATAATAGGACAGCTGGAATGAGAAATGAACATCAAGTTGTTTGTTGCGTATAGCAAATATCCATTTAAATTCCAAATAAATTTCACAAAGATGTGAGAACTTTGCTTGCTTGCAATGTTGGGGAAACAGTTGCAGTCTCTATTTCTTGATGTGATTCTGATTTTTTTTAAAGTTTTAATCTATAAAATTACATCAATCTTCTATTTTGACATTATATGTTTCTTAATTTTGCAAGTCACTACACATAAAAGAATTTTCATTCCCATATGAAAGAATTCAGCAGAGACTGATTTTAATAGCATCAAGTATTATAACAAAACATTTTGATTTCAATTCTGCCTCTGTTTATCCCAGCTGGAAAGCTCTTATTTCTGAATTCCCCATGGAACTAGCTCTTGTACTTGCAAATTGCTGTACCACTTCCCTGAAGCTTATCATCACTGAGGTCTAAGTTTCTCACAGAGAACTTGTCTGGAGACAAACACTCAAACAAAGGATATTTTCCATTAAAAACTAGTAAATTATAGTCCGTATTCTCATAATGCCTGTTATCCTGTAAATATGTGCACATGTCCACAGAATGTAATTACACCTGGAGCTGCAATGGGAATGCCAGTCTAGTGATCCTTCAGACTTACCACTTGGGTGTTTGTTTAGTGGCATTACATGGAGAGCCACATGAGTCACATACAAAGCCTGTAGTCAGGTATTGATTATTAAATGATGAAAATGTATTTGAACTCATTCCAGAGCAATCTGTTTTTAAATGAATAACATATAAAAAATCCAAGCATTTTTCCCACATTGGTTTATGATTAATTTCTGAAGTCTTTTACATAGGATCATGCATTTAGTACAAAATAAAAAACTATTTGTATAATGAGGACATCGTATTAAATTAGATTATGTTCAGATTGTGATTGTGCCTTATACCCCAAGTTCTTTTATACTGAATAGCGTTAAAATCACATAATGTTGAATTTTTTGTTTCATATGGTAAGTATACCAGGTGACCATGTGAGGCAAGAAGAAACCAGAAATGTTAAAATATACTGTATATGCAGATGAAGGACAGCAGTGTGTTCTGGTTTCAGACTGGAGCAGTCTTTAAGTCAATATATCTGGAGTTAATACAAGATGAGATCGATTTAATTCAGAATTTAAATGACTACTACAATAAGTAAAAGAAGGCTTAGATTAAGAAGATAATTTTTTACAAGGATGACAAGAGGGTGCAGGTTCCTATTACAGCAAAGAGATTTTGGTTTCCATGCCAAAAGATCTGGATAATCTGTAGATAAAATGAAAGGACTTCGTGAACTTGCTCTCATAATCTCTCTATCATCTAAAGACTCTCTTTTCAATACACAAATGTTGAATCCAAGCAGCTGCTGAGGAGTTCTCTTCACATGACAAGGAACCTTACCACACAGTCAGACTGTCTATGTAACCCCTAGGTACACATTTTGTTACATTTGCTAGATAATACAAAGTGCTAGAGTTACTAAATCAGATCTCAAACTAATCCCCAAAATACTCTCTATATTATCATGCGTATTTTATGCATAAATATAAATATTTGGGTTTTCCTCCCTGTATCTTCTCAAAGGTTGGAAAGACCAATTGATCTGTCCTCAATGATTGATAATAGGAGAAATCTGATGAGCTTTTTGTCTAGAATAATACCACATGAAATAACAGTATATCATGTTTGAATGATTATAAGAATTTTATCAGTAGGTAAAAAAACAAACTCTGTTCATTGTTCAGCCTTAGCAATAAATTATTGCTTATTGAAAAATAGAATTTTACAGCCTAATTCCTCTTATTGGTAGAACATTGCCATCACCTTTTTCATGTTTCACTGGTCTTTAAATGACACACATAATATTAATGAGTTTAGGGTTATTTTCAAGGAGAGTTTTTGTATGTACTGCCTATCTTTTGTTTAACAGGGAAGCATTTTCTACTTTGAAGGCTGGACTTACTCTACCTCTTTTCTTTCAGCTCTTTTGCTATTAAAGAGATCATAAAACTATCAATGTGCAATTTCAAAGAACAAGCTGTAGAAATCTTTTTCAAGTAGGTTTCATTCTTCAGCTCTGGCCATTTTGATACAAAATGCTGAACTGTGAAGTTCTTCTTTGATGTGTGTTGAGCATGGGTATCTTTCAGCATAGTCATATCAAATCCTTCCTCTTCTTCTGACCCCTTGAGATTTTTTTTCATCCGGTCTTTGTAATTTTGAATGGATTTGTCTGGTCCTGTTTAAGCTTGCTTATATCTTGGTAGTAGCAGTGATTCAGACTGGCTTTGAAGAACTGATGCTTATGTATCAAATAGATAAATGATTTAATAAATGCCTAGAATGTGCTAGGCTTTCATCCTCAGTTATTTCCAGGACTCCCCAGAGTTCCTGGTTTTGCTCTTAATTTGCTTTATTCTTATGAGTCTTCATTGGACAGCATCTAATTCACGATGCAAAACACTGTACCGTGTGCTGATGGTTACATGTAGATGTGGACTGGTTCCTTTTCTTCCCTCAGGGAATAAGTTGCAATATATTAACCCAGTGATATTTTGAGGCATGCTGTTAACACAATTTGTTTCATTTGGCATCTTTTTTATGGATGCCAAATGAAACAAATCCTGTTTCCTGCTCATGGACACAATTGTAGGTGCAGATAAATTATATCTTTTTACTCACATATATGCAACAAATCACTCCTTTATTCTAAAGACCATCATCCCAAACAGGTATTTAAGCATGTGGCTCATCTTACTTATATGCATTTAACATATTGGGTTTTCTTTGACAGCTGAACCCTTGAAGAGGCTCCTGGCACCTTAGGAGATGGCTGAGATGCAGAGAAAAATATATTTAGGTGATGCTTGAAGTGATTGACCATTTTCAGGCTCCAAAGCCTTGGGGGATTTAAATGCTAGGGTTAAATAGGCAGGTAGTTAACTAAATTGCATTTTAAAAAATTGTATTAGTTTTTACAGGGCATTGATTTTGCACATCATCCAAATTGTGTGAGGACTCCCAACTTAATGATCATTTGCACAGCCTTCCTAGGATGAAGTCTTTTGAGATAACACACCTAGAAGTACAGAGAGCTGTATTTGCAAAGAGCACTGGCACTAAGGGGTGAGGGATTACTGTGAGCAGCACTGCCAAGATCATTTCAACAGCATGAAAACTGCTGATAAACGCTGTGGAAAAAACCTGAAGTCCCCAGTTCACGGAAGCCTGCTCGACCAGATAGGCTTGAATGGCTGCCAGGATGTGAATCAGATGTCACTTGGGTTTGTGCTAGAGCAGACAATCTGTTCCAGCAGCACCAGAGCCTGAAAAGAGGGAATGAATCAATGGGAAGAGACTCCACACACAATGTCCTTTTCATGTTACCCGGAAAACCAGGTTTGTGCCAAATTACTCTGGGATCAGGCTTGTGCCATTTACCTTATTGGAAAGCAATAGCTCCCCTTTATCAGTCAGTACAGTACTCATTTTCATTCCCATCTTTGCATTTAAGAAAGGGATAAGGTTTCTTTGAGAATAACACTGAATTAGGTTTTATTCTTTGAGGCCATGCAACTGTTGATGAATAATTCTATTTGCCAACATTTAAATCACTTGTTTTCATGATAAGGAGAATTTAAATTTTCTTTTGAATTACTTGAAATTTTATTGGTTGCAGGTTCTATTCTACTACTGGGACTCTCTCTGCCCCACTTAGAGAAAATGCCAAATTAGAGAGCAAAGCAATTTTTATTTTTTTTTTTTTATTTCAAGTTTTATTCTTCCCCCAGAAACACAAACATACATGTGCACAGACACACACTCCATCCTTTTGAAGACTGATTTTGGTCATTACAAATGGCTTATTTAAAACAAAGAAGGGAGGAACCCAGTAACTATTTATGTTTAGTAGTGGAGCTTAATTGTGTTCTTATCATGGCTCTAGTAGGCCATCTTTTCTGTTCAGGTTTGGTTTAGATGGTTTTCAGGTCTCTTAACTATATTCATTAACCTTCTTTAAATAACTACCATTTTCTCTCAAGAATTTGAAACATATTTACATTGGATGCAGGCAGAAAAGAAGAACTATGAGTGATCTGTCCAGCCAGTCAGTGAAAAGCCATTCTCAAGTTTAAGTTTCTGAGGGTATAGATTATTGCTGAGTGATGCATTTGCACTTGATATTAACCAAGTAATGCATCTGTGAAAGCAGTCAGGATGGCAAACAGTGGCTCCTGAAAAGGGAGACATGACACAATTATAAATTGCTGCCTCATTGCAGGACTGTTATCCTTCCCTGTTGCCCATCTTTCTAAATAAATTCTTGCTTTGCTTACTCTATTTACTAATCAGAAAAGTAGGAAAGTTGCTATCAGGGCAGAAATGAGTGGTATGTAGAAGAAAGGAAAGCTTACTTTATACTTAGAATCAATCCTTTTGGATCTTTTGCAAAATATTTTTTCTCTCATGGAGTGTGATTATGTTTGTGGTGTCTTCATGTTGTGCCACTCTTTTTATACTTGTACCTCTTCCCATGAAGTGCTTCTCAAATTATCACCAGTGTCCCTAGTGCTATATTATTCCATGCATATTTTGTGTCTGTTGCTGATTTAAGCCATAAATATTTCAAAAGCTCAATGTTAAAAAACAAAATAATCAATTATGACATATATGCAGCATCCATAACATATAAAGACAGTGGTCAGAAACGGCCACTTGAAAGTTCATCTTAATATTAATTGCAGAACTGTCTCCTTTATCAACATAATTATTATTGCTATTGCTATTACTACAGGCATCCTATTACTGTAACCTTGTACTTATTCAATGGGAGCCTGTTTCACAGGCAAAAGCAAAGTTTCTGCAGCTTTTTTTTTCCTAATTGTTTAAAATAGTGAGATGTATTTGGACTTAGCTGCGCAGAGGTGTTCCTGCACCATCCTAACAACTTTTTATCCACCAGCTCTACTTTCTCCATTGTTCAGAGGCAGATCTGCAGCATTGCCCCATGGTTGCCTTCTGCTGCCTGGCACATGAAGGGCAGGACATCAGTCCCAAATAGCTGAGCACAGTGACCCCACTGCTCTCTAGCCCATGGGCACAAGTGCATGAAGCAATAGGAAGCATATGCTCCTCGTGGCCTCCAGCCCTGACGCCTCTGAAACACATGGGCAATGTCCAGGAGATGTGTCAAAACAGAGCTGGAGCAGTAATTGTACACTCTCTGTGGTTGCAGGCCTTTGGTGTCATGCTCGTGACTCCAAATGCTACCATGAATAATTGAATCCCATCTGGGGTTACAACTCCCCTCTGTGTCTGGTTTTAAACAATTATGAGTTTGGAGCCTCTGGGTGAAGACGTATTATAGGCATTTTAAACCCCTGTATTCATTTATTGCCTCAGCTTTCTCTTTGTCAATTTGTTTTTTAATCTTGTAAAAATAAACTGCTGAGGACTATACAGGAGTTCAGAATTAAATGGTTATTAGCTGTGTGCTTCCAAATAGGCTCAGTGGTTCTGATGGGATTTCAGAATGCTCTGCTGGGCAGAAATGCCCGATGCCCAGGCTGAAAGGGCAACTCTGCCACAACCAGCACAGTAGGTTCTGTGAGCTCTGTCTTCCCACCCCAGTCCTTCACACAAGCTACTTAGCTGGATAACCACGGTAATAATGATAACAATAGTGATGTGAATTTTATTATTCTGTTGGGGAGAAACTAGACTGGCTGCCAACCCTGCAAGTTTCATCTGGATTTTCTCCAGCATGCTCCTCAATGCCAGTGGCAAAGACTGTGCAGCTCTGATTATGCCTCATCTGTTGCCTGCAGGTTTTGTCAGAGAGATGTTTGTATACAGCTAAGAGGGACTGTCATGAGAACTGTGGCCCTAATTGTCAGAGACAGTTTAAGTCCCAGGAGTATCACTAAAATTTCTGAGTTTGCTGCTTACAGAAAATTAACAATGCATTTAGACTTGCTGACTATAAATATTTATAATTGTAATCAAATAATTATTTGGGATATAAAGCCTTGTGAGCTTTCTGTAGGTCAGTTTTGGAAGTTTATATAGGAAGAATTATTCAGTAATAGAATTCCAATCCACAAAAAGGTAAGTCCTGACACTTTTGTGCCTTTTTGTGTATGTCAATACATTCAACAGTTTGCAGGATTGACCAAACAAAATCTTTTCATAAAACAGTGAGATTAGGTAATCTGTTGTACTTTCTCAATTAGTTGTAATGAGAGACATTTGACTACATTATTGGAAAACTAATATAATTATTGAATGCTGTATATGAAAATTCATAACGATTTCGAGCTGCTGGGAACATTTAATGAGATTTCTTTTTTTGCTTTCATTCATTCAAGGATGTCCTTAAGCAGTTAGATTGGTAAAGGTTGAGATACTTTGGCATGAAAGAGTTTTTTAAATGAAGAATTTTTGTATAGTGGGGTCTTTTCATGTCTCAAACCTTATCTGAGCCTGATTAGAATGGAGAACGTTTCTTTGGTTTCACTGTTTATCATTTTTCTATGACAAAGTTTCTGTCATAAATTATGAGAAAACTAGATTTTTCCTAATATCAGATTGCTGCTTCATCTGCAAATTCAATACAGAAAAAAAAAAAAAAAAGCTTTATTGGATGATTTAAGTAAAGGTTTAAATACTCAGATTGTTCTTGAGTAGTAAAAAAGGATAAAATGAAAAAAAAAAAAGAAGGCACAACAATAATTGTTGTGGGCACTCTTATTTCTAAATTCTAAATACAGCTTTTAGCTTGTGGCTATTCAGTGCTATAAGACAGACTTCATGACTACATTTAAATGTAATGGTAACCCAACAAACATAATTTATCCCTCTATTGGAAAAATGACTCCTGAAGAACAAAAGTTGTCTGCAGTTTTAAGTAAGCTGTATCTTTGAGTGTAACTTTGAGGTAATTGTTTTTATGTTGTATAATATGACCCAAATATTGTGTTTTTGTCAGCATGTCTAATAGGTTGCTCAATACCCTTGTTCTGCACAGGTCATTGAGCCCATTCATGTTCAATGATATACAATATGAATGCTCATGGGTAGTTTGATACCTCTTTAATAGAAGGTGAAGGAAATGGCACAAGTTTATTTTTTGACCTTCTCGAAGTGCATTTCCAGATGAAGTGAATTGCACTTTTAGCTTCATCAATGAAATTAGAAATTCTGAAGTAGAAAATGTTTAATTACTGCAGATAAACTTCTGAGAGATGACCAGTCATTCCCTGTGATTGCCATTATAATGGAAATTGAAGGAACATTTGTTTTAGATATATTATTGTACAAAGTGAAAAGTCATCACAAGCATTTTCATCTCTCTTCTGAGTTCTTGGTTTAGTTTATGCTACTTGAACAACTTTGTCTCTGCCCTCAGTGCAAAATGATCTGAATAAGTAGCTCTGCTCAGGGCTTTTAACTTGAGACTACATGAAAGAATTCTGAATACTTGATCATAAGTAATATATACTAAAAGTTTATGTCAGTGGACATTAAAAATATTAAAAGTGGGCAACTTACTTCTTAGAAAGTGATTATTTGATATAAAAAAATCATTATGATGATTATTATGATGAAAAAAATTCTCTAGTGTCAATAAAATGAATATTATATTGAACAGACAAATATGAAAAGAACTGAAAGCCCAGTCCTAGATGGCCATTAACTTTATTAATGTAGAATTAAAATTATTTGAGGTCATTCTAGGCCACTTACCAAGATGCACAAAACCGGATTCATGAAACACAAGACAGGCACTTCAGACATGATCCCAGATCATTTTGGTGGTGTCAAAAGAGAGGTGATGGAAGCTAGTGGTGGTTATCTGGAGTATGGAGATATTTGTACTCTCATCATGCCACTGATGTGATGGGTGTGGGAAATGATGGGAGTGCTGTGGTGGAGTGTGACAGTGAGTGGAATGAAGTGGGATAACCCTTCACCTCTTGGTGGTGGTGCTGGCAGAGGGGTGTGACCCTGGGAGATGAAGAGGCAGAGGTGCTCCTCCAACTCCAAGGTGCCTCTTCTCTGGCAGAGCACCAGACTGTGTCTCCTTGCTCTGAATATTGCTGGCAGAGGAGTGGAGCAAGTGCTCAATGGCACATTGATAAGATTTTTAGTTTTTTATCAGAGTATACACAGCGTAAAAGAGTTTTAAAACTTAGTGGAGGTACAGTGTCACGTATTCTGAAGGATTGCAGGGAGGGATCATGTGATGAAGTCTGGTAAAATAATATGATGGGAAGAAAGATAAAGCAAATCTGTATTTCTGTATGTAAGTGTCTTCTATCATGATGTCTTTAAGGTCTGTGGGGGAGAAGTCTCTTTCCCACTTGATGCCAAATCTTCCTGCCTGACACAGCTGATGGATGGCAGATGACAGTAGTGCTTACAACTTGCACACAGTGTAAGGACATAAAGACCTCAGTGGCCTGTCTCAAACACTGTTAAGGTCCCAGAGGGACTGTGCCATGAGATAAGCATAGAATAGAGCCACAGGACAGTACTAACTCCAGACCTGGTGGAGGTGAGGTCTGGTTAGCACATCCAGACAAAAATTCCCATAATGACAAGCAGTGTAAAGAAACAACTGCTCATACATATCACCAGTCCAACAAAGATCACCCTAAGTTATGGGATAGATGTCATCAGAGATCACCAAAGATCACCAGATCCCCCTCTGAATCTGCCTCCCTGGATACCTAGAACTTGGACTGTAAGATAAGCCTTGAGATAAGATAAAGGTAGCACTTTATTAGTAGTAGTTGTCTGAGTGTCATCTCAGACCTAGAGGGAGGTTAACAAAGCTGGGAGAGAAGAATGCATCACTGATAATGGAGACAAAGAATGCAGAACTTATGGGTCATAAGGAAAGCTTGGTGGTAGGTTTAAAGCACTGATCACCACTGCTGTCTCTATGAGTAGTGACCCCAGTTTTCTTTATCTGGAACACTCCTGGAATTACACATTCACTCATGCTTCTGGGTTTAGGTTCATTGCTTTGGTGGGAAAAAATCAGCTAGTGACATTGTTGTGTTTCTCTCACAGCTTCTGTTCTTAAGAGTCTCCAGGAAATGAAGTGGGACTATCATTAGTAACAGGACTGACCTACACATGGGTGGCATTCAGTAAGGTAAAACATTGCCACGTGTGTGGAAGTGTTTTACCATTGAGGAAAGTAGCTAATGGGAAGCTCTGTGGCACTGCTGGCAAATCATCAGTAATCATTTTCTTTTTTATGGAGGAAGGAGGGTTGTGAACAGGGAATAATGTGCACTAGGAGAAAGAGAACCCAATAGCACTTAAGAGACAGAATGAAAACATTTAGAACAGGGTTTGTTTAATTAGAATTTCACTGAGGTTAAGAGATCAAAGACAGTGGAAAGTTTCTCCTCACCTTTTCCGTATTTGTGCTTGGATATGTACTCTGCAGTTTCTAGCATATTACACAGCTTGTTTCCAAACTAATTGGGAGGGAGTGGCCCCTCCTTAACTAGATATTTTGCTTTTTACCCCAGGCATACTTTATTAATTACGCCACAGTACATTGCAGACATTATAAAGCTCACTGTACATATGCCAGTGTCCTCTAAATTGGTCTTAAGGGCATTTATCTTGATCTTTTGCCAACTCGTTGGTCCAGTTTCAATTTCCAGAGTGTTTTTTAATCTAGTCTCTGTTCTACCCTTAGATTTATTGTTCCTTGTTTAAGATTGATCTAAAAGTCTACTTATCATTATACTGGTGTATTTGATAGAGAAATTTAGCTGCTTGAAGATAAATGGATGACAAATTAACAATGCTTCAAGAGCAACTTTCAGAATGAAGAAACTCTTTGTGGTCACTCTAAGACCAGGATTTTTGCCTTGGATGAGATGATGCAGTAATGCCAAGGCCTTTACTGTTAGAAGGGGTAAAAGAAGGGACTAATTGCTTTGATACAGAGTTTTGGAGAGTGAATAGATTACCAAAGTGTGCTACAAGAGAAGTACAAAACCAGCTGTGAGAGACAGAGAGCTGCAGTGCTCTGCCACCAGGCAGCAGGTACCTTGTGCAAGAGAGGAGCATTCAGAGATGAAGCTCACTGACCCCATCAGAAAAGCTATAAATGAAATATAAAGCAGTTAGTTTTAGAAGAGAAGGCTTTCTACCCCTGGTTTTATAGTCAGTCTAGGGTCACATGGATTCTTGCTGACACTGTGAGCACAGTTACGGCTGTATCTTACCTTTCCTACCCTTGCCCAGGCTCTAGCAGTCACGGATGCTGGCTGGGAACACACAAGGTGAAACATCTTTCTGGACTCATGGTTCACAGGCCTGCTCTCATCTGCTGTTTGTGGTGGGGAGACCATGAGATTGATGTAAATCCCTTTGTCTTGGCTTTACCAGAATGGATACTCATTTGAATCAAAGGCCATGTCTTGGCCCTAGGGATTTTATATTTATGTAATCCCATGATAATTAAATAGATGTCAGGAATGTTTTCTCTCCCTTATTCTCTTGCTTTTATTTCCTTATTTTCTTTTTTGAAGCAGTTTTGATTGGCTACATGCTGAGACTCTCACTTATTGCAGAATTTAGCAAGAACAGCCTGGCAGATAGACTTGGCTTATGAATCCATTTTCATAATGTTCCAACATCCACATCATGGCTTTTTCTCTGACAAGTGGGAGATTTAAAAAAATAATAATAAAAAATAAGCACATTATAACCCAGCAGGAATGATTTTTGCAAAGTAACATCTTAATGCAAGAACTACATAGTAGGAGGCTTTTTAGGTCACCGTAATTGAGCTCTAGAGTTAGTCTTGGTTTTGTTTTCCTTCTCGTTTGTTTTTTTGTCCCTGCTATGGTTTGATGAACTATGCCATGTGTGCTGTTTCAGAGACATCACAAAGAATCAGCAATCACAGAAGGGACACAACATTGTCAAATTGGAGCAACAGGAATTTCTCTATGTGTCTTTTGTTTCAGTGCAATGACCCTCCAGGAAAAGTGTCAGATTTCAAAGAAATCCCTGTTGAAGACCAGTTTTGTGTATATACATTTTAAAAAGCTTACTGCTGATATGTAGGGGAGATAAGAGCAATCATATTAGAAAGGCCTGCAGTGCCCAGGCTGAAGAAATGTTGCAGGTTTACAAGACGCCCAGGAGAAAAGGACCCTGTTGTCCCCACAAGCAGTCTTCTAACATCTGTGATCCTGATTTTTCTGTTAGAGAATTAAAGTTTTCCAGTTTTTAAACAGATTTGCAAAGGATTTTACTGATTTATGGGCTCGCTGTCCTACTCAGCAAGTCACCAGTGACTTCCCCCCAAGCCTACAAAAGCTGTGATCCTCCCTGCCACAGCCCGCGTGCTGCCGAGCCGTGTGTTTGTACCAGCCAGCGGATGCAGCCCTCGCTTTTAATGAAATAACTGGAAGCTGACGGGAGAAACAGAAAACCTTCCTACCCTTTAGCACTGCTGGCAGGATAAGCAGCACAGGAAGGTGTTTGCCAGGGAGATCATCGTGCTGTCAGAAGGCATTAAAAGAGTCTAAGCAGCTTCAGAGCCTGCTTTGCGAGGCAAGATGTGCGCACAAAGTCACCGCTTGTGTCTTGGTGTGCTCACACTGTAGCACACATTGTAGATGGAGCTGCTTGCACAGGATCCTCTTGGTCTGTTAAAATCTCCTCCTCTTGAAATGCAGTACTGCATATTGCAATATGCCATGTACCATCAGAAAGTGTCAGGGGTTTTTTGAAGGCATTTTTTCTGTGTTTATGGACTGCCTCCCACAAGAGACCATAGCTAATGAGCTATAACCTCTGCTTTCTGAGGCTACCTTGATGCAAATAGTAAACAGTGCATTTTAAGAGATAGATTGTTTTAAATATTTTATGAAACAAGTATTTTCATGTTTGTTTTAATTGTGGTCAAGGGTTCTTACATACAAGAGACTCTAAAAAGTTCAGTTAGCGGAATGGATGTTTCTCTAGCTTCTTGTCAGGATGAATCCTGTTCTTCAGAGCGTGGAAAAATCCTGTAAATTTTGACAGAATGAAAAATAAAGTGTATTTCTGCAAAATGTTGGGAGACATAAGGCCTGTAGGTATACCTGTACTATAGTTACAGTAATTATTTGCTTGTTTCCTTAAATCAATAATTTAAAATTTTTTGAAGTGTTTTAATTTCCTCCTTGCTCATTCTCTAAAATATCTGAAATGAAATTAAAAACGGTCAAGACAGTTTTCTCTTAGCTGGTTCCAGCAAACAGGCCTGTTCAGTCTGAGATTTGAAAGGCTTTCTGCCCATCTGTTTTCTTTTTTGGTCTTTGGCATTTTACCCAGTGAGATTAAGTGATAGAAGAGGTAACATCTGTACTCTTTCCAAACCTGGATTACACTCTATGGGATATAAGCATAGGAAATTTGGTGGAATTAAACTTTTATAGATGGTCTGTAACAGAGGAAACTCTGTAAGTGTGTGTACACAGTAAATACAGGGAAGTCAGCACTTGTCCTCTGGGTTTCATGCTGGCATACAGTGAAAGGCTCAACAGAAAAAAGAGAAAGGATGTTCTTGTTTATTCAAGATTATACATTTTCCTAACAAAGAGCTGTTTCAGATGACCTATAATGCTGGTTTTCTGCTTTGTGGGCTAAAAGCAAAAAAAGGAAATTAGATACAATAGGGGAATTTCCATTTTATAAGTAATAACTGGAAGGAGTGTCACCATTTTTCGTTTTGTAGCAACAAAGATGGCAATCTTAAACAGCAGAGTCTTAAGGCAGAGCTTTTATACTCACAGGGCTTCATTTGTGGCATGCCAGCTTCTGCTAAAGTTAGTGACTCAGAAATAAGGCATGTAGCCTTCCTTTCAAACAAATTCCTATTGAATGAATATTTCATGAAACTTTCTAGGCAGATGCAAGCAGAAAACAAAAACTTGCCTTAGCTACGTAAAATGTTCCTCAGAATGAGAGTCACTGGGCTGTTTTCTAGAAATATGACAAAATGCTGATCAAAGTTGCTGGAGAAAAGGACAGAAAACCCAAGCATTGAGCTCACTGCTCCAGTGACCTAAAGGAAATTGCCAATAGTTGGTATTAGCAATTATTGCTTGGAACAGCCTGAAAACAGGAGTTCAGTGGTTCCTGCTATGGCTTCATTGTTTGATTCTGCCTCACAAAAGTGTGAAACTTTGCTTGTCTTTTCAGGTGGTGGCAGAAGAAAGTCACTCACTGTCCAGGACAGTTAATGGCAAAAGTGAGTAATCCAAATAACCTCAATAAAACTCTGAATTGTGAAAAATGTACATCCATTGTCTGATAATCCAGTGGAAAAAAAAAAATATATATAAGTAACCCATACCTGCTTACTATCTTTTCTTACTTTGAGAGCATTCCCTTCACAGTCTTGGGCAAAACCAGTATATGTTTATTGAAACTTTTATCTAGATGATTTGACCATTTCCTATCAGATGAAGAAATTCCAAATCAAAAACTCCCAAGAAAATTATGTTTATCTCCAAGAAATATCACTAGTCCAACACAGGGGTGAAAAAAGAAATGTGGTGGCACAAATCCTACTTAAATAACTTATGTGCTGCTCTGATGAGGTATGTGTTTTGCAATGTTACTGGAAGTAGAGAAATAATTGTAAAAAAAAAAGGTCAAATATTATAGGGGAAGCAGATGCAGAAGAGTTGTTTAATAAATTGTTGAAATTATTTAAATTGTTGAGGTGGTTCTCTCAGCATCTTAGAAGATCTAGAAATAGTCTTTTTAAGATTAATTAGTCACATCAAATTCTGCTTTGTGCTCACACTCATTCAACTGGAAAACATCTGGCTTTGAGCTGTCAGGGATCATAACTGTGTTAATAGAAGATTTTGAGAGCAGTAAGAATTATTTAACATTTCTCTTTTTGAAGCATTTAAATTGTCTTTTTTTGATGATGTTACAGCTTCAAAAATTAAAAAAAATAAAGAGAAAGTTCAAATACATGAGAGGCAAGAAAGTCCAGCACACATAGAAGGATATTCTTTGAAGTCTTCAGCTATCAAGGACCATTTTTGCCATTAAGCCATGAGCAAAAAGAAACTTTTTACAGCTGAGACTAAAAAAACTTCTAAATGTTGCAACTGCTGAGGCCATCTGAGAGGAATAACAAAGATTTTGCATCCTGTAGATCCAAGCTAGGACATAGTGAAATTGATCTCTGGAAGTCTATGCACACTTCAAGGTTTCTGAAATCATTTTCTACTCACACTTTGCCAGTGGTCTTTATAGGCATTTTTTATCCATGCTTCAGCACAGTTCCTCTGTTATGATCTATCTTAGGACTGATAAGAACTTACCTTTTGGTGCAAATGTTCTTTATGTAATTTATGCAATGAAGAGCAGAGAAGTTTTATATCCTTTTATTGCTTAATGCTTCATAATATGGAACAAAGATTTTATATTACATTTCAGAAATGCTGATATAAGGAGAGGATAGGAAGGCAAATAAATACATCTTTAATACTATGTTAATTTACAAAAGGACAAAGAATACCAGTGTTTGTTTCACTGACTTTCACAAACTAACAAGTCTTCATGAAGTTTTCTGTCAAGTGTACTATCATCATCTTTTCTCCTATGTTGATACTGCATATTCTGTGTTATAATAATTCTTTAGGTAAAAATTCATTATTTTATCATTATTTCAAAATATTTTATAATCTACCATAATTTCAAATGCTTTTGCAGTCATTTTCTAAACTTTAATCCTTGTTATCCTCGAACCATTCTGTGATTATAGAATAAATTTTGGGATATTTGTGGATTACAAATTACACATTACATCCATCAAACATGGCTTGAGTAATATGTTTTAACATACTCCCACTGCCTATTGCAAAAGTTTTAACAAAATGAAATTATCAATATTTTAGTTTTTTAAATTTTAAAAATTAATAACTAGATTAAGAGAGGTTACATTTACAAACCTGTTTGAACTGTTGTTTCTGTTTCAATTATAAAATATGATGGTAATTTTATGGTGTGATGAAAATATGTATTTACATATTGGTAAATCCACTCTAGTAATACTTTTAAATTAATTCCACACAGTTGTTGCTAATAATAGTTATCAGCAGTGTACACAATTTAAATAAAAGATAATTGTGGCTTATTTTGCATGTTTTCTGCTAAGATTGAGTACTTCCAGACAGAAATTATACCACTTTGTGGTATTGAAGCAATTCACCAGTAGACCTGATGTTAGACCATGCCTCAAGTCATTGCATCTAGCCATGAGATAAAGGAAAAGGGCAATTTTTTGGCAAAATTTCAAATGTTTCAATTTAGAGGTGCAGAGCCTGCTTACATTTTAGAATGTGGAAATCTGGGTGGTCCGGGGTGAAATATCTTCTTAGGAAGGGCAACTGCTGGTCACAACATGGTCAGAATTTGAGGAGTTAAAATATGAAATGGGAATAAAATTTGAAGCTGCTTATAAACAAATCCCCTCCCAAACCAAATAAAAGCTCTTTAGAAACACCAGTTGGAAACAGAAAAGGTGATCTGAAGTGGGAGACAACCACAGACTGGAAAAGAGTGTGGAAAGATAAGCAGGAATGCTAAAAATAGAAGAAATGATACAAGAGGGGAAAAAGGGTTCCCTTTCTGTGCTTGTTCCTGTTGTTGAACGCATTGATTCCTGGATTCAACAATTCAGCAATGTTCAAACTGCTAATCATGTCTGCAGTGTTTTTATATTCTGCTTCATCATTTACTCTTTCCAGAATAGCTGGTGCTTTGGAGTCAGTAGCTGATAGGACACAAGGCTGCACTGCATTGAAATTGTTGGCTTCTTGCGATGTGGGGTCTAGGGCTAATGGAGTATTTCAAATTTCAGTGCCTTAGCTAAATTAAAAAAACTGGCTTTTGTCCAGTTCCAGAGAGTTTGGTATCTAATCCCAATTTCAGTAGTGTCTTCTCAGGGTCAGGGGTGGGGTTGAGACCAGAATTGAGGAAAGGACTCATTAATGTTTAGTACAAAGGAGGACGAAGACAAAATGGTGACTGCAAGCAGTGTCTGATGGGACTGCTGTTCTGACTGAAGGGTGCTTCTGGAAGCTGCTCTCTGCCACCTTGGCTCGTAGTACACTGGGAGGGTTTTATTCTTGGTGTGGGCCAGTTTGTGTGCCTTAGGAGCAGCTTCAGAAAGAAACTGAACCAAATGTGCAGCACACTTGGAGTCAGTGTACAGAGGACGGCACGGAGGATACACAGGCAAGAGTTTAATAAGGATGCTAAAAGCTGGTGGTATGGTGTGCTTTATCTTTTACATTTCTAACCATATGTATGTCAGTAATGAATTAATGCATTTACACTGATATTTTTTTGTTATTCCTCCTGAACAGCCAGTTAGAATATCTCTGATTATTGTTACCACTCTGTTGTACACGTATTAGCAAGATGGGGACTCAAGCCCCTCATCCTTCTTTCCTTGAAGCATGTGGATACCAAAAAACACTCTAAAAATTAAGGTTTATTGTATCCATTTGAAGCTTCCACTCAGGGGAATTTTCTATCAGACATCTTAAAGAAGTTCTATTTGTTCTGCCTACTTTAGCTTTTTTTCTACTTTGTGGGTAAAATGAAAGATGTTCCCTTTAAAAGCAATTTTCTCAAATCCTCTACAAAAGTGGAAATCAGTGGGTTTAATAATTCCCTTGGCAACCAGCTCCTCAGGCAACAATGCAGCAATTATAAATAATATTAATAAGTTCATCTGATTGCTTCTGATAACAAGCCATTTCAGAATCCCTCTTTTCTTTTTATAGCATAGGGCCCTGGTTGTTGAGAAAGAGGCAGAAATATTTGTGTGAGTATGCATGTGTGAGAGGGAGAGAAGCAGACCTGATTTGCATGCTGAGCTACAGGACATAACTGGAAAAGAACAACAGCAATTCAGTTTTAGAGATTTACTTATAGAGGTGTTATAAGCATCTTCTCCAAAACAGAACAAATGCAAAAAACTAAACCTAATGAAAATTGTTTGTTATTCAGTAAACAACTCGTAAGAGAAATTTAATTGACCTACCAGGGCATGAAATGGAAGCATGTCATACTCAAGGGTTTTAAGAACTAATTTGAATGCTTCCATTTCTATGGCAGCCAGGCTGGAGTATTTTACAAGGCCTTGATCATTCATTAAGGGGGCAGTCAAAGACTCCTGACTGCTGTGCCCAAAAATAAAATAGAAAGGAAAAAAATAGAGGAAGAAGGATCCAGCCAAAGAAATATTGAAATTCATGTTCTTGCACCTGAAAATGTATCATGTTTTCTGTTAGAATAAATGAAAAGGTGTAGATGGGCATGACAGAACTTGTACAGAATATTGCTCTGTGAAACATCTGTGCATTCAAGAGCTATAATCCAAAGTAGAACTAATCTGCTTTCATTCTTCCAAAGTGATTCAGTGTTTTTCTGGAATTACAGAACTTAAAATGCACAGAAATCTCATCTGGAATAAAGTTTCAATAATTAAAGCTCACAGAATAAATATATTTATGTAAAACAAATAGAATTTGTACTTCACAAACAATGCTACCACTAGTAGGGCTTGAGGTATATCATGGTAAAAAAAATGTTAATGAAATGTTTGCCTGTATTTCCTCTTGAAGCTGTGTATGCATAAGCATTTCCTTATAGAAGAATACAGAAATATTGCTGTATAGATTGTTAAGGACAATATTCTATCAGAAAAATAAATGTTATTTCATTTTATGGGATGCAAAGGTCATATGAAGAGATTTCATCACTTTCCTAGAATTTTCAAAACAATAGCTGAGTGACTGAACCTGATATATCAGTAATGATTGTTCATCTAAATGACCTTCACTGTTTTTTCCTGTTTTTTCTCATCTTTGACCTCAATAAACAATAATTTCATATGTTTTCTAGTTAATTGCCCAAAGTTGTTTACTAGTTTCTAGTCAAGAATGGGATGTAACTGGATAATTATTTCCAATTAGCAGTATTAATTTTTCCAGTAAAAATTAGCTGTATTTTTCACTTTGTGTTTTACATAATTTATTTTGTAATTTGTAATATCAGGAAATACCAAATCAGTACCTGACATAAGACCGAAAAAATTTGAAACAGTGTAAGTCAATTTTTATAAAGAACTATTGAATATCATCCCCAAAGGCATAGGGAGTCGTGTTATAAGCAGGTGATTCAAAAGTGCAATCATTTATCTAAATTCTGCCTGATGCCTTAGATTTATTTCTGTTAACTTAAAACAAAGATGATATTTTGCAACATCTTAAACGTTCCAAACCTCTCTTGAGCAGATATTAATTACAAGGAAAATAAATCTTGTACTATTTTTTTCCCTAGGCATTGCTGTGTTATTCAGACATTGGAAAGCAGACATCAAAATTCCATGAGAATAGGTCTTCCATGACTCTCTGAAGACAATATTTTCATTGCACTGCACATACAAGAACAAAGAGCACTCAATGAGTTAAATGAGTACCAGGCCACAGCTTTTAGATTCTGTTTCACAGTGGTACCTCTCACAATATTATTCCACAACCACTGGAGATGTTGAAGTCCCTAGAATATTAGCTCTGTATGTCAGCTTAGTCTGAAACATGAATCTCAGTGATGACTGCCTTCATTCTAAGCACAGATGCAGATGGACAAATTTAATTTAATTTGCTGAAAATGCCTTAAGTGGGATTATCCAAAGCTGTTAAGGAGTGTTAAAAATGTAAAAATCTACATTTTTTAATGTCAAAGAAGAAAACAACACAGATAAATGACAGTTCAGGCTGAAACAGTACAGGAAAGCTCAGATTCAAAATTGACCAGCATTAATGAGAGTTGTTTTACTGATGATTTTTACTGTATCTGATTTAAAAAAAAAACAAAAAACAAAGGATTAAACCCCAAGATATTTCTTCACCCCTGCTGCAGAATTTTCTTTTCTGTTACTGTTGTACATGGAGAAAATCAGCGATGATGACAATTTTTTTGATGCTTGGAATTAAAGTATTGGATTGAATATTTTTTTTTATTAAAACCTATCATATCTTTTCATTGCTCAAGGTGGTGGGGAGAGAAGTGATTTTGTTGGTCTTGATACCAGTGATAGGCACTGTAATTTCTCTGGGGAAATGACTAACTACATTCTACAAAAGCTTTGATGGTTGTTTTATTACCAGGAAAAGCTGAGACTTTTAAAAGTGTGTGAGATAAACTGAGAAGTAATGTGTTCTAGTTTGTTAGTGTTTATTCAATGAACATTAGAATTGTTCTTTCATAAAAATAAATGGAATTACAGAAAAGATAACTGATGGAATTACCAACTTCTCTTTCAAGCTAAAAACATCTCCAGAGTGATTGCATCTAATTTTAAAAACACATAGATTATTTTTCCATGCAAAGTTATTTAATTCTGCTTTAAAGAGCAAAACAATTTGCAACGTTTGCATCCTGGCAAGCCCATCATTTACTTGAGGAAGCATGCACACATTCCACTCACAACTAGTGGCACTACTCACCCGGGCAGAGTCTGCTGTTAGAGTCCAAATTTAAAACACAGAGGAGATGCATTTGGTAACTATATTCCTGCCACAATTCATTCAGAGCTCTACTGCAGATAGACACAGGTAATATGGGCCTCATGAATACATTGTGTCTGAACAGCAAATGAAAACTCCCAGAAGGGCTTTACTCACACACCCTTAGGGTTGCTTTACTCAAAGAGATGGATTTGTTTTTTGACGCAAGTTTCCTCATCTTCACAAAAGATAAGGAAAACCCAGCTCTGTGCTCAGTGCCACCTTGCAAGGCACATGGTTGAAGCTGTTATAAATTCTTATTTGCACATAATAGTCCATCCACAGAGGCTACTAACAATAGCTGTGGTGTGTCAGTAAACACCTGGATTAAATTTGGCTGCTTCACTCGTGCTAAGCCTGGATCAGTGCTCTCAATAGTAGGTGCTGAGCACACTGGGGCTCCTTTACAAATTGCATCATGCTGTCAGTCCCAGAAGAATGACAAATTTCTGCAGAATAAGATTCAGTTTGATAATCTAAAGCTTTTGTGTTAGCTTTGTTTTTCTTTTCTAGTGTGTTCCAGCATGAGTAGTACATTTGAGTGCCATCGTTTTTCAGACAATTCCCTGATTGAATTGGGGACCATGTTAGTTCTCCCCATGACCCGTCAGAGATAAAGAATTTGTTTACTGTAAGTTGCTCACCACTTACTCCTATGCACCATCTGCCACTCTTACCCACAAAGAGCTGCATTCCTAATAATGGCTCTTTTGACTTGAGGAAAGTAATGCAAGATATTTCATGTACAAGCTTAGGATGGAATTGTAATTTTAATCTCCTATCCTTACATATAAATCCTTAGTGTCAATAAATAAACTTATTTTAGGTTTCACGCTTTTATGTAGCAGTTGAAGTTTTACATCATCACAGTAAGAAGAGGGTACTAATTTTTCTATAAACCTGTCCCAGCTGAGCCTATCTGTATGTTTTTACTTCATTAGCAAATGAGTGCTTTTTAACCAGTAATAGCTTTTCTCATGACATTTCACAGGACAGTGAGATCCTGTTTTAAGAACAAGGAGAAAAGGACCTTGCTAGCATATTGTCCCTCAAATATTGGTGGTGTCAAGATTTCTTATCTCTGGTAAGCCCTGTTTTATCCCTTTGTCCTTTCAAAACTAGTGTAAAGCTCTTTAAGTGAGCCCTCCTAACTCCTGAGCAGAAAAACCTTTCCTCCCTTTGAAACAAGTTTTCATTATAATTCATTTGAATTGCAGATTTCACCATCTTTCCTAGCACTCTTTTAGAAGTGTCTGTCCAGAGGTGTCTTTCTGTCTTTCTTTTAATCTTTAGGATGCTTTTGTTCACTAAGTATCTTTTCTTCATTTATGTCATGAATCTTTACATTCAGCATTGTCCAGGACTTTATATTGTATATGCCTCCTTCACTGGAAGTAATTTAATTCACCGGGTATGTATCATGAAGGGAATAGTCTTTTTCTTTCCTATGGGTGGAACATTATTCAGCAAATCTTGCTGTATCCTAGTATTTTCATGGAATCACTACTTTCATCCTTTATGTGTATTTTTCCTCTGAAGAACCACAAATGCAGGTCTTCACATGTATTAAATTAATACTCCCTTCTTTGCAGGATTCCATTTGCTTAGTTCAAGTAATCAGTAGGAGTTAAATAAAATACCATTATTAATACAGGTTCTTGTTGCATGTACATGGTGTTTAATTAATTCCTGTGCTATCAGAACAACATATTACAACAGGTGTAAATCCCAAAAAAATTGTCAGCCTTCACATAAAATGCAATTCAATGTCTATCACATCACCTGTTTTCAAGAACCTAGGAGCCACAGATTAAAGTAAACAAAATATGCTTCCCAGTTTTATTGTTATTTTTTTAAGATCTTTTCCTATATATTTTACAAAGCATCTGTGGCAACAGTCTCTGGATTCATTAGAGTCTTGAAGTTTCATTCCTATTTTCATCTCATAATGAATGAGGATTGGTTAAGGCCCCGATTGAAAAACCTATCTATATCTTAAACATCTTCTTTACAAAGTATCCACTGTTCTGTCTTTAAAAAGTGATGGCATTGTTTACAAGAGTCCTTCAGAAGTTGCTTTACAGGTAAATTTGGCTTGTGAAGACTGCAAAGGTGTGTTCTTCAAGAGCATTGTTCCCAGTAATGTTGGGAGCACTGGTGAAAATTGTGAGACACAGTCCTTTATTGCCCTTTTCAACCTCTTATACTTGAGTTATGACAGCTCTTCATTAATTTAAAGTAATCTATTTCCACTTAAAAAAAAAGGTATAATATCAAATTCTGAGATTATTTACATAGCCAAAGATAATTTGGTCAAATTATTAAAGTATGGCTACTACTGACTACTAAAGTCAGTAACACTTAAGAGGAATTTAAATATTGATGAAGAAGTCTGACAATTTTGCCTTTGTATTAACTTTTATACTGTATTATTAAGAAGCCCATCTTCCAAATCAAAATTCTCATTTTTTATACTATTGACTGTTGAAAAGTCATAATAGAGTTTTATTTAATTTTTAATGCTATGAATATTAATCTATATTATTTCCTGATTCTATTCCTAGGTTTGTTATTTGTAGACATTGTGGCTGACAAGTTAATGCCTACCCTTTTATTTTTGTCTGTTAGTAAAGTAGTTGTATTGATAAGTGACAAACTAGAGAACATATTTTTAAGGTGTTTGTCTTTGGAAGACTGTGTAGTTTGAATATACATGGAAGATTGAAAGCAACCTATTTAATAACAGTCAGCAAAATTTTACATGTAACTACATGCTCATATATGTTGAACTGTGTAATTTGACACCAAAAAAACCCAAACAAACCAATTCAATAACAGAAGGATTTCAGATATATGTAAGCCTAATAAAATAACTTTTCTATTTTTCTTTTCCTAGCATTATTTTATTGTTGTGGCTGTAAAATTATCTAACATGTTTACTCAAATCTCTCCTTTTCACCTTTAATATCAAAAATCTCTGACACAGGTTTGCCTGAACTACAGGTCTGCCTAAAAACACAGTGTGAAGAAACAAAAATCATTTTCAGATTTGAATTTTGTCATGTTTTCCTTTTGTTTACTATCTCTCCCCTTTTCTGTTAACAAGGAACTGCCATCTTCTCTTCTCTACGCCACTCATTATCATCTTGTCTGCCCCTGTTGCTGTGATGCCTCAGGATTTCCTGAGAGTGATGGGATTTGTCTCAGCTCTCTGATCATGGCAGAGGGAGGGGCTGGTTTGTGCTTGCTGGAGTGCACTCGTTCCTAATCATCGA
Organism: Thryothorus ludovicianus; assembly: GCA_013397245.1. Classification (NCBI taxonomy): domain Eukaryota; kingdom Metazoa; phylum Chordata; class Aves; order Passeriformes; family Certhiidae; genus Thryothorus; species Thryothorus ludovicianus. Next base: position 186,089 of record VZTB01007848.1, on the reverse strand, counting down.
GCCAGGTCCCTAAAGTCTTTCTTTGCAATTAGCAAGCAAAGGCTGCAGAGAGCACATTCCTTCCTTCTGGCTTCATCTGTACGAAACACTGAAAGTTTGTAGGTTTCAGACTTATGTCCACTGCCTCCAACAGCAGGCAGGTATAACTGTAAATCAAAAATTAATTTTTTAGGTCTTCAGGTCTAAGTTTGAAAAGTACAAGTTAGGAAAGAGAAGGTTACAAAAAGGGAAACAGAAAACACAATTTCAGCTGTCCAGTTTAACTTCTCATGAAGGTCTCCAGGGCTCTGCACACTTTTCCTGCTTCCTACCAGCCTGGATTCCCTTTTCTTCTCCCAAGAATCAGGCAGCAATGATGAATTATATTTCACATCTCCACAGTCTTTCCAAGAAATGAATCTGCGTGGTGGCTCAGCCAGACCCACTGGGTATTGATGGGTGAATTCCCAGCTCTGTCATGCAGCTGTCATGCCAGAAGCTAACTGGTTTTGCTACATTTTGCATATTCACCCTTTTTGTATGGCTGCTTTTTTTTTTTTTGATAGCTTTCTATAGAAATGGGATGTGATGCTTCACTAATAGAGATGGCAATTTTAGCAACAAACAGTTTTTCCATGGCAACAGAAAAGGAGCTAATGCCCTTGGTATTCCTGGTGTCCTGTATGATAGTGCTCATTCTCTTAATTTTCTGTTATAAGCAGTCAAGGTTTTTATTTGCATTTTGGTGAGCTTTTCCATACCTCTAGTAATTTTAGTTTCTCCTTCCAACCTTGATTATAACATTAGTATTGCTTTTATTTTTTTCCTGCTACCCCATGTGTACTGGGTAGAATCATACAGTGTTGACAATATACAGTGGTGTTTTCTCAAGAAAATATCTGGAAGATCACTGCTATTCATTGACTTCCACTTTCAAAACAATTTCAGAGCTAGTTCTGAATAGTCATTGCCATTCTGATTACGGCAGGATTTTCTGATTTGCTTATCTTCCAAATGGTTCTTGTAAAATAAGAAGCTGTTTTTCATTAAAATATTTCTAGTGATCAATTATGCTAATGGTTTTAATTTGCATAATTGATCACTAGAAATATTAGAATGAAATAATGAATAATTTTTAAATGTGTGGGGGTAGGGAGAAATATTAACTATTTTTCTTTCTTTTCCTAGGTTCACAAAGGGAAAACAAGGTTTTTCTCTGAATGGAACTATAGTATACAAGTACTTCCAGAGGAAGGCTCATTTTTATTATGCTGTTTACATGATTTATTATTCCCAAAGGACATTTGAACAGAAACTGGCCTATGTATAAGCCAAAATCCTGACTTCAGAGAGGTCCTTTGGCTGTAGTTTTCACTGCCTTTTGTAAATCAGTAGGGAATATTGCAAGCATGTTGAACTTCCTGTTTGAAAGTAAATCTGATGAGATGTACTTACCAAAACATATATTGTGAAAGAGAATGAAGCATTTCTTTAATATTTTATGTTCTTTGTCTTGTAAGGTACAAAGAAATTCAAGAGGCTCATTTTGTCCTGAATTTTCAGCATTTGTATCTTGCTTATTTAACTTTTGCTTTGAAAAAGAAGTAAGAAAAATATTTAGGTCAAATCTAATTTCATTTTAATTTGTCTCAATATAATGTTAGCCAAAGGATGGTAATTAGACTTGCTAAAAAAGAATGCAGCATGAAGAGACAAAAATGGCCTTATTAAAAAAATCTCATATAGCTGGAAAGATGGAGTCTTTTCTTAGTCTATATGGACAATATTCTCTCTCCAAAGCCAAGACATTTATTCTTTCTTACACCAGTCTTCTACCCATTAGAAGAAATAATATTCTGCTATATTTGGGGGCTTGTGAAAGAAGTGCCTACAAACCCTTGGACCATGTTGTAATTGAACTATGTTCTCTTTTGCTGTTGACAGATGATAATTACCCCATGTTAGAGAGACCACTGGCCTATTTACTACATTTTCATTTCTTTTATTTATGATAATTTTTTTTTACTATATACTTATTAAAAAGAAAAAAAAAAAATGAAGTTCTGGTATCCAGACTTATTTTGTTTCAAGATTGCAGAAATCACTCTTTTATATACCATTGTAATTTCTGGATGTACACATTGTACCAGGAGTAGGCAAATCAGCATCAGGGAGATGCAGCCTCACAGCCACCATGGCATGAGAATCAGCTGCGAATGCAGGCTTTTGTAGTCAAATCTTGCTTCAAGCCTGCCCTTTTAGAAACTCATAATAGAATTTTCTTCCTTTTTCTATACCTGCTTCTCACAGCAGGAGGTTTGAAATTGCCAGAGTTAAGCAGTTTAATAATTACTTTTGAAAAGTGAAAATGCACATGGCCAGGCAATTTCATTTCCATTTTGAAAATAAGTTTTTCCTCTTGTTTCTGAAAAAGGAGGTGGAAATTATGATTGCTTACGAAATTAGTTTGTATAACTGGTTAGGTATTTGATTATTTGAGCAGCTGTCTTTAACAGCTGAGGTAGTTCTGTTGCCTTAAGCAGAAATCAGTGAGGTGAGAGCAGATAGTGGGAAAAAGACAGAAATTGCTCTCAGGCTACTTGCCATACTAACAAGAGTTCTAGTTGCAGAGGACAGGAGTTGTACTCAAATGGCAGATGTAATGGGAAAATCAGAGAGATCCACTTTAAAAATGCACATTTCTGCAAGTAGAAATAATTCCATCTATAAATCATTTGGCATGATGTTCTTTTCCTTCCCTTAAAAATAACACTATGGTGGCCAAGAAAGTCCCTTATAAATGAGCTGGTTGAAACTTCAAAGACTGTCCTGTGTTTTCCTGTCTTGCAGTAGTCCCCATGGTGCCTTGCAGTCCCTGTCCCCTAACAGACATGTAAGATTCATTAAAAGATAGAAAGTTTTGACCAGCAGAGGAAAAAAGTGATTTTCTAAAATATTTTAAATTCCTTGACTTAACATAATTTTTCTTTTTATGCAACACCATTACATTGTGTTATGTCACCCTTCCAATTCTTCCAGGGCAGGTCACACATCTGTTCTTGTTCTCATGTCCCACACTCGAAAAACTAAATAGGGCAGGGAAACTGTGAAGATCAGCTAGGCAGCATCTCCTTACAAACCAAGCTCAGAGCTCTGTTGCTAATCCAGTTTCTGACAAGATACCATTGTTTGCCCTTGGCTAGGATTAGCAGTTAGATGTATGGATCAGGAATGTGGCATGGGAGGTAAGGAAACACAGAAACTTACAGTGTATTAGATCAAGTGGGAAAATACGTTGCTCTGTCAAAGGAATAAAGTAAGAACATGGCATAATTCTGTTGCTATTCCTCATAAAGAAGAACAGAAGTTAAAGCCATGGTCATAAGATCATGAACCACCTTGGGAAGGGTGGAGTGGGAATGGATCCCAAAGGAACTGCTGGCCTCTTACAGAATTACTACCTTGTTCAGTCGAAAAAGGCAAATTAAAAGAGTCTGTTGCACAGCTATCCAAAAGATTTTTCTTTCTGAAGAAGTAAAGGACGACACTCCCACGACTGGAAGGACAAACCGTCTGCCAGCCCAGCAGCTGCCTTCTGGCACAATCCCCAGGACCTTAACCTTGAGAAGCCAGAATATCTTACAGGGAGGTAAGGTCCCCACCCAGAAGGACATTAAGGGTATTTAAATGATAACCAAAGTTTCCTTTTTCGATTCATATAACCTAGCTACACTATCAAGGAAAATGACCTACATATCAAGGAAAAGGACCAAGTTTCTCAAAATAATATAAATTTTGCATGAACAATATGTAAAACATGCCTTGTGTCCAAACCCGAGTACTTTTTTTGTATAATGTGGCACATTTTTTACATCTCTCCTGAAAAATGTGGTCAAAATGTGTAAAATACAGGAGCAAAATGTCCTCGAGTCCTTAATTTTCAAAAGTATCACAAGAATAAATGACTCAGATGAGACTCCCTTGGAAAAAATTTGATGGAGTATATTTGCATTATATAAAGTAGTGATATTTTTGGGCTTTGAATCCTATGCTAAGTTGAAACTATGCAATGTGCAACCATTAAATCTTTCTATTATTTATGAATCATAGAATCATTGCAGAATATCCTGAGTTGGAAGGGAACCACAATCATCAAAGTCCATCTCCTGGCCCTGCAAGGGACACCCTGGGAATCTCACACCCTGTGCCTGAGAGCATTGTCCAAACACTGCTTGAATTCTGTCAGGCTGGTGCTGTGACCCCTTCCCTGGGGAGCCTCTTCCAGTGACCACCCTCTGGGTGAAGAACCTTTTCCTGATATCCATCCTAAACCTCCCATGAGGCCATTCCCTCAGGCCCTGGCACTGGGCACCACAGAGCAGAGATCAGTGCCTGCCCCTCCTCTTCCTCTCATGAGGATGTTGGAACCCTTCAGTCTCCTCCATGGCCTCAACCACTCCTCATATAAACTTCCCTTTTAGATAATTAATGAAATTATCTCTGGTGATTATTTTTTTCCTTATATATCATAACTTTTTTTTTTTTTTTGGCTAGTACAATGTGCTGGCAATCTGTGAGTGGATAATTTTTTGAAAGAAAAAATAAATTTGATCACCAGAACGGTTAAGTTATGGCTACTAATGTGTCTTCAGCCTATTATGTGCAACAAAGGTAGGAGAAAAGTATGTGTTGGGAAGAAACAAACCTTTTTACTGTCCTGGGAAGCAGATTGGAATTGATTGGAAAATAGATATTAGGAAGGTGGGGAGTGTATCATTACCTAAAATGCAATTTCATAGGTGTCAAACACACAGTGCTGTCCTACAATACTCTGTCTAGTTCATAGATTGTCCTGAAATGAGTCTTGCCCTACCAGCCTAATATATTTCCCTAGTAACAAAGTTCTCTTGCACTCACATCTTTTGCAAATGCCTGCAGCCTGTTATAAACAATATCATAGTGAGATAAACTACTAATGACTGCAAAACTGTGATAACCCTCAATAAAAAGTTCTTTTCTTCTCAGCAAAAAAGATTATGAGGAGCAGAGACCATCACCAACCACAAGATCTCTAAGAGCAGTAAATTAGATTTGCAGATAAATCATTCCAGCACAAAGCTAAATGTTGCTAATAAAAAAAATGGTGCTTCTTTGTCAGATATTAATAAAACTACATTTATAAAGATTAATGGAAAATAAGAAAAAATCTTTGGGACCCTATTGTTTTGCACATGAAAAACAGATGAATTTTACATCTTTGAATTGATTTAAGGAATAGGAAGAGAGATTGCATGAATCATTGCTATATCCTTGTCATTGTTGCTTTAAATAACCTGCAATTATAAGGAAAAAGCAATCTCAGTTTGTGATGGAGTTGTATCCAAAGGCCTTATTTGTAAATGTTTTTGTTTTTTTCCTGCTCTTTATGTTTGGCAGACTGGCACGACCTAATCACCCACAGAGACGAGGACCAACATGAGTCCTCTGGGTCACATTAGTGATACTGGACTGATGGAGAGCGACCATTTATTGCAGTCTGAAATCCAAAATATTTAGGCTATACCAAGAAAACAGAATCATACATAAGACTATTTATTTATTAATTTATAAGGCTGCTCTGGCACAGTTAAATGCAATTTTTAAACTGGAAGATGCAAATTGCAGTTGTTTGCATGGTTGGTTTCTTCAAAAAGATTAAATGTGACAGACTTTCTGCTCAAGTATCAATCTTGCTACAAATTTCTTTGATGGGGTTGTCTCTGAGGCTCTGAGACAGCCTCAGAAACACAAAAAGCTAGTAAAACAGCTAGAGCCATCCAGATGGCTCCTTCTTTATTGATGACCCACCTCTTGTTGCACAATTTCTTCTCTGTTTTTGGGGAGAAAAAGATCAGAAATCCTTGCTTCGTTTCCTGTATGATTGTCCCTTAGTAGTTCTTCTCATTATTCTGTAAGTTAATATCAAAGAATGAATCTGAAAGACATACACAACAGAAGGCTTGTCTCCCCAGATGCAGGGCCAGGAGGGAGGGGAGAGCAAGCATCGTGCCTAGATAATGACAAATACTGTGATTTCCAAATGCACTGAAGTGAAGGAAGAGCCTGTGTGATATCTGTAGATGTTTTGCAGCAGATTTCATGTTAATTGACATCTTGTGATAGATGTTTTCTAAACCACTTTCAAAATTATACAAATATCCTTCTCCCGCAAGCACTGCTTGAATTTAAGTATGTGCCTAGTGTTTTTTCTGTTCCCTTGGGCTCCTGGCATTTTCTAAATCTCTGTTGAAAGAGGCCTCCCTTTCACAGAATATGATACTGGTGGAAACCACATTCAGTACAACAGTTCACTGGCAGGAGTTGCTAATGGGGGCAGTCAGATATTTTGGCTTCTTTAGCATAAATAGAAAGAATTTTAGCCTAATGCTGATCATGCCCCTTTAACAGGACCAGCTACTGTGTTCCACACAAACTTCCCCTTTAAGTGAGGAATTTTAATCGAGTTTTTTAACTTAAACATAGACCTGTCCTCCAAAATATTTCTCTTCTTCCTCAATGCTACTGCAAGGCTTTCGGCTTTAACATGGAAAATTCTGGTTCCTCTTTTTCCAGAGTGACAGCTGAATTTCTGCAGTTCTGCTTGGGGATTGGAGACATTATTATTGTTTCTGTAGTGACCAGTAATGTTCTCATCTGAATTATATCACTCCACAGTTTATGGAAGTGTGGAAAGCATGCAGCTAAAGACATTTATTTAAGTGTGGAGTTTTTTTTCTGGAATTTTCATGAAAAAACCCTCTGATGTCCAAGAGGTAAAAAATTATCCTTTTTTTAGGAATAAAAGTCTATAGAAATACTCATACTTTTGTCTGCTACTAATGTAAAACTCCCACCATAGTAAAATGGAAAAAACATTTTTTTCCATTAATTGAAGATAAAAATTTTTTTTCTACTCATGCTTAGTTTTTCCAATGCTCTTGAAACAATAATGGGTTTTACCACCTCAAAATATTTTCAGATTCATATCCCTAAAGACAGACTTAAGTGTTCCATGATATATCTGTGATCCATTAACAAAAATATATCCCTTTACTATAAATGAATATATCCTTTAGAAGCTTAATGGTGAACCATATTTTAGCATTTTTAATATGTAATTTCTTAATAGTTACCATGTTTCAGGTGGCCACCTTCTGCTTCGTCAGCTTGGAGTGAGATGGCATTTCCCTGGCATTCAGGGACTGCTGTCGTACCAACAGCCTGGGTGTGTTTGCATTCATTATCATTTTGCAGCAGAATAATAATAATGGAAGAGGGAAAAGGATGGGAAAAGAGCAGTTCTGTGTCATTTCTTTCTCAAATCCAGGTATATGCTGCTCTCTTGTGGAACTTCTGCGGTAGTTACATGCCTTAGATAAAGGTGTCCTTGCTTGCTGACTTTTATTTTGATCACTTGAGTATTGCTAAGACAGATTCAGCATATGATGTAACAGGGTTTAAAATTTGCACATTTTAAATGTAAATACCAATTTTGCCCATTAATGTTACTGTTGTTCTTTTTCCATTTTGATGGTCAGTGTCCATTGTTTGACATAGATTTGAGTGCTGCATTTGGAATTGGATTTGTGCTGTTTTGTAAAGAAACATATCTGTTTTAATACTGGAAAACTGCCTCTTCTACTCTTTAGGTAATGCTGAAGTGCACCTGGAATTCTCTTAGGTTTACTCTTTCAATTAGCCTGAGTGAGAAAACAAGTGCTTTAAAAAAGGGAATGAAAACTTGAGTATCTGTCTGCATGATGTTTGGGGGTGGGG
>VZTB01007848.1:1519-177895 GCA_013397245.1 Thryothorus ludovicianus | reverse complement strand
TGTTTTGTCCAAATCATGGATTCTCTAATCTTTTCTCACGTATTATGAAACTAAGTGATGACTGGAATTTTCAGAGTAGTGTTTAGAGGTATATCACTGTCCAGCCAAAGAATGGAGGCAGTGTGATCACAGAGCCATCCTCATCGAGGCCCTGGGTAAAAAGAGCTCCACAAGCAGGAGAGCTTTGGGTGCCTGGTTTCCTGAGGATGTCTTCAGGGTGAGATTCTTTGCTTTCCAAGGAATATGTGTGAATATATATGTATTTGAGTTTATATGGCTGTTGCTCTGTCATCAAGAGCACCTCTCTACCCTGACATCTGTTTCCATCACAAGTATTTGAGGCAGTAGCCCTTCTGTCAGATGGTGGAAACCTTTTTTTTATTATTTATTATTATTGTGAGACAGAGAGGCATAGCAATTTTATTACCTTATTTACCTAGAAAACATGTTAATAGTAATAAAAATAAGCTGTATTTTTGCCTGAACATGCCCTACATTCTTACATATTCTGCAGCATATTTTATCCAGTAGAATCCTTAAGCAATATACAAGCGTCCCCCCTGAGAATTTCTACTGCAAACCTGATATTTGATTTGTTTCAGGAAAGTCTGGTTGAGTTCAGTGATATAACACACATACAGCAAAATGCTCAGCTACAAAGAAACACTTCATTCCCTCATATAAATACTTGCTGCCACCTCTGAGAGAAAAAAAAAGTCTCCTTAGTGCTATTGCTTATTCTTGTAAGCAGAGATTTTTGAAGATAAGTTATGTTAGAGCACCACCATCATTAAAATCACACAGGCAATTTCAAGAAGGTTGGATTTACTCTTTCTGATTAAGTCTTGTCCAGTAAGGATTCAGACTTCTGGTCTTCTCTAACCCTTGGAGGAGCATAGCCTGTTTTCAAAGGGGAGTGTCTTTAGTGCAAACTGGGCTTCTGTGAGGCAATGGCCAATGCACTATAAATGCAGCCTCTGGCTCCCTGCACACCAGCTTCTCTGTGTGCCCAAGCTTTGCATTCTCTTGCTTGTAGACAGGGCATTATCTGGTGAAAAGAGGGAGTACAAAGAATCAAGTCATAATCAGTACGCTTTTGTGAGTCCTGTGAAAAAGAGTGAGAGCTATGAAGGAAAAGCAAGTAGATTTTGAGTGTACAATATTTCTGGACAGATTAGGAGAGGATGTTTTTATGATATTCTATTATGTCTCCTCTTTAGAGAGAGGCTAAGCCAGTGCCAAAGGAATAGTTTTCCAATGTGCTATTTGTTCACAGGATGGATAGGGGCTGACAAGCTGACCATCAGAACAGTTTCTTTGTCCTTGGAGCTCCAGGTGGTTTAACAGTGCAGAGAAGCTATGAGTGTTTACCAAAATGACTGTTCATTCCTTTTTAGATGAATTTTCAGCCCTGTCCAGCTTCTTTTCAAGGACTTTTAAAAGAAAAATAAAAATTAAGCCGTGTATATTGAGAGGCTGGTGGAGAGGTGTGGGTAAGATACTGATGTGGAAAAGGTCTCTCTTGTCTTTTCTAAAAACACATTCATCCAGAGAAGCCTCAGACATAGAAGTATTAACGTTCATGCTACATAAATAAGTATCACAGCTTAATCATGGCTATAATCAGCTTTACTAGCAGCAAGATTGACATGATGCTATTACATTCCCTGTATTTTCTGAAAGTATATTTAAGGGTGTAAAGAATAATATTAAAATTATTCTCAAGAGACTTGCAGGACTTTTTAAATGATAATATTTGTTTATTGGTTTTAATGAAGTATTTGAAAGCTGAGCCCTTTATGACACGTAAAGATAATATAATTACCTAATATAGACAGTAAATAACACTAGTAATTGTGATTATAATCTGGTTTAGACCATGTAGATTTCAATAGAATAGAAGAATATGTTTATTTATTACTAATAAAGAATCAGGAGTAATTCTTGTTCACTGCTTTAGGTTCTGATTCTGAGCAGCTTGTAGAGATATATATAAAAATTCAGGGCTGAGAAGAGTAGACTAATACCCTCCCTTCAAAAGCTGTTCCTAATGCAGCCCTGTATGCAGCTGGCTCCTCTGCCAGGGTCTGCAGCTGAGTTGTGGTCAGTGTGTTGTCCACCAGGACTCATTTCCAGGCCTGCAAGCCATCTTAGCACATTTATTCTCTTGGCAATATTTTTAAGGGAATGCTTCCTTTTTTGTTTTTTAATTTCTTTCCTAATTATCTTTAAACTCTTTTCACCTTTGAAACAGTCAAGCAAAGTATATAACTAGTTTAGCAAGTGATGACCATTAATTTTGTCCAGAAAGGGATGGGAATAAAGAAAAGCTACTGCATATATTCTCTGTTTTCTACTTGAGGGTGGAAAAAATGCTGACTTCTATACACAGTAGTTTTAGGCAAGAAATAGAGAATTGCCTCATCATGTTGTACAAATTGGGCTAGAGACTTCTAATCCAGCAGAACTGTGGTGACTCATCTGAGGTCTCAGATACTGAGATAAAGTGAAGAATGGCATTGGCATCCTGAATTTCTGATAAAACTCCATTGAAAATTCATCCAAAGAAGGCAAAGTATTAAAATCAGTGCATAATGGAATGGTTGTATTTCACTTGTATTGTTCCTAATGCCCAAAAGACAGATGTGATATTTAATGGAAACTAAAACACTTGTTTTGAAAGGCCTTACTGTGTAGCAACTGGTTGTGTCTAAGGTTTCCTGTACCATTTGTCCACTTTGCTGAGCTTCTGCAGTGAATAAGAGAGAAAAAAATCACTCTGCAGATTTTAATTTCTGTAAGAATGCCACTCCCTTCATAGGATTCACTTTTGCCTTCACTTTTACCCAAGATTCACTTTTGCCTTTAAGACTCCATTTGCCCAAAACATTAGAAAAAACTTACTAAACTTCTTGTCCTTATTCCTTCTTTCCATTTATTTACAGGAGCTGCTCATTGGTGCATGTGATTGTACCTGCTCTTCATCAGCAGCACGAACTGTGCTTTGAATCACCTCATCAGAAAACGCCACTGCATTGTTTCCATCTATCTTGTCACTTGACTTTCAGCTTCTTTTTAAAGCTTATTCATAGCACTGAAGCTTTTCCTCAAAATTGCTGTGTGTTCATTAGACTTTTACCATGTATCACGATCCAGCTGCAGATGCTGGCAGTGAGAGAGACAACTGCACACAGGGCTGCATAAATAAGAGCTTGGAGGAGGTCGTTAGTCCCCTATGTTCAGCCCTGAATTTATATCTATAACTGATATCAGATGGCAGATCTATATCCTGCAGTTTTCCATGTCCATGTTTCTAGGAGTGCTAAATCAGCTAAAAAGGAGCAGCACAAAGGGCTGGGGCTGTGGCAGCAGTGGCAGCTAAATCCGGGGAAGACCTTGGCAGAGCAGGGCTGTGCCAGAGGTACTGCAGCGGACAGTGCAATGCTGCATACAAAGAGATGCAAATGACAGCCGGAAGAGAAAAAAGGAGATTTTGGTCTCTGAGGGGACCTTCCCAGTGCAGTAATCCGTGTCTCTAGACCTCCACATCGCGCTGATTTTGTTTCTGGGCGCGCTACACAGTCGGCAGCTCGGAGGCTTTCGGGATTTTGGGCGGGAATGCCGATCCGCGCTCCCCGGGCGGGGCCGCCCGCCCGCAGTGCCGCCTGGCGGCCGCTCCCGCCGCTGCAGCGACAGCTGGGACCGCGCCGGAAAAAACTCACAGTAATTTAAAAACTTGCAGGATCTGCCGAATGTTGCGTTCTGGTTGATTTTCCAAAAGGCCGTTTTCTCACAGAGAGAGACAGAGCTAGCTGATATCTCCTCCCTCCTCGGTACCCAATGACTTTATTTTATTTTACCTTTTCTTTTCTTCTTCCTTTTCTTTTCCCCTTTTCTTCTTATTCTTATTCTTTTTCTTTTCTTTTTATTTTCTTTTTTTTCCCCTTTCCTTTCCTTTCCTTTCCTTTCCTTTCCTTTCCTTTTTTTCATCTTAATCTCTGCACCTTGCCTACCACAGTTGCCAGTGGAGGACTGTCATATTACAGCAGCAGAGATTTTCTGTGTCAGGAAGAGTTCCCCAGGGCTCCAATGCTGATGGATTGTGAGAACTCAGGTATTGTGTCTAGGTGGGAAGACTAGGTTGGACTAGATGGGTCCTTTGCCAGAAATGAAAAAAAAAAAAAAAAAAATCATTTTGTCATATCCAAAATATTCATCCCCTAAAGATTGTGATGGATACAGAGACAAAATTTTTCAGAGCCAGCCATGGTGTTCTCAAAAAAAGACTCAATGTTTGTCAGGTAATGAGGCCCTCCAGTAACCAAATATGAAATATTGAAATTAACAATGCATTCATTTCCATTCTCATTTTCTATCCTTTTTTCATTCTCAGAACATATCACACTGGATACAATCTCATGCGCTTTGTCTTTTCATTTTGTTCCCTATTGCCAAGTACTCTTCTCTCCTCCTAAATAAGTTCAATTCAGCACATTCAGCATCAGTGCTGCTAGACAAAAACAGCTCTGTAGTTTCTCTTAGAAGCTATTTACTGGAGCTATTTACTGGAAATTGTTGACACTGGTCACTTGACAGCAGTTTTGCAGTCAGTCAAAAGTAGAAAAGTAATTTAATTCCAGTTAAATTCTCTCCAAAGAAAATCTTTGAAAGGACAATAATAAAGTAGGAATAACATCAACACAGAAGGAAGCAGACGCAGGAGAAACACTTCAGTTGTGTAGTTCTCATTCAAAAATTATGCCTTGTTCATTATTCATGTGTTCAGTGCAGGAGCTCTCACACCCATCTGTTACTGAGGAATGAATTGGAAGTAGCTGTTGTGCTGTAAGAGCACTGGCATGAAGAAGGAGTAGCAAAATCTTTGGTAGTAGTGTTAATAATTGCAGACTCCAAATGTAAAAATTGGATAGTACCTGGTTTTATAAACAAGATATCAAAGTTATTTTCCTGTATATGGGTCTCTGTTGCAGGCCCACCATTAACTTCTCTGGGTCTAACCTCTGGTAAAGGGCAGGTTTAACTGGCCTAGACTTAGAAAATTCACCTTCCCAGGACACCACAGGGATGACTTTTTCCAAGGGAGGTGTCTCCTTATTCTTTAACTTGGTACAAGCATTTGAACAGGTCCACCTTAATTCTAGGAAGATTTCACTCTGAGGTAAATTGTTGATAGTAAAGAGATGTTACTTTTCTTGGTAGTGAATGTGTTTTCATTTCTGAGAGAAATGATTTTGTAAGATTTTTTTGTTTGATTTGTAAGATAAGAGGAAAATAATTATAAACATAAGCGGGGCTCCTAATGGATAATACGAAAATTAATAATTGTCTTTCTCTCACTTCAACAAATACTTGTCCAGAGGGTGTCATTACTTTTTTCAGCCCCTCAAAAACGCAAGGCAGAGCACTGGACACCTGGGTACCTCCTAGGGGCTCCTAGGTGTTGTATTCTCTCTGTTTTTTTGCAAGAGTGAAAATGTGGCTGTTACAGTCAGGACCTCAAAGGAGAAGCCTTTTAAAATGTATTCTCATCCACATATTCGAGTTCAGGCCTTATGTGTTCAAAATTTGTCTTATACCTTGGGCTTATAGGTATGTCTTGGCTCACTGGTACCTTGCTCAGAGAGCTGGTACCCTGTGTGCAATTGCTCCTATGTACCTTTGTCATTTATTAATGGTGTTAACAGTATGGTTTCCAGAGCTAAGCCCCTAGGAATGGATGTGGGACATACACAAACTAAAACCACCTTATATCTGTAGAAAGGTTTCTGATGCCACACTTTGTTCTTCCTGCCTGGTCTTATACCAAGACAGTGTAACACTCTGATAGTTCCAGTTAACACACACACACACACACACATATACATAACTTTATATTTATACAAGCAGATCAGTTTTAAACTATCAGTAAATTTCTCAGGAGTCTAAAGTTTGTGATAATTAGCACTTGAAAAATGTTGTGAAGGTTTTCGTCATTCGTGTCTTTACATGCAAAGGCTAATGTTTGTACTAAAAAAAAATCTGCTAAAGATTCATTGCTTTCATTTACACCTCTGTTTGATTTATCTTTTTTTGTTGGTCCCTCACTATTTTTTTCATAAGTTGTGGTTCTTTGCTGATAATCTAACATGTTTGAAGTCCCTTTGATTCAAAGAAATGAAAGTAGGATGGTATTGTTTGAAAAGGTGCTATTCCTGCTAAATAATGAAGTCATTCTATCTCAGTTTTTTCACTGATAGGTCTCCATTTGGTTAATTGGTCTGATGACATGTGAAAGTGTTTAGAGGACATCAGAAAAGGGACAGAAAAAACATGCCCCCAATTTGTTTTAGTGTTCTGTTGAACTTTTCTGAAGTTAATCCTTTCTTCTTTTTAAAGCTGTAAACATCAGAAGGAGGCTTTATTAAATTGCTTTTACCTCAAACTACAGGGGGCTTCAATGGAAAAGGGAAAAATGTTTGAAACTGTTGAGCCTTTGTTCTTTTTCTAAGGCAAGAACACTGGGAATCCACACAATGGGATTTTAATAACTGGTGTTATTACCTTCGCAGCAGTAAAAAAAGATGGTTCTACTGAACTGGTTAAAAGGAAACAAAGCAATTCCATACAATATGTACTTGAAAACACACAGAAGTATAAATATCATATTTTCAGAAAGTCAAATAGTTCTATAGATCATATATATGAAGTCTAAGAAAATATTAACAGACTCTCTCTACTTTGCAGGATCTCAAGTACCACAGGGAAGCACAGGTGCACTTCCCTGGGTAGGTAAGTCATTAACAGCATCCTCTGGAGCCCTTGTGGATACATCTGCACTAATGATGGCCCATGGACTAGAACTGAGAACAACTAACACAGCACATCTGGCCTCAACAGAGCTGCACTTCTCCTTTGCCTCTCCTTTAACCAGCACCAAAACACCCTCAGTGCCCAGAGACCCTCGTGGTGGCTCCATCATCACTGCCTGGGAAATTCCCAGCAGCTGCAGGGTGAGCCATCCCTGGCATTCAGGCCATGGCCACTTCACTTACAAGGTGGTGTGTGAATGTTGTACATAGCAAGGGTAACCTTTCTGTAAAAGAGAACAGGAAAAAAGATATTTACAGTATTCTGTTACTGTACATGTATTCCAAGGAGGCAAGTTTCATTTATTTTTAAAATTTTAAATCTTTTAAGAATTGCAGTTGATGATATGAAATCAGATATATTCGATCCTCTATGACCGTGATATTTTTCTGTTTCTCCCCTTGTAGTTGAAATAAATACTTCATTTATTGCCTTCAAATTAAACCGTTGTCAAGATACCATGGTATGTTGGTGGACTCTGTGTTGTAACAAATCTGAAATTCTCTGGTATTGCCTCTGGGGGGAGATGCTTATGGGTTTTCTCACCAGTTTGCCCACATTCTGTGAATATTCACATTTCTTTCTGTGTTTTTTTTTAAATTATTTCTTGAACAGTAGTTAGCATTGGGCAAGAAAAACATGCAAATGTGGGAGCTCTCTCTGGCTCTGGCTGTTCTTGCTGCACAATCTCATAATGCTATTGCAGCTCTCTGCTCTTCATAGCCCAGCACTCACTGGAACTGCTGTTTCTAGTGCAAGCTGTGAGATCGAAGCAGATACTGTGAAAAAGTTTATTTTGTATTGCTTCATTTCACATATTGTCTATTAATTGATCTCCTGAGTCATTTAAAGTCATCACAACCTGTCATTGCTTTTGTAATTTCTGTTGTTTTGCAGTGTACCCAGACATTATCTTTTTCAGCTTTTATTTATTAAACAGAAGAAATTGTAATATTTAAGGAGTTTAATGCTAGCAAGTTTTGTAAAGTTTATATGTTTACCTAAATGTCTAATCTAGTTTGGTGAGTCAGGCTGACCAGTGAGTTCTTTTTACACCCAGTTCAGTGAAGCTGAGTTTTTTTGATCCTTTGAATCATTTGCTATTACATGCTTCCAGAAGGGCTGTATTGCTGCTCTGGCCCTCTGCTGTGCAAATAAGCTTTTCTGCTTTCCCCTAAATTTTTTACCCTTTCCTAACAACACGATTGCTTATAAATTGTTCCACTGTTGTGGCTCTGGTTTATTTTCCATAAAATAAACCAGGCTCAAACAGCTATGTTTCATATCACAGTACACATATACAGAACTTGGTGCTCCAACCTTGTGCCTTGGCCCTGTTCTCATTAAACTACAGGGGAACTTTTGGGAATCAGAACAGATTGGACCTGTTTTATGGCTACAGACATAATTTTACCTCGAGGTACTTTGCCTGGGAGTCCAGTGCATGAGAATCCTGCATATTAAAGAGGGTTTTGGGAAGTCGGGCAGGCTGTGGTTATAGGTGGTACAGGGTTGAAACCAAACCTGGTAGTTGAGCTATTTCATCTTGCACCAATATAGTGATTTTCTGTGGAGAGGAAACAGAAAGCTGACTCTGTTTGCCATTGACAGATTATGAAATAGATATTTGTTTTGCTAAAGAAACATCCAGGTGCAACTACATCACTAAAATCTACAGAAAATTTGCATCATGCTTATAGATGAAGATAAGGGCCTACAACTGAAAAGGTAAGGCTTTTTACCAAAGAACTGTCAGGCTATATTTTTAAGTAGTAAGTCAATATATGGTATCCAATTTTAGCTAAAGCTTTAAAACAATATTAAATTGCATAAAGATCAATGAAAGTATAAACAAGAAAAACAACTTATCATGGTAAGGTTTGCAAAGGTGTCACACTAGACACAGCACAGCACTCCCTAATGGAAGGGAGCTGGGTGGCCTCCCTGGCCAGCTGGGATTGCTTTTCTCTGCAGAAGTTCCACTGCTGTAGGAATTTGTTTTGAATACTTTGCCAGATGGGACTTCTGCTTTCTTTTCTCTACTGCCTGGAGAGGGTGTGCTTTAATTGTAAGAATCATGAATATTGGATCTGAAATTTGCCCTGACCTTCTTCAAAGCCATATATCAGAGCATATATATCAAAGTATGTTTTGTCTACATGTACTTAGGTTACATATTTTTCTTGCCTTATTCTGAAGGAACACTGAATAATGAATGTGCTGGAATTGTAGACTGTTCATATTTCCCCTCATTTTGACATTTACATTCCTTCAAATCCTCCTTTCATAAGAATCTTGTTCCTCTCTCTTCAGGTCAAGACTCTTTTCACCATGCTGTGGGGTTGGCAGACAGGTTTCAGCTGCTTCCCTGTGCACTGTGATCCTTGCTGCTCAGGGGGCAGTCACACTGAGGAAAATGAGGACTGACCAGCTCCCCTGCTTCTTGTCTTTATGATTTATGGCAATGGTACTTGCTGTAGACCATACCCCAGATATGCTTCTAACCTACCACCCTGGAACCAGAAAGGCAGTAGATGCTAAGAGATGGCACAAGTTCAAAAACAAATTGGTCCCCATCATAAAAGTTAAAGCCACCTAAGTCTGTCAGATACAGTGGCTGGTGGACAGCTGCTGGCCTAGGGAGTTCTGACACAATAATACCTGGCTTGAGAGTGTAAATGCAAAAAAAAAAGCCTGCCAGAATGCTGTGAAAACTTTGCATTTTTTGTTATTCTTTGAAGATTAATTTCAAATTTTCCACTCAATAATATATTTTGCTATTAAGTTGTTTTGTAAGACATTGTACTACTGCTAAACAATTCTTTGCTTATTTGCCCCTGTCTTCAGGTCATTTGCTGAGCTGTAGTTAAAGGCATCATTTGTCTAGCCACTATCACAAATGTAAGATATTTTGAAATAATTCTACTCTGCTCTTGAGGAAGCCTCACAGCACATGCTTTCTCATGTCTTTGATCATATCGGATTTTACTCTGGCTTATTGCTTTATGACATATTTTCCCTTGCTTTTCTTTGTTTTCCTACTTCTATCTTGCAGTGCTTTGCAGTTAATTCTAGCTACTCTTTATTTCACTTCAGGCACTTTTTTGTTCCAGTTGCTCATAATTTTAATACTTTCCATAAGTAGCCCACAGGCTTCTTTACCATGTCTGCTCAGTCAGTATTGTTTTTGCATTAACCAGTTGTCTGTCCACATTGAATGGTTTTCTAGCTCATTGGTATATTAGGTGGACAAAATTAGTGCAACTGGTCACCCTTAAGACACAACTTCTGCCATTATAGTTCAGATAAAAGTCTTATTCATGCTCATAAATACTTATATATTTTGTATAAAAATTATAATTATTGATTCTTTAATCACATTACTTTGCACATAATGCAGTTTTTAGTAAATTTAAGATTTTTGCTTCAATTCTAAATTTATCCTACAAAACTAGCTTGAATTTCTTCATTAAATATAGCAAGAAATGCCTCCAAGGTAATGAAAATTTTTTCTTTCATTTCTACACATTTTTCTAATTATTTGAAGCCAGAGTGTATCTGGCTTTCAAAGTCTTGTTTCCTTTTCAAAACTTGTGTATCTCTTTTCATACAACTCAAAAATACCTCTATCCTTTTTCTCATCCATCTGCCTCAGAATTCTCTCTGCTGCTATAGAGTTGTTGCACTCAAGATCTTGATTTCCTGTATAAGACAAGGTAAAAAATTATTAGCATAACTGAAACACTCTAACCATTACTAGCCCATATCTAACAGTTTAAAAAAGAAGGTTAATGCAGTTAAAATGTTTATGCATAGACCTCCTAGTGCTTGCCTCCCAGTGTTAGGTTGATGTCTCCACTGCTTCTCTGGGTGCCAAGATTGGTGAGGTTTCATACTGGTGGCAGTGGAGGGTGTTAGTGAATTATCAGCCTCTGGAGTATTTTCAGTGTGAGGAACATGATTTCTGTGTTAATTCTCACTGTAGGATCAATTTTGGGCCATTTTAATGTGTCTATCAACCCCCTTTTCCACCTTTGCTCTGTCTGCATTGGTCTATTGTTCCATATTACACCCAATTTACTACGTATGGTGTTTTTTGTGTATGTTGGACACTATTTCTTTGTAATCTCTAAAATCAGTTCTGTCCAGCTCCAGGTCTGCAATCATCATGTTGGTGTCTTAAACACTATTCTGCACAGAACAACTGCTTCTTACTGCTGTCTTTATAAGACTGTGGTTCTACTGTACAAAGATAAATGAAGTGTAGATGAGGTACCCTTGCTGCTATTCTGACTTGTTTCCCTCTGTTGATGCTCTTAGCAACCAGTTCACCTGGGTTAAAGGACTTCCAGAACATGAGAGAATAAAAACATATGGATATAGATACATGTGTCTGACAGTTAAATATGTATATTGTTGACAAAATGAACAGTGGGAAAGATTCTCCTCCCTCTCACAACCAAAAAAAAACCAAAAAACAAACCCAAAACAAAAAAAGAAACACCTACAAAACAAGAAAACCCCAAAATTAAACAAAAAACCCCAAAAAATGCTCTGAGAACTTGAAGACATGCACAAGCAATTGATTGTGAACACTCTCCACAGAGAAACTTGAGACCACAATGAACTTCCTTGTCCTTAGGAATTGTATGGAAAATGGTAGATCTGGGAAGCTTTTTTGAAAAGCAATTTGAATACAGTGATTTGGAGAATTCTTTAAAATAATATTTTTTTTTCCTCTTTAAAAGCAATTTAGTGTACTTTTATTTAATTGTCCTGTGACCCTTCTACAAAAAAAAAACAAAACCAAACCAGCATACCAACAACCTTTGTGCTCCTGTTCCATATGTGATTTCTTGTTATACACATAATTCAATACAGTTAAGCAGAGACTGCCCAGGATGGTTTGTATGTTAATTGGCAACTGCTTAAATAGAACATAAAAAGCTTTAAGCAATGTAAATCAAGTAATAATAAATGTTATTACCACTTATATTATTTCTATAATCTCTATAGTGTTATTATTGGTATATAAATCCTTAAATAATAGCAGACAGCTTCATAGCTCATAAGAATTTGTTAAAGACAATTTTTAATATGTCATGGCAGAATGTTTTGATGAGACCCATGAAGTATTGTGGAGAAACACACTCCACTGCCATTTCATTGAGCTAAGGTGGCAGATGAAAGTCTTGTCACCTGCAGGACCACCTCATTCCAAAGTCAATGCAGTTAGAGAGATGGAGTATGGCAATATTTAATGTAAATAATGTTCTGCCTTTCTGAAGGAGCCCATTTACAGCCTTGAGGCCATTAGACTTCTGCCCTGGCTTCTTCAGCTCTGCAATTCTGCAATAGGATTGGAGAGTCAGTTTGAGATTGATCATTAACTTCTCACTTGTGCTGCAAACCTTCCTTTTATATTTCTGTAAAACTGAACAAATGACTGCTACTAATGTTTTGCTCATCAACTCGTAAGTGAAGGCCATTTAAGACAGAAATGTAGGCTTTAGCTCCAGCTGCTGTTCTAATGTTGCAGAAAGCTTTTGCTGCAGTTCATTAAATCCAACTTCAGGCAGTCACAAAACTGCCAGCTAATTATTTTTTTCTTTCCTTGGCTGAGTGAATCCTGGTGTCACCAATTTTCTCTCACAAAATGGAGCTACAGAATTCTTCATTCTGAAGACTGAAGAAACAAAGGAGTGAGGAAGACACCAACAAAATTCTGTTAAAAACAGGTAAGACTGAATCAGTGAAACTTTATTTCCTACCAGTTTTGCAGACTATCTTGGGAGTCAGACTCTGTATGGGAAATTGGTTCTTTGCTAGAAGGTCACAGGGCCTTTATTAACAACTGTTAGTTTGTGTTTTGGGGACTAATAACCAAATTGGAGGATACATGGGCTCAGCCCTCTGGCTGAAAATGAGCAGACCTGTGGCTGAGAAGTAATTTTCCTCAGCACTGAGTACATGGGGGAGTTTAACTCCTATTATCTCAGTACAAATCAAATTAAATTATGAAAATTTCATTTTGTGGAATATCAAAACTGAGAATTAGATAAAAAATTGAAAGATACATGTATGGAGATGTCACTCCTGACTTTACATACAGAATATCTACCTGAACACATAGATAGATGATGCTAGACACCTCTTAGAAACTATTTTAAATATACCTCAAGATCATCTGTGCTACCCATGACTTTAAGTTGTTGGTATAGCTCATAGATAAAGAAACTAAAATCAGAACATCAGTGTGTGTTTAAAATAACAATAACATTCCAAAGCAGGAAACCTGAATAACCTCCTGCTCATGGAATAGGGATTTTAATTGATCCCTGTGGTGATTCACTCTTTAGGGACATTACAGACTGAGAATATTTCCAAATTAGTACACCAAGGTTTCACCCCAGAATTCTTGAACAAATAATAGATACTGAGAATTTGAGCTTATGTTAATGGTTGTTTATTGTCCCATCACAGTCAGGGTTTCAAAGAGAGACTTCTTTCTATGATTGTACACACAGAGGAGAGAGCCCTTACTATGATTTTACAATTAAAATTTACACAAAATGAATATGAAAAGAGAAAAATGTAAAGTAACAACAATAGAATGGCATGATTAAAATATGTAGAATTAGGTATCTTCAAGGTTTCTAAATACATAGTTGCACCTTTAGTTGCAGGAAGAGAGGAAAAAATTACTACAGCCTCAGAATTCACATTTTCAGTATGCATGTTTTTACTTTTGACAGCGTGTCTTCATGTACTTGTAAGCTGTCAACTGGCAACTATTGTTGTATCACTATGATCTTAAGAGTGAGAAGACACATCAAAAGAGAATTAAGGCTATGAAAGCACTCAGTGCAAATCAGAAAAGTTCCACATAAGGCTGAAATCTGGCATTTGTGTCAAGCACCAAGACACAATGGGGGCACAGGAAGAAAGCTGTTAAGGGAATTGAGTTAGAGTATGAAAGCAAGACCCAGTATGTAACCCTTTGTCTTATATGACAATTTTGTAGTTTTTACATGACACAGGTTGTGTAAATTAGTTTGGGTTCAGCTTGGGAGAGGTTTCTGTAGGACTTCATTAGGCAGTGCATTAAAAATAATTTGTCAGTACTGGACCACCAACAAACTGAATGTCCAGTCACAGAAATTTTAACTAAATTCTGGTCACAGGCTCAAAAAATATTGCTATTTCTATATAAATATCTTATGGAGAAGTACTAGGAAGAGTTAAGAAGCTGAGAATTAAGTCACATTTTGAAATGTATCGGCAAGAAAGAGGGTTTGCTCTCTAATTATAATTATTCAGAGAAAGAAAAAATTGTATTTGTTTTGAAATGCAACACTGAAATTTTGATGAAACATTTTTTATTTTTAAGCTAAATAAAACTGATTGAGAAACAATTTTCTGCCATTTTAAAGAATGACACTCTGAAGGGTATTTTTGAAGAGAAAAGAAAACCTCATTCACTTTAAAATTTCAATTTCAGAATATAATTCTGATAAATTTAAGACCTAGGTTCTGAATAAGATCCAAAAAATATTAAAACATAGGTGGGAGCCTCTAACCCCTCATCTATAAATGGACAAATACCAAATCCTATTTTCTTTGAAAATACAAAGATGTTTAGATACATCAACCCATAATGAGAATTAAATAGGTTCAGTGATTGAACTGTTTGAAATGAGATTTCTTCAAAAATGGAAAACAAGAGCCATGACCATGGATTACGATCTTGAGGCTAAGTTTTACCTTCACCGTAGTGACAAATCAAAGGACTTTTCCCTTGCCTAAATTGGGTCCAAATCAGTCCTGGGGCTTCCAGCAGAGCCTGAAGAAGGCTGGAGGGGCTGGGGGGACTAATGACCTCCTTTGAGCTCTTGTCCATGCAGCCTGTGTGCAGTTGCCTCCCTCATTTCAGAGCCTGCAGCTGAGCTGTGGTCAGCATGCTGTCCATGCACCCCCTTTCCAGCAGAGCTGTCACCTAACCAAACTAGGACAGGCAGGATTAGGCAATATCCAACAGCAGCAGCTTGCCAAGGTCAGAACATCAGTACCAGAAATGGCTCATGCTTCAGGCTGGAAGGGCCAATGCCAAGCACAGCCACGGGCTGGTGTTACAGCCTGTCACCCTGACCCTGCTGTGCTCTCCCCAGGCTCAGTCCTGTCCCAGAGCACAGCTGCCTGGCAGCAGAACGGGGAACAGCATCTGCCCAATGTCATTCCAGGCATGCCTTGAAGTAAGCCTTAAACTTTTCTGTTTAAGCAGGACTTAGAAAAGATGCCTGTTTACAAAAGGATGTAGACACCAGAATGTCACCATGGGAAATGCCCTCCATGGCCAGGGGCACTGCCCAAATGAAGGTAAGCAAAATTACACACCCTCAGCCTCTGCTGAAAAATAAATGAATGGGCAAACAAAGGCTAAGATACATACACACACACCCCAACCCATCCCTACCCTGCCCCAAAAAAATGCAAATGTTTGTTCATCTGCCTGGTCATTACATGGTTTTTGATAGACAGCCAGCTTTCCTGTATCAAAAACCCCCAACCAATCAGAAGATTTAGAGATAATATGTTCAGCTAAACTGATAGTGATCCCAAGCAGACACTGAATGGCTTCTCAAGCTCACTACTGTTTCAGAAGGATAATTTTCTAGGTTTTCTAACTTCTCCAGTATTGTAGGTTTTCACATTACTAAAAGGCTAAAACATTTACAAAGTTTATCTACGTCTCTTGATTTACCTCTCACTTTCTCCTTTCGTCACACTTGTACTAGAAAATCATATTCTCCTTTAATCTTTTTATCTAATCCTGTAGTCTTTTTAAAATAAAGACTATCCTTCCCCATGAATCCAAAAGTCTTGAAAACAGTTGCCAAAGTCCTACCATGTTTTCTTTACTGAATTTGAAGAATCTGTCATCTTCATCACTATACCACAGCTAATTATCTAAATCTAAATGAGAATTTAAATTTTCTTTTCTCAGATGTTTTTTACAAAATTTTGCCTATATTGAATTAAACACATTTAAATTATCTAAAAATTCCTCTATCCTTCTATTAGGTTGTAGGTGGGAATTCAGGACCAATGCTCCTGTGGTTTTACTGCGGATTCCAGCAGGAGAAAGTGTAGGTAGGAGTTACTTGTGAAAATCCTGAGATGCCTCGAAAATCAGAGTTGCATGCTCTCAAAATTGTGTTTTAATCTTTTAGGGATTCACTTGGAAAAGTTCTTGGGGAGGTAATAACTACTGAAATAGGACAAACCCCCCCATGATACAGTGTGCAATTTACACAGCAGAACTAGACATGAATAAAATTGAGTTTTGGAGAGCACAGAGATCAAATATGAGCAATTATAAAGAAGTGCAAAGTGAGTTCTTTTCTCCTTTTTCTTCTTGAGTAGGGACAGTGACAGGTTCAGCTTCACTTGAAGTGAAGTGAATAGATGTTGTGAGATATTGATTGACCTCATATTCTATACCGAACAGTTGTTTTTTCTGATATAAAAATGGCAAGGAAGAAAATGTTATTATTTTTTATTTCACTCATTGGATATTTATCAATTGACCAAAAATGTTTTGTAAATTTCCAAGACAAATAGGACTGTAGCAACAGATTTGACTGTTACCATAGCATCAGAAAATATTTTTCTTTTTAAATAGAAAGGCTAGTTTTTAACAAGAATAAGTTTGCCAAAGTCTTTCTCAAAAAGAAGAACTATTTAAAAGGTGGTCATATTTTAGGGATCTGGCTTTTATTGTTACTCTATCCCAGCATAGTGTTCCACATTTATTAAAAAAACACATTAAATGATTTTGTGTTTATATTTATTGTCAGCAATACATCAGTTATGTAAAAATAACCCAGATGAAAATGTAAGACTTTTTACATTTTCATATCATCTGTATTAACTGAATAAAGCTTAGTGACAATATACACAAATTTGCAGTAGTAGTTGTACGTAAACATTTTGTGCATTAAAAAAGAAATATACATAATTTAAAAAATAAAAATGCATTACACAATTTACAAATTAACATCAACCAAAAAAAAAAAAGGTAAACATTCCTCAGACAGCTGCCTCCTCGTTCTACAAAATAAATATTCAAGTAAATTAAGTTAGGCAAAATAAACTCTTAACAATTTACATAAAGGTAAAAAGACAGTTTTCCATTTAATTCAAGGTATATTTTACAGTGATTTACACATAGAGTTTTTAAATTGGTCTTTTCAAATTGTAAGATTGGAAAAAAAAACTTTATTACATTTTGGCAGGAGGAAAGGGGTTTCAAAATTGATGCTTTATACCAAATCTAAACAGGCTTGTGCAGTTGCATCAAAGCTTCAAAAAGGAACTGGTCCAGGACTCAAAGCAGACACAGTAAGCTAGAAACTACAGCTTTATAAAGGAAAATATAAACCACCACATCAACAGGAAAATATCTACTTTGCTATTTTCTGAATGGTTTATTTGATCACTGGAAACATTACTTTCACAAACTAATAATCTACAGTAGTGGCTGCTTTAGGCACTGGGTTTGTAGAAGCACTCTGATTTTTAAAGCAAATTGCTTTTCATTCCATATTGATAATTCACACATTTACTTCTGTTTCAATGCTAGAGGGCTTAATCACCTTTGCAACATTTAGATTTACATACATTTTCAGCCCTCCTTACAGCCTAGTATTTTTTTCTTGATAATGAGGGAAGCCATTCTGGCTTCAAATTTCCATGCACTTTGTTCATAGAAAAAATAATAATAAAAACGCACTCTAGATTTTAAATGCAGCACTAGTATGATGCAGATGTGCACCAGATACTCACTGATCAGATATAAAATGTAACACATACTAAAATACTTGCATGGATTGCAAAGGCCAAACATACTCAAAAAAACCCTCCTATCTCTTCGTTTATCCGTTTAATATGATAAGAAAAAGGAGATGTCATACCTTTAACTTCAAGTTATTAAATGCTTAGATTTAGGACATAAAATTCCTCAAGGCAAGAACTAGGCAACAGCTCCTGCTAAGACCAGCCAGTGTCATAAATAAAGATGACTCATTGCCGATGAAAGAAACCCTGTTCCCTCAATGCCCTCTTGGTCCAAAACTATTTGACAACACAGAAACAGACTTTTAAAAGAACAGAAATCATTATTGAAATCTGTCTCCCCATGTATTTATTGTTCTTTAATACTTTATCATTTTTCCATGTTTCTTTTTTGTATGTCTGACAAAAGGGAACCAACCATGTTTTTCTTGTTTTCAATGCTGAAAATTAAAATTATCAAGATTTATATTTTTGCAATGGATCTTTACAAAGTGATGTAAGACTGAATACTCCAGTCCTGAAATACATATATGAATGAACCACTGCTGTGGCAGAGGGCCACAAAACTTCATCAGCTGCAGCTGGATCAAGGCATAAAATAATGAATTGAACCTGCACCAAAGATTGTTACCATTGCTCCTCTGCTCATCATTCTCATTTGGGGAATATCTACACAGTGGGATGAAAGTAATTTTCTTGATGCAGTAACACCATACTGGTAATATGGCAGCTAAGTTAAAGTAGGACCATGACCTCTCTTGAATATCCACAAAACACTCAAATGGTTTCAAGAATTATTTTACATAGAACAAAAGTGTGTATTTTTAAGAACTGATATTACCCATTGATGTCCATGAGAGTCTTGTCATTGATTTCAGTGGATCTGGGCCAAAGTTTGCAAAGCTAATTTCATTCAGTGTGCAAAAACTGGTGCTTCTTGAGTAGAGTGATGAGTAGGCAGGAGTGGTTTAGGTTATAAAAAAGACCTGAGAACCTAATATTGAACTTTATGTAGCAATTATTTTTGATAGGTTGCCTGATAAAGTTTTGTATTGCTTAGTAGTGGAACAGTCACTTGTATGCTCCGGCTGCACACAGAAGCCATTTGAGGAGAATAACCCTTCTCAGGTCATGGATCACATCCGTAACAGCCATGTCATGTGGGTGGCAAGTCAATGAGCTTCATGTTGGAAGCCTAACACTGAAAAGCCATAAGCATGGGAGAAGTTAACAGTGAGTTTTCACACTGCCAGAGTTTTTTAAAAAGTCATGAGTATTAAAATGGCAGAACTATTGATCTTATTGTTTACTCGCCAGTACACTCAGGAGTTTAACTGAATAATTAAAAGGGTCTATTGAATTATCCTAATTAGAAAAAACACCTCTGAGTATTGCACTGCCAGTAACAGTGAAAAGCTTTCATTAACAGAAGGAAAGAAAAGTAAAACCATTTTAATTTAGTTGAACAATCAGAACACTTTTTTAGACAAGAAGTATGTCACTCAGGATTACAGGGCAACCACTTTTCTTTTTCTTTTCTTTTTTTTCTAACAAAGTTAACAAATATAAAAAATCTAGTCATAAACAGCCTTCAAAGTACAATTAGAAACCAGCAGGACAATCTATACCAGTATAGGTAGACGGGGCAAGAAACTAGACACTTGTATTACTGCCATGGTGTAGAGCACAAATGGCTGCTGTGATGAGGAACGGTGTGTGTACAGCAAACGTCGCAGCTGATTCCATCCCGTCACAGTCCAAACTGAACACTACTCTCTTCAGGATTCAAGACCTGTCTACTTGACTCTCCTTGCACAAGATACATCATTATCCTTTCTGAAAAGAGGCAGTTTCTATGGCAATACTAGTTAAGTGCATATCATGCTGCACTAATATAGTGCAAAAATTTGCCTTACATGTAGCAAAAAAGATGCAGGCAACAGTTTGAGTTAGAGAAAGTAGAAACGTATTGTAACATTTACAGCAGGTATTTTTTTCCAGACACCAACCACTAGAAAATAGTGAATCTGAGAATGCCTCCTTTCTGGATGTACACATGAGGCCTTCATAATTTGGAGTGGTAACAGGACAGAATTTTGCAAGTGAGTCATTGCCCTCTGAAACACAGGTTAACACAAGTTATCGTCAACTGGCAAACTGTTGAACTTGCTCAGTGGGTTAATCCCAGTTAAAAGTTAATATTGTACTAAGCACTAAAATGCTCTTCATCACGTATATTATCTGATAGAATAATACATATGGTTCAACTGAGTATATATGTTATATCTGAATATAAAGAGTCATAGACAGCTTGGTACAAACTCGTCATGCGCACTGATTATACTTGGTTAATTATGCAGGGGCTTCCCAGTGTTAATACTATGTCAGCTACAGTATTCTGGAGGCAGAAGTGGTGCTCAGTGCTAAGACTGAGGAAACACCACAGATCTCCAGCTGCAGTGTCTGTTAAGGTGATTCTGCCTGATTTCTCGGTGCTGATGGTCTAAAGTAAAGCAATACTACCTTGAATATTGGTAGGCATTATGAAATCCATCCTTCTTTATCTATGGTTCAGTCACAAAAAAGAAAAATTCAAAACACTTAATCCACTCCATAGAAAATCCCTGTGGCTTTGGACGCCTTCTGATTTCACTCCTATAGTTTAGACTCCACTTGTCACCATGAGAAGTTGTACTTTACATGTCTGCATCTCCATCATAAGCCAAGGTTAAAGGTTTCAGTCGGTTGTTCTGCCTTCTCTGGGGCTTCTTTGGCTTTTTGCTGAAACAAGAAGATAATTTGTAAATAGAGCAAGCAACTGATAACATACAGAAATGTATTTCTGTCTTAAATGAAAGATGAGCATGTTGGAAATGCATTTAGTTGCTTGTTTATAAAAAGCTGTAAGCCGAAAACCTTCCCTGGGATCACTAATTATCTCTTTATCAGCCCAAAGCAGTATCTAACTCAAAGCTCAGTTGTTCAAAAACAAGATGTTATGGTGCTGATGTGACTTGATGAAATCCTTGGCAGTCACTCTTGCAACATCACTCAGTTTTCAGAAGAATTCAGAGCCTGCCATGCAGTATTTGGTCATGTATCAAAGCTGCAATCAGGTTCTTTCAAATTACATGACTCAGACCGCTCTTGACACATCAAGGGTTTCCACAGGAAAGATCCATCTTTTGATTGGTTTCATCTCATTATACTTGCTGGAATGACTACAATTAATTCTAGATATTTTAATCAAACAAGTCATTAATAGCAGAGGTATGGCTGTTTGCCGTAACGTTCCTTGTCTAGCCTTGAATTAGATTTTAATCCAGCAGTATTTCCAATCCATTTTATACAGTTTTAAAAAATTACCAGGTCTAACAAAAATTAATATTTATCCAATTTTTAGTACTAGTCTTCTTTTAGAGCATAATGTAAGAATTTCTTTAAATCATGCCTGTGCATCCTCAGTCTTGTCCAAAATCTTATTTCAGCTGTGTCACTTAGGCTGCTCAAATCTGAATCTTTCATATGAAATTTTTTGTTCTAACAAAAATTACTTGCAGTAGTCACAGGTTCCAGTCCAAATAATCTGCAGTGCTGTTGAATGCTAATGGATTTTCTTTTCCTCAAACCCCACCCCCCAAAAAACCAACCAACTAACAAAAAAAAAGACCACAAAAATAACACAACCAAAAAAACCCCAAAAAACCCCCCCAAAAAAAAACCCAAAAAAACCCCCAGCAGAATCCCCCAAAACCCCAGAACAAAACAAAAAAAAAAAAACCTCAAAAAATCCAAATGAATTTTTGTATTATCTAGACTGAAGTGAGGTTTGGGGCAAAGTTTACTGAATGGCAAACGTACCCAGAAGCCACCAAAATGCTACCAATGCAGTACAGCCAATAGCCTGATGTATATGACCACACTTCCCTCACCTTTCCCCTGCACTGTCATAACGATCAGAAATTCCAAACAGGATCTAGAAAACTTAAGTGAGGACATTATCAAAGGTGTCTTTGATAACAATCTCAAAAAAAGTTCAAAGAAAGTATTATTTCATGTATTAAAAATATGAGAAAGTTTTCAGATTTTTTCTGGTTCTGTATCTCTAAATCTTATCAAATATAAAATATTATTTGTCTGGTTACTAAATTTTCTTCTTGTTATTTCTCTCAGCATTATTTGATACATACACAATAAAATTATTCTGGACATTGTATATAACAATTGAGATAAACTGAGCAAAAATGAACTGTACACTAAGCTACCCCATATTTGTAAGTTCTTATACCCTCAGAAGAGCATGTGGTGATCCATCACTTAGAGTACAACCAGGATCTGCTAACCTGAGTCTGGGCAAAAGGACACGGCAAATTAAATACTGCAGTTCACAGAAGTGTCTGCAGTTTCTACAGCAGCAGATGTAAACATTTTCTTTACAGTCTGTGAGGGGACTGTTTTCTTATAAATAATTAAAGAACTCACCAGGCTAGATAGATCATAGAAACAATAAAGATGAGTAAAACAAATGCACCAGCAGCTACACCATAAACCCAGGTCTTCAGCCTCCCATCTAAAAGGAATGAATGTTAGTCAGTAGTGTTTGAGTTAGTCTTGTTGAATTATTAGTTCTGATACAGCATAGAAATACTTTAATAATCCAAAATAAATGTCTTCACTAGCAATGACAGTTTAATCAGAGTAAATATTGTTAAATAACTAAGCAACAACTTCTCTGTGCTCTGCTTTTCAGTTGAAGTCAGGATAATTCAAATGGAGCTGAGATCTGGGGCAGAAGCAGCAGGTGAGAGACACAGAAACTCAGCTTTGGGGCCGTCTGCTAGTGAGCAATGCCTCAGTGTGATCACAGAGCAGTGCATCAGCCTGGGACTCAATTAGCATCACTTTCTATTCTAGCACTGGTAAAGCAATCTGCCTGTTACTTTTATTCTTGTTCCTATTTACTTGTATGTTTTTAAATGTCCTTAGCATGCTGTATATCATCCATCCCTTAACTCCACATACACAACTTTTACTACTGCATAAAGTAGTAACATTTTTTAATTTCTATGCCTACCAAATGTAAGCTTCGTTATCATAAATAACTTCTCACAGAATAAAAAATACATTAAAAAAGAAAACCCATGTCCATAAATAAAACAACTGTCTGTTGTTAATAAGGACTGTATGTGCAGCCTGTGCAGTTTGTATTTTGGTCATGATGTCTCTGGAGTTTCTCCTTGCCTCAGATTTTCCTCATGTCTATGAGGAAAATGATATGGATTTATCTGAGGGGGTTTTGCTCTGCTCCCAAATGATCATTTCACAACTAAAGGTGAGTGCATGCTTTATGACTCACTACTTTTATCCAACTAATTTTACAAATTTCTAAATGGCTTTTTTCAAACATTGTTTTCCAGAGGGTTAGCTAGCCTTGTTGTGTCACCTTGACAATTAAAAAAAATCATCATTATAAAACTGAATTATTTAATTTTCAAGGGGTGCAAATTTTATTTAATGAAGTTGTGTGTATTTTCAATGTAAGCAAATACAGCTAAAATTTTTCTGACCAAGCACTTAGTGCTTCTGATTAGCTCTGCAGAACCAAAAGGCATCATCAATGCAATTTCTATTTCCACAATAATATTAACAGATTACTTGGTAACACATTAGTGCTCTCCATTGCTACCCAGTTAAACTCAGGCTTTCAGGTCTGTAGCAATGCAAAGACTTCTTGTCATGTGGTTACGTTGTTCAAGACCAACCAATATCAGAACATTTTACCTTTGTTACCTTAATCAACCTAATGAAACATAATAACTGACATAACTGAAATAACTGATCCGTTAAAGATTAATGGAACAGTAGATTTGACCTGACATATCCTATGATATGATAATAGCAAAGAGAAGAATTCAGACTTCAGTACTGCTAAATAGGTTAGTTTACTCTCTCCTTGGCTTATTTCCATTGGTAAATATAAGAGGTTTAGGTTTTTTCAGGTTGGCTTCTTTTAAAATAGTAACATCTCCTTGAATAAAAGGCTGGCAATATCTTGTATAGAGACTTATTTGTTTTTGTCAAAGCAAGGAACTCTGTTAATGAGGTCATTCCTATTATGCAACTACTGACATCTCTCTCAGGCTTTCTGAATTCCCTCTGGACAGATTATCTCTAAGTATGCAATGGAATTGGCATGTCAGATTCATCTTTTTGTGGTAATACTTCAGCCCAGACAACTGAAGAGGACAGTTTTAATACCTTCCTTTCTGGAACTGAAATGTAATTTGTGGAAGAAAATGAAATAACTATTTTAGATCTAGACTTAGAAACTGTGAGGAAAAGAATAATTGTGCTGGAGTAAACCTGAACCTTTCCAATAGAGATCCAATCCTGAAATAAAGGAATCAAGCCTAAATTTCATCTGAATTGGAAAACGTTCACTTTCTCTCACACTTGCTCATAACTTCACTGCATAAAGTATTAGTTCTATTGAGTATGTTTGAGATTATCTGAACAGAGCTATGTCTCCTTCTCAACTTGAATTATATAAAATTGGTGAGTTTTCATGAAGTTTCTCAAATGTGCCTTGCTCCAAAACCCTCCCTGAGCTCACATGAGCATCCACATTCCTGAACTGTTGAGGTAACTGTCTGATATTTGCTTGTTGTTATCCCTCTGTATGCTACAACACATCCTCTGGCATTTTCAGGAGGGGTTAGCTAAAATGAGTAAATGATAACATATTTGGTATGATGCTGTTTTTTAAAAGAGGACCAGAAAAGTTTAATTTTCTATTTTTTATTGATAATTAAAGTACTTGGAGTAAAGACTTTTTTATTGCAGGTATCAAATATAATATCAAAGTACAAATAATAGTTAATGCTAGTAGGACTAATGGGATCTAACATAAGTATTTCTAATTTCCAACCCAAACATCATTTAATCTGCTTATTAGAAATATTTTTATAAATCTCAACTTGAAACATCTAATGATTATGCATGTAAAGATAGTGCTTTCAATTTTGCAATTAAAAACATCAAAAAACCCTTTAGAAATAAATGGCCACCCTAATACACAAGTGTATTAGTATATTTAGCCCTATGTGACTTGAGAGACACTTAAGATGATAACCAATTGCCCTCTTCCATATGAATAATATTTTGGACTGACATCATATCTCTTTATGTTATTTAAATTATTCAAATTATTTTGTTATTTAAAGTTTGTTAATCTAAATATTTAGTAGTTCTAGAAAATATTTACTGACATCTGATAACATGATGGACTTTATGAAGTATATTTTATGAAATAACTCTTATATTTTATGCCACTCTTGTATATAAATCTTTGCTCAGGTCTAAAGAACATGGTCCACCATAAAAGAAAATATTGCTCGTAGAGACAGAGCAGGCTGATGCTAAATATAAAAATATGGTTAGCATTTGACTAACATGAATTAGTTTAAATTTGAATATGTCAGAAAAGCATATTCATACCTATATCGATTATTTTCCTACAATTTATGCCATGGCTGCAAATTTTAAGAAGCCTCTACTCTTTGCAGTCTTCAGTGATATTTTTTCATTCCTCTGTCAACAGAATTATTGGTTAAGACACCATTATTTAATGTACTGGCTTGCACCTTGGCAGCGAACTCCCTTCTACTAGCCACATTTCAAATAGCTTCTGTGAATTTTAACAGGTAGAATGGCTAA
Organism: Thryothorus ludovicianus; assembly: GCA_013397245.1. Classification (NCBI taxonomy): domain Eukaryota; kingdom Metazoa; phylum Chordata; class Aves; order Passeriformes; family Certhiidae; genus Thryothorus; species Thryothorus ludovicianus. The sequence continues at coordinate 152,458 of VZTB01007848.1, read as the reverse complement.
AAGGAAATCTGCAATATAAGATTTCACTATATATATTGAGTAGTGAGAGGGCTAGGTGTTTATTTTTGTCTCTTCCTTTGTTTTTGGTGAGAGTACATGTCTGCCTTCTTAATATGTTATTTAAATTATTCTCTGGTCTTCCTAGGTATACAAAATGTAAATGCCAGACCCTGCAGCAGTACTTAGCACTAAGAACTGCTCATTGCATGACTTCACCTGGCCCAAAAGGCTGTAGAAACCAGGTCCTTCCCCGTCCTGACTGGTTAGTGGAAGGCTGGGTAGGGTTCACAGCTCGACTGGTTTTCACATCTCCTTTTTTGTCCTCCATGGTGGGGATCACCACCACTGGGATGAGAGTGCACTGTTCGAGTGTGCCATCAGAGGACATAACTTCAGTGTATCCGTCTTCACAACTGCACGCTCTAGTCTGTAGGGAACAAGTGTTTTACAACGTGTGGCAGAAAAACAAGCTCCTCTGTGAGCTATAAAGCGTAACAACATGGATGACTGGAAGAGAAGTGTTTGGATGAGTGCTAGCCTGGAGAGTATCTCTTCATGTATTTTTTATGCAAGCTCATAGCATATCAACAAAGATTATTTAACATTTAATGGAAAGGTAGAAAATTGTGTGAGGTGGATTTTAACACACTTGTGACTAGCAAAATCTCTGAAAATGCATTTTGTTGGCATAATCTTTGTAATCAAGAGGTGTGTGGGAGGCCCTGATGGGGGTGTTCTATGCTCCAATGCAGTAGCACATACCTCACTGCAGTAAGCGTGGGGTTGGCTGCACGGTGGGTTACATGACCTGTCAGCATCTGGTTGGCGCATCACTAAACAGCCCCCTGTAGGACAGAAAATCAGATTTTCACATGGTAATACCTCCCCTCTGATGAAATTACTTGCTGCAGTATATCTTGGATGACAATCTTGTTGCAAATTTGAATGTTAAGAGTCCTTTTATTCCAAGGTGAAGGGTAATTGGAATCAAGTATTTTCTTATAGGTAGAATAAGGATCCAGCAAAGGTATTTAATTTCATGTGCATTTTAGAGAATGAATGCTTGGCAATGGAGCCTTTTTTTCCCCCTTTTCCTTTGGCGGGTTGCCCAAAAAACCAATTTAAATGCTTTGTTATACTCAAGGGAACAGATTTGCTTCTCTAGGGCCCTCCTTATGACTTACATATTAAAACTGTGGCCACAATAGAAATAAAAGCATCTTTTTTATTTATATCTTCTCCTGTTGAACTGAAAACAAGTCACTTATCCTGTTTATGAAAGGATACCTGTTTCTGCTGCTACTGGGTCACTTTTGCATATGCTTTTATGAATCAAGGCTTCATGTTAGTCTGAGATTTTACAAAAGGAAAGCAGATTTATCAGTAAAGCACATACTGAAAGTTACAATACTGATGATATTGTGGGTTTTAGTTTTTTCTCTTTTTTATACAGATCTAGTTTTCATTTCTACAGCTTTATATATAGTGCAGTTATTGTTATGGACCAATACACACAATCAGGCTTTCACTATCATTTCAGCCAGAATGACTTGAAAATACATTTAGAATCAGTTTGAATTTACCTGTGTTTCCTTTAAGCTTCTAGAAGAGGGATATGTATCACATTGTTTAAAATTTGAACTGCTACAGGACAACTTATCATACATCTCTCAAATTAATACCATTTTTACACTGGTGTGATATGATGATGAAATCCTGATAGCTGGGGTTGGTCACAACCATAGCAGATGCAGTTAGTTGTGGTTACGTAGATCCAAGTGTTAACAGGATGGCTGGTGAAGAACAAAGAAAACCCTGCTGGTTGCCATAAGTTTTGCCCACCCCCAGAAAAGAAAATCATACATCCTAGCATACAAATCACATGCCTGTGGGAATCTATGTAATAAAATATCAGTCATCCAAGGAAGCAGAAGGAAAGAGTTGCCTCATCGCCCATGGGAAATAACACCTTCAAGTAAAAAAGAACTATTCAGCACAATGATATTATGCAAGTAAATAAATAAAGACCTTAGAATACCCACAGAACTCACAATAATTATATAATAATGTCTGAAGTAAAATACACTCTGTTAGAGCCAAATGTACAGGAATAAGGCTGACAAGACACAGTAATCAGAGATATGGATTGCTTCTGCATCAAAACAGGTAATCTCAATTTAAATCAATCACATATGTGCATCTATCACATCTATGAGCTCATAAATATTGTACTTTATACAAAATACTTTCAGAAAATGTACACATGTAAATTAAAATCTTGTTCACTATATATTTAATGTAGAGAAGTTCCCTCTACATTATATATTAATATAATAGAATATTGCATTTAAGTACTGCGTTTGAAAACTATCTAAAAATCCATTAAAACTATAGTTTTGCACTGAACAGAAACATACAAAAAATATTCTGTTGCTTGAAGAACAGTGGTTGCACATTCTGGAATATTCCATTAGTCTTCCTTTCAAATTAGAAAGTTGCACGGCTTCAAAGTCTCACACAAACAAACTTTGAAAAAAAAAAAGTGATACAATATAGGTCTGAGGTTTGTCTACCTTGGAGGTCCCATTATGAAAATCTGCCAATAATACATAGTCATAGATTTGTCATTTCTAGAATTTATCATAAGGCTGTATTCAGTCACATCAGAAGAAATTAGTCTTTTCATGTGACTATGATTTATGAGTATATTCTGATTTTAACATCTCAGAACCATAATCTCCAAGATGCTATTTACTTGAAATCCTCTAGGATCTTTCATAGATAATATCCTATATTAATCTCAATAAGAATTCTTAGAGTTTTACTTACCATAGAAAATCTTAGCTAAGCAGGAAGCAATCAAGGTGCATAAATCATGCCCTGTTGCATTTCTTGTGAACAAGATGCATTTTTATAGTCCTACACCACAAGGTAAGATTTTCAAGAGGCTTTAAGCTATTATTTCAACACCTTGTAAAAATAATACAAACATTTTATTTCTACTGTTACAACAGACAGTGGTGGTGGACTCCATCATCGAGAAGTGTTGTGGTGGCAATACATAAATAACAACTCCCCTGCTGTGACTGACCTGACAGCTGCTGGAATTGAGTTTACAGTCCCTGGGATTCTTTTACTGTCCCTTGGCCTGATACAAAAATTATTTAAATAAATGCATAACTCTTAATTCAAATGAATCTCAAATGAATCCTTATTGCCAATATATAAATCAATATAAATAAAGTCATATGAAGATTTTCTTCTGAGATTTCAGTTGTTCCTAATTCATTTTTTTTGTGCTTTGGCTTGCACAAAAAATCAATGACATCCCTTAACAGTCAGTCTATTATGTATCCTGTTACAGATTTGTGACATTGAAGTAAAGAAATAAATTCATATTAACACATTTATTAAAATTTTATATTTTGTAACTTTAAGGAGATATATATGGATGATATCATCAAGCTCTGCAACTTTCTCTGCCTTTGTATAGGCACTGAAGTGACCTGTAATATATAAAAATTTTATTTTTTGAAAGGCTTGAAATTTGAAACCCTTTATTTAGATCTGTAAAGATGCCTGTGGTAAAAAAATCCCAAACATACACAATGTAAAACATTTCAGGTCCACTACAGAAGATAATATTATACACACTTTTAGCATTATGTGCTGCATGACTCTAGAAAAGAAACTACATCTTTAATATGCAAAAAGATGATGGTTTCGATTCATACTCCAGGAACTGTTTTTAGTAGACCCTTTCTAATTTTATTTTTTTTTTATCCAGTTTATCAGGAAAATGCATTATCCACCTATTTTCCAGGGGGTTTTTTTTGTGTACATAAAAAGGGTTGTTACCTGTGACGTTTAAACCATCTGACCTTTGGCACCACACAGTCCGAGAAGATCCCTTCCATGGGCTAGCCATCCACTTGTACTCATAGCACTGGCCATCTGCACAGGGAACAGTTGCATTTCAAGAAATTTGACAGCAAGGTTTTGGGCTACCACGGGCGGCAGCCACACTCATCAGCAGACCCCAGTCATGTTGTGGCCACACTCATTATGTATCATGGCATTGTGATTGATGCACAGTGAAGTAAGCCCCTTTCTCCATCCAGCACCGTGCTGCACACGTGGAGCTCCCAGGGTCTCCAGCACTTATTGGACACCCAGAGAACAGAGCAGATGTGTCCTGGACACTAACGAGGATTATGAGCAAGCCTAATGCAGCTAACGGGTAAAGGAAATGTTTCCAATAACCTCATAATGGCTGTGGCACATCTGTTTTGCAAAACTCATTTAGGGGTCGGGTTCCTTTCCTGGTAACACTGCACTTCAGCCGGTGCTCCAGTGCTTGGCAAAGTGGCCAGGGCTGCATCTGGCTTCGTGTCTCAGCTCTTCTGTGCACATCTCATACGGTCTGGGATGAACCATGACATCCTTCTGCACCTTAGCTCTCTATTCTACATATGAAATTCCTTTTTGTCTGATCCAGCCTCTGAATGAGCAAGACAGTACAGGAAACTACTTTTCTTAGACAATTTGTCTGCTACCAATGGCAAGCATGGCTGAGACATTTTAATGACATTTTCATGCAGTTAACAATTCAAAGGGTAGGGAGAAATCTAAATCTGGTTATGAATCAAAACTGAGATTTCTTTTTGTTAATGTTACTAAGTGTATAAAAAACCTTTTAGTCCCATATAAAAAGAAATGTCATTATTGAAAAAAGCAGAATTCTAGAGGGGTAACATATGATAGTTATCACTTGAAAGTTTTTACTTTACAGTTGATATATGGAAAACAACGAATTAAGTACACTTCTGTTTATAAGATTTGCATTTGCCTAAAATCGATGCCATGAACAGAAAGAAAATAAAATTATGGTTTTTCTGTAATATTTTTCTTACATTAACCAGCTTTATGTATATCTTGGTGCTTACCATTGCATGGTCTTGTTTCCAAAGCCTGTTCTGGACAGAGGTGTTGATTCTCTAAGTCCTGAATGACCACTGCTCGAGATCGGACTTGTATTCCTCCAAAACCAAGATCCTCACCATTAACACAGGTTAGCTGGCAAAGGCTCCATTCTGACCACTCTCTCAAGTAACAGTCACCTGTCAAAGAGCAGTTTTATAAGATGAATGGCATTGTATGTGAAGAGATTTTGCACTGAATATGTCTTAAAAAAATGTCCAAGTACAGTTTCTTAATTTTCCTTCTTCTTAGTTCCTTTCATTCCTCTATTTAAACTTGACTCAAAGTGTAGGAAAGATAACATTTTGATAACTATCTGAATGTCTATGTCATAGAAAATATTATAAAAAGATTATACAAGGGCCTATTTGTTCTAAAGCAGTTTTAGTTTCTTGTAGCATTCCCATGAGATCACCCTCATTGTGAATCTCTTTGCAATGCTCTACCCAATGTCTAGATTTTTGTACACTTTAAGATATTGTGCATTGTATGTCTTATGCTAAATTTACATATCTTTTTTTCAACTCATCTTTGATTTAGAAAACACTGTCTAGTATTAAAAAGATTAATTATTGCTTATCCCCATGCAGATTTTCTCTAAACAGACGTAGAAGCAACTGATGGAAAATTCTTTGTAAGTAAGGGAAATGGAAACATCATTAAAATGTTTGTTCTCCCTATTTCATGTTAGGATAATAGACCTGTAGAATTCTATAGTGTAAAACTGAAAAATAAAATTATACTAATGACACTAATTAGTGTGATCAGCTAAAGAATATTTAAGGAAGATCTGAGGCACAGCACCAGGAAACCATTTTGTTAAAACTGCAGTTGAAAATGGGACTAGACTGTGCACAAACTCATAAATAAACCTCTTAGTTCTCATTATTTCAGTGAGAAAGCCATTAAAAATTCATGCTACCTTGCATTATACTGATGACAGATATAATCAGTACTGTGTTGACCAGATGCCTGATTAATGAAGGAATTTTATTTGCCAACCTTAGGAAAGCATGCAAAGAAATGAATAATTGACGAACTGATGTATACATAATAGGAAAACAAGTAGTGATTTTTGGAAACATTAGCTGGAGCATATCATTAGCACATCCCCACAGGGCAATTATTCTTGCTGGCTAAATGTGAGATTGTTGAAGAACAGGTCCCTGCTCAGCAAAATTTTTAAAGCAATCAGTAAGCAGCTATAATTTTTTTATAAAATTCACTAATATGAAAACATAACTACAGTCTTTGTATTCTTCCAGTTTATATTTAAGAAATAAAAATACATGAACATTATGCATGTATGAATGCTATGTACAAAGCAGTGATGGAAATCTCTCCATTTTTTTATAATTTCTATTTATTGAGACTTTACCTTCAGTCCAATCTGAAATGAACTGGGAAAAAAACTCTGGGAAAGAGGAGAGTTTCAGAGAGTGAAAATTGAGTACTAGTGTGAAATGACAGCTACATTAGAAGTGAATTATCACCTCTTCTGAAGATTCATCATTAATGGCTACCAAACAAAAGCAATGTACTTCAAATTCTACAAGTAAGTGTTTGGAATGAACTGGAGGGCTTTTACTGGAAATTAAACAGCTCTTATATGCTCTTAATCCTTCTCTGCATGAGAATCATGGACCTGGTTATTCACAACAGCTCCTTTAGAATCATCCCACAAAGGCAATGATAGTGCATGTCACATTCAGAGGGTTAAACAACTAGAGGCACTCATGTTTTCTCAGAGATCAAAACTTCAGTTTCATTTGGAATAGAATCTTTAAAGAAAAAAATAAGTTGCCTTAGCTTATCTTCCTTAGACAGCCATAAAAGGCATCAAGTTTTTAGCCACTGGTAAAAGTATTAATAAAGTTGTTAGACAGTCTACACAATTAACTCTAATATTTAGCTGTAAACCAACATCCTTTCTAATAGAGTTAAATACAGGTTTTATTTCATTAGATTTTGTGGAAAAATATATACATCTTAGAAACAATCTGTGACAGAGAGAGATCATGTCTTTTATCTATTTAAAATCTAGTATTTTTTCTAATTGATTTATTGTCATGAAGCCACTTCTAGAAAGTAACTCTCTTGGTCATTTGAGGGATGAATCCAATCAGTACAACAGATGAAAAAGATTTAATTGCCTGTAGCTAATGCTAGGCCCTAATAGCTGTAATGACACCCAACCAATCTTGAAACACAACATTTATTTGAACAGCTTTGTTACCTGGACAAGGGAAAGTGCAGGTTTCCTCCAGTATTATCTTCTTATCACCATCTATAATAGGCTCTATTTCTCCACAGAATTCCTCATCTACTACTTTGCCAACATCTTCAATGGATCCATCATAAACCACACAGGAGATGTTCCTCACTCGTGTTCCCTCTCCACATTGAGCATCCTACAGAAGGAGAACAGATATTTATTGATACTGGACAGAAGAAAGTGCCAAAAGACTAGATCTGAGTTACATGTCACTCTATCTCCTATTATTTTTACTTAACTACTTATTCATTCCAATAAGGAGAAAAAGATGACAAAAAAAAAGAGAAGACATGGTTCATTACCTCTGAAACAAACCTTAAAAATAACCCCAAATTTCTGGTCACTGTTACTTTTTCCTTAAATTATGGAGATAATTATGCCTTTGAATTGCACACAGAGCAGTATGTCAAGTGAATACATCTTCTAATATGTGAATATATTTCTGCTGATACTCTTTTACAAGTATTTAAATTATTAGCAAAGATGATGCTCAGATACCAAAGTTTACATTTATACTCTGAATATCTGTAGGACACTGTTGCATCCATTGATTAATAGGAAATCTAAGGGAAAAAAACAAACTTTAGTTTTTGTAAAAGAGAGGCGGAAGCAAATTGTTTACAGAGTTGATAAGGAGGTATCTGGGCAAATCACAGTTATGCCTGGATCCATACATTCCATACATTCCATAACTTCAAAGTCCCATGTAGCTTTTACCTCTACTTTGCATGCAGACCATTGACCATATTGCCATCGATAACAAGGTTTTACTGGACAGGGTTTGAATTGCTCCATCTGAGAAGGACATGGCCTCCCATCACCCTGAAATGGCTGATTTATGGTCCTTCTTCTGATCATTTTTCCTGTAACAAAAAACAGCGATATAACTAACAAAGTGTTAGACTGATTTATTCCTCAAGACAGTTCTATTTTGCTGAAAACTATTGTATTTGAATAAAGCAATTTTTTCCAGATTTGACAAATTGGATTGTAAAGCTGATCTGTTGGCTCTTGTCTGTTACGTGGATTCATGATTTCTAAGTCAGACACTTTATATTCTGTCATTTGTTTGTAGTGTAAGTGCAGGAGGATGTCTGATTAGCATTGCTCCTGTAACAGCAAACAAAGGCAGTAATTTCCTAGTTCAGATGCCTGAAGAAAAATATTCTTTATGAATGTGCAAACATGTTTGTCCATTTCAGTGGAGACTCCTGCTCCTCATGTGGATCCTGCTGCTAGAAGAGGCCAGCATGTTGTGCTCTTCCCTAAGATAACACAGATGCATGTGTCCTGTAATTGACTCCATCAAACATGAACCTGCAACTTTCTGTCACTGTCTGTGTGGAAAACATTACATGCAGATATTTCAGAAGATGGAGGATTCTTCATTCAGGCCCAAAGAAAATTGAAATACAACAGGCTAATCTAACAGTTATCTCCTCTTCTGAGGAGATACGGTACCCAGCTTCACTGAGATACAGGTTCTATTTCAAATACTTATATAAACTTAAAGAGGAAGACATTTTTATCCTTTTAGCAACTCTTTCTCCTTTTATCTTGCTGTATGCTTCATTACAGAAAGTAATGCATTATACTTCATTACAGAAAGTTCATGTGATATAGCTGAAAATTTCCTTCTGTGTCAGAAGGAATGGTCAAATAGCTGGTTTAGCATTGTCACCTCACAAAGATTTCCATAAAATCAATACAGCGGTGGTATTTTAATATATTTATAGAAAAATATAAGAGCCAACTCTGAAAAAATATGTATTCATTTAAATTGGTATAGTGAGGCTTGTATTAAACTAAGGCATTACACAGATTCACCTGTATAACACCTGATGTTAGCCAGCCAAAGAATTAATCTTTAATTCCACATTTCAATCTCATGCATTTGCAATTGAGTACTCTAATGATAATGACATGAATCTTTTGCTGGGAGCAAGCTACACAAGCCACCATGCATGAGCAGAACAAAATCAATCTCCCAGACAGATGTGTTCACTGCAGACAGATAGAAAGATATTTGCCAAATGGAGCCTCATCATCATTCTTGAATTCACAGCTGCTCCAAATGAGATGTTACAGGAGAAAAAAGATTTCCTTGAAAAGTACTGGAGAAAAAATGCCAAGGAACAGCAAAGAGCAGACTTCTTACACACAGAATTCTTGCTCAGCTAGAGGGACATTTGCGTGGGTGCACAAAAGCAGTTAAGATTTGTGGTCACTGAATTTATTACATGGCTTATTGAAAAAGCTTATTGAAAAATATAACTTATTGAAAAAGACCAGTTCCAATTTGTTTTGGAACAAAACAAATTTAGCAGCCTAATCTCATCTAATAATGAAACTTTGGAGAAAATCCCTCCCTCCTCCTTCCATTCTCCACCAGTTGAAAAATAAATATTCAAATCAATGTTTACTTTTGTCTAAATATATCATTCATCATATCTCAGTCTTTCTCCCATAAGCAGAAAATATTTGGACCAAATTCCCATTATTTTCAGTGAGCACAGTCTCACTTGAGCATATTATTTCCATTAACAAGGCTGATTTACATCTCTGTAACTCTCCCTATCTAGCTATACTGTTTTTTTCTGGAAACAGAGGGATTATTACTTTTATTAAAGAAAGAAAAAGATAAATCAGTGTTTAAAATATGTGTAATATACAGGTACTGACCTGTAAGGCCACACGTTTGAGAGCACTCAGACCAAGTGGACCAGTCTGAGAGCTGACAGTTCACAGGACATTCCACCACGCAGGACATATTCATTTGCCATGTCTTTTCCAAACCAAGCTTAAAGAAAATGTTAAATGGTCAGAAAAATACTCCAGGCCTGCATCATCAGTGCAAGTGAAGAAGTAAAGCATAGGACATTTAAAAATCTCACTTCAAGACAGTCCTAATGCATATACTGATCTCTATATACATGCATAAATCCCATTTTTATCAATCATTTTCTAAACTAGAACCTATAAATGGACGACTTCATCTCTACAGTATTAGTTTTTACAATAGGTGAAAGGCAAAATAATTTATGAAGTATTCTGAAAGAGGAATGCAAAAAGTCTGAACAGCTATTAATAATTGAATTGAAGTGATACTAGAAGCCAAGTTCAAAACTAGCAAAAGGAGGAGGATTAACATGTATTGGATATTCTGAAGATGTTGCAGATGTTACAGGAGCTCAAGAGAGACTGAACAAGTTAATGGAAGAGAAAACTGAAGGTTTAAACACAGAGACCCCATCAAGCAAATGCAATTCAAGAGCTGAAAACAGGTGGAGGCTGTGAAATTCTTGTGTGTCTGTGTTTCTTCCTCTTCCTAGGGCATCTGCTTATGCCTCTCTTGTTTTCTTCCTAACATGCTGTGTAAGTGCATGATTATTCTATTCTATTCTATTCTATTCTATTCTATTCCATTCCATTCCATTCCATTCCATTCCATTCCATTCCATTCCATTCCATTCCATTCCATTCTCTATATCATGCTATCCATGCAAAGATATTGACATGAAACTGACAATGTTTTTTCCAAAAAACATACATCTTTGCATTTTTTGCTGAAAAACTTTGCAAAATCCCTCTAATACCTATAAAGTAAAAGCCCAGTTTGCTGGAGGAGTCTTGAGAGAAGGGGATAGAGAAATTAATCTCAAGGCTCAAGTTTCTCAAAGGTATATTCTGTTCTCAGTTTTCCCCCAGGTATGATTCAGCCAAACACCCCACTCCAGGGAAGGAAGAGTTTTATAATCATGCTCGGGACATGGCACAACATGGTCTCATCATGAACAGCCATTTCTATGTTCTTATAGAAACATAGAATGCTCCACATTTTCCCCATCTATGGAAGGAGATATTCTCACTAACACACATGAGAATATATGATGCAAGATGAAACACGACTGTTGGCAGAAATATTAGCATAATAATGCCTGCATCCTGCACAGATGAGTTAAAAGGGTAGGTCAGTTTTATGATCTAAAATGTGAAAGAAAATCAGTCTTGTCGATATGAACAGATCTACAGCTTTCCAGTACAAAGGACTGTCCTTTTCACAAGCAGACCTTGATTATCATTGAGGCTTTCCAGAATCACAGGCAATTGTGAATATTTTAACTAGAAAAAAATCCTCATCTAGTTAAAATTAAAAAAAAAAAAAAAGCAAACTAGACATTTCAAAACCTATTCATTTTAATGACTGGAAAAGTTAATTATATAAACTAATATTTAAGACTTTATAAAGGAGATTAACCCACTATTTCCCACTAAACACAAGCATAGAGGAATAATTAGGCATAAAATTAACATGTCCTACATAAATAAACTACCACAAGTACGAAAAGTATCTCCTCCTTGTAGACTGACCAAGTTTTAAATATGCACTCCTAAATGGGAGTTTAGAGATTTTTATACATCAAATAGGAGTTCTTGGCTTTTCTTGGTGGTTCAGTATAGCCTTGATTATACAGCTATCACACACAGACAACACCTGAAACCTTTGGATAATCTGGAATTTGGATGATTAGGAAGCTAGAGAACCCTCTTTGAAGTCCATATTTGGGTCAAACCTTCTGAGCAAAGGCTTTAAAGCCTGCTGAATTGATTCCTGCCAATTATAGGAACATGACTGCTCTCTTTCAAGATTGGTCTTCTCAGCTGGACTTCAGCAGCTCAAGAGGGAAAAGCCCAAGAAAGATATTAACAGCGAAGAGGAGAAAGCTGAAGGCCAGATTACCCACAGTGACCTCTATTTGCATGTCTTAGATACTGAAGTGCTGCTTAAACAGATCTGGGGAACAACTGACAGTTTGCAATTCAATGCTATTCACATATTCCTTCCTTGTCCCTCTCCCTCCTTGAACTGATGAACTGAAATTCAACTTGAAGAGCTTAGAAAATATTTGAAAAAGTGTTCAGTAGCTCCCCTACCCTAAAGCCTTTGTTCTGGGTGAGCTGTGGTTTCTGACTCAACAACAGCAAGCACTGAAAGCTACCCCTGTGGGCTCTGCCAGGGGCAGCAGGCTGCCACACCAGCATGCTCTTTAAATCCTGTGATCCACAAGAAGTATCTGCATTTGTTTATAGGAATGTTTGGCACCAAAGTTTAAACCCTTCTGCTGGAGGTTAATCATGTAATCTGACAAGCAGACTATTCACCAATAAACCAGCAAAGTCTGCTTTTTAATGCTGACACAGTTGCTGGTTTCTAGGCTTCTCTCATCTTTAATTAACAGTAAATAAATGAAAATAGGTATATAAAAAGGAATATGGACAGGATCAGCCTGCTTTGGGTGATTTGATTTTCAAATATTTGAAGAAAAAGAAGTTCTTGTGATAAGTAGAAACCAAGTAATCCAGTATTACTGTGCTTTGAGACTTTGAAGAGAACTACATTAACATAACCAGGACTTGGAAATAAGCTCTAGAAATTGATTTATCATGGCAGTAATCAGGATGACTGGCTACTTTCTTTAGCTAATCAACTCAAATGAACACAAGATCACATGGACACATAGGGAAACGAGAACACAGGGGCTCAGATGGAATGATAGTATTTAACTCTGCTGATGCTCATACCTGGAGATGGTTATAGACAAAAGTCAGCATGAAGGGGTTTTTTATTTTTGGCTTTATTACTTTCTTGAACCATATATTATATAGAAACTCATTGCAATAATGTGCCTTAATTTCTTAGGGATCAGTGCAGGTTTATCTATTATGAGCTCTCTTCTTTGCATATAATAATAAGAAACATAATTCAGTAAGTGTACGTACACATAAATTAAGCAAATCTTTATTCATACATCTAGTAAAAAGTTTTATGATAGCCCAGAGAAAATTCATTAGCTAGGTCATTACTTCATAATTCTCCCATTCATCAACTTTTCCAACCACATGCACCTTATTTTGAAATCCACTTAATATTTCTGCACTGCCCTTATAATGCAAAAACAGCATTATAAGGATTATTACTAAGAAGTGCATAATATGCATCACATTTTGATAATTTCTTGAATAGTCTCCTCTCATGACCTGCAAGGTCACAGAGTTGGCTTTCACATCTTTAGAGTGAAGGGTCTGTTAAGGTCTGAACAGCTTGCCTTTCCTGTTAATCAGGTTAACAGGTTTTACTCCTCAGTTATTGGATCAGCCTTTGACCTTGCTGGACCGCTGCTTACACACCCATAACTCACAAATAGTCTTTAAAATTAAGCTAGAGAGGGGATCAGAGCTTTCTACAAGGTGTATCTCTATATGATCTAGCAAAAGGCAAATAATGCATCACAGTGGCTGTTGATAAATCCAGGACATTACTGCAGTGATATCTGTTGGCCAGTCATTTACAGCAAGTAGCCCTTGAGATATTATATTCTTGCCCTCATTATTTCTCTGAACAATAAACTTTCATTTCTTAAATGCAAGAAGACTCCAGAGGTTTTCTGAAATGAGGTTTCAGTATAAAATGTAATCAGTTCCAAATGTTGTTTTAAAGCTTTGCTTAAGAGGAATAACTTCTTGGTTTTATAGTAGAAGAAATATATTTTACCATAAAATCAAATATTTTTCCTGTTGAAATATTTATTTGGATGGATATTTTACATTATATCTTGGTATAAACTAATCGATATTGTAATCTCAGAAATGACAGACATTTCTTTCTCTTTTTTAACACATTAAAACATTATAAAAAGCATTAATGCATTGCCCTATTAACTTCACAGCAACTTTCTGGTAGGTAGTCATATTCTGAGCTTTTTCTTGAGACATAATTTTTGTGGCTGTCCCATTCCTGGAAGTGTTCACAGGGCCAGGTTGGAGAGGGCTTTCAGCAGCCTGCTATAGTGAAAGGTGACCCTGTCCACAGAAGGGGCTTTGATCTTTCAGGTGATGATCTTTAAGAACCCTTCCAACCCAAATCAATTTATGATTCTGTGAAATTATTAGATTTGATTAGAAACAAAAAACTATGAGGGAAGGAGGGACATGAGACAGAAGTAAGTCTCAGCTAACTCTCTGCCTTTGATAAGAACTTATTGATTCAGGAATCCAGGATGTCAGAGGAGATAGGAGAAGTCTAAGTAGGTCAGATACACCATTACAAAATTATAGTCCAAAGTAAATCATGAGTTTCCTGACTCCCTCCACTTCTGATGAGACTCTTTTCTATGGGTACATCCTGAGAGCAGCTGTTAGCTAGAAGGGTTCTGAAGAAAAACTGTTGGTGCCAAAACTTCTGTGGAAGCCTTTTCCCCTTTGTCCTCCATTGCCAGTAATTTTGTTTCTGATGCCATGGTGGTGGGGGAATGGCAGCTGAACCATGTGCAGTTCAGAAACACATGCAGGATTGTATCAGAAACACATGTATCAGAAACACATGTAGGATTGCTCTTAAAGTAGTACTGGTGCTGTCTTCATGGTTTTTTTCATACTACAATTGAAAGCATTAGGGCTGACACAAAATGTCAGGAAACCAGTGCTGTCAAATTGGAGGTTAGTTTGCAAAATGGCTCTTTCAAAACCTAAGGGCTCCTGTCTGCTAGCAAGTTTTCCATATATGCTCCTACTTAATATTACATTCATGCTGCACATTTTTTTCACACTAGCTTGGGTATTTTTTGCATCACACAGCTGGATACCAGAAGTTAGAATTCAACCCAGCTGCAGAATGACACGTGAGAAATATTTTCCAGCACATTGAGTAAATGATTGATACTGGCAGGTGTCCAAGGCTCCATGCAGAAGTTGTATCAAATTAGACTTATGATTAGTATTCTGATTGAGATTTATTACCTTTATGCTACTTTATTAATTATTGTTTCTAAGTCATTTCCTTCAGGACATAATAATTAGCATATGTTCACAGAGGCACTTAAAAGTAACCAAAGGAAACAGTATAAAAATCAGTTGACGGCTCGGTTCATTTCAGAGGTACTTAACAATCCATGAACAGTGCTGCAAAACATCTGGTTAAGATGCCATACAGCTCAGTTGGCTCAGTATTAATTAGCACCATTAGAAGGGAGCTTTCTCACAGGTACCCACTCACCTCCTCACAGTATTTCAGGTCAACTGATTTGCCATCACTGCGGACACAATCGAGCATCCGCGTTTTGATACCGCTGCCACAGACAGCCTTCTCGCTGAGCTGACACGTGCTCCAGTCTGCAAAGGAGGAATTCATTAGTGCTGCAGACTTTCAGATAGAATTCATAATGATCCAGTCTCCCACCTAATCCTGATGGCCTAAAATAACCCCCACAAGAAACTTTTACACATGCAAAGGCTCGTGGAGCCCAGCCGCTACACATTTTTGGAAACAGCGATGTTTATTGCAAATAGCCAATGTCATGGTACCTTCCTCAAAAGTTCATATTTAGTTTTGTCTGTATAGATTTTGAGTAAATCACAAAATAATATGAGAAATACTTTTCCTGGAGTTACAGCTTGCACATTTCACATGCAAATTCTCAATTTAATATTTTATCTGAATCAAACAGCCTGAATCATTTTCAGCACAAGTTCCACAGCTGCCTCTGGGTAAGAAGATAAAGCAAAAAAATCCATCCTGTAAGGTGAATGGAAATGACCTGAAAGATGTGGTCTCAGGCTGTCACTGGAGCATAATAACACAAATACCTGTCACATTGTAGTCATAGTGGTAGCAGTTCTTGTTCAGAGTACAAGCTTCTACCTCTGTGGCAGCAGGACAAGGCTTCCCATCATCTGGTTGTCTTAGGCATTCAGCTGACCTTTCACGGACACTACTTCCATTGCATGGCTTGAAAGTAAGATTGGAAACAGCTTAAATATTTTGGCACCCTGATACCTCTTTATGCAGCACTACAACAACCTTTTAAATAATCCCTTCACAAAACACAAGTGTAAAATAACAGGCTCATGCTAATGTATGAGAGAAACCCTTTTCTTTTTCCTTTAACCTGGTAACATCACTCTATTTTTCTAACTAGTGCATATTTCATTATTAGTACTTTGGAACTATTTCACTCATAAAGAGGATATTGAGATGCTCACTTTCCAAATGCTATAATGTAGCACACCAAAGCCTCTCAGAGCTCCTGAAACACTTTTGGTTTTTATTTTGAGTTTTTTAGACATTTCTTTTTGAAATTGCTGTCAGGAAGGAAGGGGAGAGGAGATCCAAAATTACTTTTCTATGCTCAGTCTTGATCTGAAGACTTTGTCACTCATCCAGAATAGTGACATTTTTAGTTCAGTGACTGTGCTGCTATGCAGAGGCTCAGAGCTAGGCTCAAAGACAGACCCACCAGCCATTCTACCACACAGAAGGCATCCCACGCTGGGAAGAGTGACCACTGGGCAGATTTTAGTCTGTGTTCCGGAGGAATTTAGCTTAATGGAAAGTACTCACACTTCCTTTGCAGCCAACAAAAAACAACCCTAAAGATGACACTATATATAGATATTTACAAGTGTGATCAGTTCATCATCTTTGCAAAACACATCATAGATACACTTTTAAAGTATTCTCCCAAGACTATAAATGTGACATTTCAGTATACTTCTTACCAAAGAACACTGAGACCACGATCCCCATTCAGACATAACACAGTCCTCAGGACATGGCAATGTGCATTTTCTAGCACCAAGTGGCATCTCTTCAGGATCACACAGATAGTCCTCTACTGTGTCAGAAGGGCCATCCACAGTGTTTAGCATGCATCTGGAAAAAAGAATTGCACATAAATTTCATTTGCCTTGGTTTTTGTATGGTATGTGTTCTACAGTACTCTGAGGCATTTTAACATTTTGTTAGCACATAAATGAAGTAAATATTGACTTATGAACATCCAAGAAAAGCTGAAGATCAAAAAACAATCCTTGTTTTCACAGATGACAGCAACATAAAGGCGTGCACATAATTTAGACAGTCCCTATCAGTGATTTGCTGAGAATCCCTGGACAGGTGATTCGCTTGAAATTACCTTACCTCTAAAGCAGAATATTGAAAATCATCTATGGTTTAGATTTATTTTGTGCATACTTCAGCTGATAACTTTAAATCCATAACTACTAAAACTTTGAAAATTTAATATTCTTGGTATTAATCCTTAATTTACACAGATGTGCTTTAATTACCAATAGGTTAAGTTAAGAATCAAGTTATCCATAACAAGCAGACAGAGCCATACTACACTTTCTAAATCTTTTCTGATTTGTATCAGCCAGGGTCCAAGTCTGGACTCACCACTAGGCATTACATATAATTACATCAAATTAAATACAGCCAAAACGGAAAGTGAAGGTTCTTTAAAGTGAAGGAGGAGCAATATTGTTTTACCTGACTTTCCTTGTTTGAACACCTTCTCCGCAATTCTCTTTTAAGTCCACATTGGTCACCTTGCAGACACTCCAGGGCTCAGTAACCCAAATGTACTGGCTGCAGTCACTGTGGCAGGGCACTACCTCATACACCTGGAACCACATTCAGTGTCAGTTTTGGTGCACACAAGTAAGATAAACATGCAAAAGCGATCATCTAGAAAAAGCAATAATGCTTTTTTTTTTTTTTTAAGAATAAAAAATATTAACTTGATAATTTAGTCACTACAGTAATAATACAGATTAAATACTTGCTAGAAAACTACTGAAATAACGAAAAGACAGAAGCTATGGAATGATGGATTCTCTGGTTTTCTCTGCCACTAAGCCCATGCTGTGCCATTTCCACCAAAAACATCAACACAACTAACACAAAGTCTGTAACTAGGCTAGCTCATGACTAAAACTTTTTCAAAAAGATGTTAAAACTCTGCTAGCACTTTAGCTCCAACTTTTACATCTGTTCTCCACAACTCCATCCCACTATTATTATATTGTTATCCCAGTTATTAGTTGTGGGGGTTTTGTATTACTAAGGAGAGGTGACCTCAAGAGAAATTACACCAATACATATTGATTCACTTTATTTATTTATTGTGTATGCTTAAAATCACTCTAATATGTTTGTGTACCAGCATTATGTTTGAGGTTGAATACAACTCTTTAAATGGCATCTCACATAGCAATTTCTACAGTGTTCCATATACTGACTCAAATGTACATTACAAACAAAGGGACAGACAGCACATACTGAGCAAAAAGCACAAGTTGAGTTTAAATCTCTGTTTTATAAACACTTACCTGTGCCTGAAGAAAGTAGTTTCATGAACCCAAAAGAAAAAAAAAACAAAGAGAAGAAGTTAGAATTATTAGAGTGAAGCACAGGTATTTAAATGGTATCAATATTCTGTTACTTCTGCAAAGTAAAAGGCATTAATTTTTTTCTCTTGGATCTCCTTTGCTGTCATATGATAATTCATAAAAAATTTGCTCTTGGAAGAAAATAACATTTTAAATCACAACTGGTGGGAAGAAACTGTATATCACCTGGTCTCTTTCTTGGTTAGATAGTTAAACTGTTTTGGTTTTTTTTTGCCTATAATGAGCATCAAACCTTTACACAGTAGGGAATCCATTCTCTCTTAGATAAGAGAAAATCCTCAGTGTTTTTGGAGGACACAGGACTTCTCTATCAATTGAAATTCTTCTGACAGCATTAAGTGCAATAGATTCAAAGAAGTAAATGGAACTGTCAATTGTCATCCTTCCAAAGTTGACAAGTGCTTCATGGAATATCTTAATTATGCATAAATTACTTAAAATCCATTGCCTTGAAATTATACAAGCTAATTTGGCATATCATTCTAGGTATCAAATCAGCACAACTAAAACTGCTGGACAATCTAAGACTTGTCTTAAACAAGTTCTTGATTTTTTTCAGCAACCCTTCCTGCATAGAAAAAGAGGGCTGATGTTTTGATAGTTAACCTGCAACAAAACACCACAGAAAATATAATGCCTTATACACTAAATGTGTAGAGTCTGATATCATATTACTATGCAGCTGATCAGCCCATGCACAAGACCACCAGCACTGTCAGAATACTTGGGCCTTCTCTGAACAATATAAACAATAAAAGGGATAAAAGTGCATTGTCAAAATGCATGTTAAGGAAGGAGTGAACTGTTGAAAATTTGTTCTTTAGAATTCTTCTCCAGAATTTCCAAAATGAGACTAGAAAAGCCTTAATTCAGGGAAATGTCTGACCCTGGTTAGCATAAGAAAAATACAGAAAACTCCATACACTCAACCGCTTTTGCAGTAACATAAAATTTGAATATCTTGACAGAAAGCCAGAGGAGGACTTTATATTGCACTGCACATGAGTGGTGTTCTCCTGACTTTACTGGCATTTTTGTAGCTCTGACTGCCAGCCACAGCAGCTGAGTGGTATAAGAATTGCATACCCATCCTGCTCCTGATAAGGGGGGAAAAAATGCTTATAATCTGTGAAAATATAGATATCCTTAATTTCTCTAACAGTCTCAGATTGGTCCCTTCATTTGAAATCATTTGATGGCCATTGACATGATTTTATATCAAATCTGACTCCATTATTACTGTAATTTTGATGTCTTTTAGTCTATTGAAGTGAGGACTGAGCAAGCTTTATTCAGCTGGAGTGTGATCTGGGAGCCATCCTGGCATGCACAGCCCAGGAAGAAAGACACTGAGTGACTCATTCTACTTTCACTGTGCTCAGTCCTTCCTCAACTCACAGGCACACATCAGCCCTGAGAAACATTGAACAACTTCTTAACAATGTCTTATGCATTTTATTTCAGTGTTTCCCTAGCCTTACTATTAGAAAGTTGTCCCAAGGCTTAACCCAAATCTGCTTGCAGCAGTGTAAGCCCACTGCTTTTTATCCTATCCATGATGGCCATGGAAAATGGATTATTTCCCCTTCTTTGCAGCAGCCCTTTATGTACGAACCAGCAGACTGCCAGCACTCTCCCTCCCATCTCCCATTCCCTGGGCTAGACAACATGCTGCAGTCTTTCCTCAGGTTCATAATCCCTAGATGGCATCTTAGAGAATAGCTCTTCTGTAAATCACAGTACACATACTTGTGGGCACTAATCTTACCACTATGGGTCACACGCATGCAAATAAGCATGTTACATATATAAGTAATAAATATGAAGTAAAACACATTATATTGGAGGACTATTCAATCACGAGTCTGAAAAGTCAGTTCTTTTCCAGTTGAATGGTGGATCATATTTAGTTTAAATAAATAATTCGGAATTGGAATATGTATGTATTTCTCTGCATATTCCTAAATTAAAAGGGAGTGTATTCAAAAGTGTAAAATACAACCTCTATATTCTTCAACATCCTTTTATAATGTATGGAACGTCCTTCTCATGAAAGTACGATATTTCATTTTATTTTTTACAATAATTATAGTTTGAATCAACTATTATTATTTGTCAAATATCATGTAACCATAAAGCAAGTGAGTCAAAGTACCGGCAGAGGGCAATAGTGTTGCATAAAAGTGGCGAACAGACCTCCAGCAAAATCACCTTTGATGCAGAAAAACACACGCCTATTATGTACTACATGAATATTAAAGAGAGAAAAAGACTTTTGTATAGACTATAATTTGGTCCTATTGAAACATGTTCCTTCTAATTTAAAGCATATTTACATGCTGACCCAAATCCAGTAACCCTCATTCTAGTTCATATTTTGTTAAAGTAGATCACAAACTTAGTTTATTAGCTGTGGTTTAACACTTATGATTTTCTAAATTAGAACTAATTACATCCCCTAAAGTAGAAAATTAGATCAACAAGCCATTTCATTTTGTTCTAGCAAAATGTCAATAGGATAATATTAAGTACATGGATTTTTATTCAAATGTAAATTGAGAGCACGTTTTTTTTAAATCTTTGCATATTTACAGAAAAGACCATGTGGTTGTTTAATGTGTCTCTGCAGAATAAATTAAATTCAACAGTAATATGAATATAAATCAACTTTGAAAAGCGTAAGTTAATTGACAAGGAATGTTTTTCCTTTCCAAAACTCTCCAAGGAAAGAAACTTCAGGGCTCTAACTTGGGCTTGTGATAAACTTGGTCCCAAAGACTAAATGCTTATTAGTGGTCCAAGCATTCCAACACTCCCAGGGTACTCTTGGAGCACATTTTATAGTTTAGTTTCACTTGAAGAGGATCCAGACTGTATGGTCAGACTGCTCCATAGTGCAATATCAAGTGCAGTTTGTGGGACAATTGGGAGACTGACTTCAGAAGCGCGTTTGTGCCTGGAACTGTGCTGCCAGGACAGGTGTACCCAAGAAGGACAAGCTCCAGCTTGAGGAGAACCCTCTAAGGGATGCTGGGATGATACTGTGTGACTGTTTGAGAGTTTTGTTTTCTGATACAAAATGGTCAGGGCGTGACACTAAAAGTCTTGACAGTTTGAGCAACTGTAAGGAGACATTTTACCCCTGTCACAGATTACAAGGTTAGAAGGGACATTAAAGATCATCTAGTTCCAAGCGCCCTGCCATGGGCAGGGACCTTCCACTGGACCAGTTTGCTCAGAGCCCCATCCAACCAGGCCTTGAACATTCCCAGGGATGAGGCACTGACAACTTCGTTGCATAACCTACTAGTGCCTCACCTCTGAGTGAAGACTTTCTTCCTAATATATAACATAAATATACTCTCAGTTTGAAGTCATTCCCCCTTGTCCTATCACTACATGGCTCTGCACAAAGTTTCTCTCTGTCTTTCTTGGAGAATCCCTTCAGGTAAGAGATCTTTGGAAACAGAGTCTTAAAATCTGCATGTAAGCATGTTTTATTGCCTCCAAACTGCAGTTCAAAAAATATGCAAAATTCTTGCAGATGAGGAAGTAAGACAGATCTTTTACTGCCTGAGGAACTCTAAACCAACACATATTCCTTCTACCTCTATCTGCTCTGTATGTTATTTTTTCTACAACAAAAAATACAGATAAAAGGATTATGGAAAAAGCTATATCAATGCTGTAAACATAAATTAAATTACCTGATTGACATGATCTAGCTTTGGACAGGGTCTTCCACCATTGTAGGGTTTTTCACGAAGCCATTTAGACCGAACCTTGACCCCACTCCCACAGGATTTACTACAGCGAGACCAGTTGGACCATTCACTGAGCTTGCAGTCTGAGGGACATGGAATAATACAGGCTTCTTCAATATACCCTGTATGAATGGAAAAGAAAGTGAAATCTCTTCAGCATGTCAGTTTGCAACTTCTCCCTGAAGCCCTCGTCTGCTTCATTTAGATTCTCCAAAGTTTGACTTGACAGGACTGTGTGAATAGAGAGATTTCTTCATCATTAGGGATAAATTAAATTCTGCAGAAAATTGACACATATAGCTGGAGACTATGTTAGAGTAGCAGCTGAGCATCCTCACTGCTCATCATCCCATCTGATTAGGATTCACACTCTCCAGATTTCAGCATTCAAACTTTCTGACAGCTCCAGTGTAATTGACACTAACCATGGCTGCACCATTCTTATAAATATATAAATGATACGTATATATAAATGATGTGTATAAATGATATGTAATTTTTTAAAGGAAAAAAGGTTTAATTAAAGGATACTCCACAACTGTATCAAGTAATTCAGTTGCAGTTGTACATCAAAAATCCAACTGAGAAGAAATACATCTTGCCAGCCTGGAGCAAGGGAACTTAACACCTTGTGACCTTTCTAAGGCTAAAAAGAGAGAGTAGCCTGCACATTAATGATCTGCTGATTAACAACCATCTGCCCCCAGCAGCACACTGAATAATTGCACTGAATGGAAAAGCAGATGTTTATTTTGGATAAGTCATTGGTCCAGAGAGGTTGGAAGGGGGTATGACATGGTCTGCAGGGAGTAACATGAGGCCTCTATTCACTGAATAAGTGAAAATGTCTTTCTTTCAAGAGCAACATATGTCATAGCTCTACAATATGTGTAATTTATTCCAATATTTAAGGGAGAAGCTATACTACATCAAATAAAAAGCTGGCCTTTACTGCATGATTGCTACAACTATATCCTGAATTCTCTTCTCCCCTTTCCTATGTCAGATCTGCAAAGTATTTGCCATTAGCAAATGTTCACTTTACAGACTAAAAACCTTGATGAATTTAAAATTGTATTAAAACATTTCATTAAAATATTTAATGAAAACAGTTAAAAAATTGGCACATACTTGGTTAAGATCATATTCCAAAGATTGTCATGGTTTGCTAGGCTTCAAATGTTTCAATTGTCAGAATTTTTTAAATTTGAAAGGGATCAGTGTTTTCATCAGAGCTGAAACATTGTTCTTAACCTATGCTTCTAAGTAAAGTTGTTCTGTCTCTTCTAAAAGCGACAAATAACAAATCTCGAGGTTTGTAAAGAATCAAAACACTTAGATTTCAATTCTATATACTTATTTCTAGTGAATTTGTTGTTTTAGATACAGTGAATTTGTTTTAGATATAAAGAAAATAAGTTTTTAAAAAAAAATACAGTATCATTTAGAGTATTTTGTGGTCAAATTCAGGTGATGGTTTTATTCTGTATAGTTTTACTCTCTTTAAAAGTGTTAAATATTTAAATAAGTATACAGAGCACATCCTGGACTTCAGCACTGTGAAACTACTGCTTATCAAACATATCTTCCTTAAAATGACTAGAGTACTATTACCTTGAATTACAAGCATATTTATTAAATATCTGTTGCTATTTGAGTGACCAGTTCAGTGAAAGGGACACTATGTTAGACAAAATACATTTTTGAGGATCACATCCCTGCATATCAGAGGTGCTGACATAGATTGCCCAGCAGTAGTAGTGCAAAACTGATTACATTTCACCTTACCTGACACATCTGAGCCCTAGAAATCTGATGCACCCTATCTCAGAGCTCCACCCTACACTGAAGTTTGATTGCATAAATACCAAAGTACCTTCACCAGAAATGAGCTTTCAACAAGCCTTCTCAGGTGCTATACAAAACCATGTACCCACACAATCAGGAAGGTACTGAATGAAAATGGAATAAAACCAAAGCAAGTTAAAAGATACACTTCTCTTCAAACAATAAATGTTTAGTGATATTTATTGTCTGATGTAACTAAGCGAAGCTTTCATTGCTCTATGAAATTTCTTGTGATCCTGAAATGCTGTTTTTACTTTCAACATAAATTCTAAATACTGTTTTTCTGGAGAAATCCTTCTACTATAACACAATTATGCTATTTACCACTTGTTAAATTTATGTCTCTAGTAATTAAGGTCTGAAAATCCCATACTCAAGTTCTTTTAAATATACTATGCATCCTTAAGAAGGTAACTTGAATTGGTACCGGATGCTTCAGGAAGATTTTATTTTAAGGACTTCCATAGGTCTCTGAGGTTGTCTTAATAACTCTCAAAGGGATCTTCCCAGTCTTTGCCATAAACTCTGGGAAACCATGGTATTTTGGCATTTTGATAACACTTCATAGCCTACCAAAAGGAGCCTGTATGGAATACACTAAACTAAAATAATTGACAATTTAGAAATTATTTTGTTTCATTTCCCTTCAATTTATCCAAACAAGGGCAAAAAGTTTAACAACATATTTAGAAACTTGAAAAAAGAAGTTGTATCATATACATTATACTATATGCAATTTCCAGGTAACATTCTAATTACTCTGAGCTATATTCCAAGTGATTCCATAAATAATCAAATGAAACCATATCACTAGAGTAACCTTTATACTATCCACAAAGTAGCTACATTGAATTCAGCCAGGAGAACTGCCTTATAGAATACAAAAAAGGCAAAAGAGCATCCTATTACCAATCTAGAGACTTAGTAAGAGTTATAGCATGGAAAACTGCAACCTGCTGAAGTGTTAATGCATTTAGTAGAAGATGCAGATGACACTCCCACACAATCTGTAATGAAAAAATACTGAACTGCAATCTTATACTGGGTCCTTAATCCTGTAAGCTTCATGTAATAGCTTCTGTTCAGCATACAGCTCTTTCCTGTGCCATTTCCATGTTATCTGGTCTATGATCGTCTCCTCTCCCTCTTTCCCATTTTCTCATAAAACCATCAAAACCTGAAGCTCATATATGAAAGTTAAACAGCTGAATAAGAAGAATGGAAAAGACATGTTAAGAAGAGAACACAAATTGAGTCAGTCAATGAAAGCACGAAAAAGGAGCTCTAACAAGGAAGGATAGCTTGGAGGTTCTGGAAGTGTGGAGCATTTTTGGAGAGCAGAGAGAAAAACACTTATTGTTTTGTAAGATGCAAGATAAGCATTACAAAACTCCGAACCACTGGTGTAGCAAGAACACTGTTAAGGGCTCCACAAAGGAATTTCACAGCTTCTCCAAACAGAAGGAAAAGAAAATAAACAAGTGAAGAACACAAAGACTAGATTATATATTAGAAAAATGTTCTTCACCCAGAGGGTCGCTGGGCACTGGAACAGGCTTCCCAGGGAAGTGGTCACAGCACAAAGTTCTGTGTTTGCACAGAGTTCAAGAAGTGTTTGGACAAAACTCTTAGGCACACAGTGTGATTCTTTGGGTGTCCTGTGCAGGGCCAGGAGCTGGACTCCATGATCCTTGTAGTTTCCTTCCAACTCAGGATATTCTATAATTCTACAATTCTATGAAGTTACTTTTCATGGCAAAGCGTCAGAATTCAAAACAACTGAGGCAATGCAAAACAAAAGAGGGACTAAGGGGGAATAGAAGAAAGGGTAAGAAAAGACAGTGAGAGGCAAGAGGAAATAAGTGGCTCAGAACATAAAGTCAAGAGAATTGTAAGGAGATACTGCATGGGGAGAGAAAACAAAGAAAAAGGACAAAAATAAACATCGTGCCAAAAGTAATATCTTGGTGAAGCACAAACAGAACAAAATGCTCTCATGAGCTTATGCTGGTATCCTCTGGCCAGAGAGTGAAATGTAAGGAAGAATGTTCTCACAAATCAAAATGGAGGACAAAGGGAAGAAATACAAACACTGTGGTCTCTGATTTGCATTGTAATTGGTATGCAGAATGAAAATGACCTTGTTACATCTGACATCAAAAAGTTTTTGGCATATTCATCTCTTGGCATATATTTCCTCTCAGGGACCTCAGTATTTTGCTCAACAGACTATTTAACATTTAGCTATGCTACTGGACTCCCTTAGAACTGAGGCAGAAGCACACTTCAATTTGCTTACAGATAGCACTTTTGTCAAGGAAGAAGAGTGAATTAAAAAAATGAATTACTTGTTGCTAATTACTTATTCCACTCCATTTACTACCTATCAAACAGTACTTTTCAGGAAAAGCTTCTCTGGACTTGTCATCACCTCAGATGCCTTTCTTCGTGTATGAAGTCAGCATATCTTCTAGGGTGATTAATATGATCTCCGTAAGTTCACAGCAATCCTCTCATAATCCAAGAATGCAGATGTCCAGGAAATTTGAAAAGTTTACACTTGGTTTTTGTGGATGTTGTTGTTTTTGTTAAATTTGAGATGTTTTACTTGAAAATTTTGTTCACGCTGTAAAAATTTTAGCAAGTGAGAAGACAGAATGTTGTTATATAGAAAAATACTGAAATTCAGAAACCAGATATACTACATGCAAATGAGACTGATGATGCAGACACATAGGTTCTGACATGAAATGGATGTGAAGGAGCCATTTTTAAATTTTTAATATTGTTTTCAGTTTGATCAAATCACCCTTTAAAAGGTGCTGCTTGTGTTAGACAAATCTTGTGTGTGTGTTAGTATAGAACCTCATCACAGAAACAAGCCTCTAGTGTATGGGTAAGCAGAAGAGTGAATTAATATCACCCAATAGAATCACCCAGACTGGCTGGTTAATATAATTGCACCAAAAGTCACACCACAGCTTTAAGTTTCAAAGAACAAGCAGGAAATTATCAAGGTGAAACACAATAGATGCAGAGAAGAAAGGAATGAGAGCAGTGAAACGTCTATGAAGAAGAGCTCAGAAGGTGAGGGAGGGGCAGTGAAATAGAAAACCAACATTTTAAGGGCTGAAAACATGCTCTCTGGACATCAGCAGTTCAGTTTTTGCCTGCTGTTTCTCATCCTGATGGAAGGGCTTTGCTGCATGCTTCCTGCATTGCTTCCTGCTCCTCACATCTGAGGGATATTGGAGAGATGAGATCGTGGCGTACAGTGGAACAGGGGACAGGCCCTGCATGGTCCAGAGAGGTGTTGGAAAGAGTTGCCTCTATCTGAGGGCCTGTGTCTGTGCCCAGGACAGTAGTTTCTCAATTATTTCAGCTCCTATAAGGCTGTGAAATGGGCAGTTGTCTGTTATGAGTGAGAACATGGCTATCCTGTCATTAAAGATTACTGAACCACAATTTAACAAATGGCTTTGAACCACTAGGAGTATGAACTGAACTCATTAGTCAAAGGGAAAAGTTTACTGTCCCATTGCTAATTGGCTATAAAATCTGGACTCCTAGAGCAAAGTCATTAACAGCTGTGATGGATAATTTATAAAGGAGGACTTTAATGGACTTCACGCTTTCTCTAATGACAAAACAGGATAAGTAGGTGGATATAAGACTTTTCCCCACAAACTGCATGTGCAATGTGTAGGAACAGGCTGACTACTCAGGTTGAAGGGTGCAAACATAAGCATCTCACACAATGTTTACATGAACTCTTTTGTCCCTAGGACTAACAGAATTATGCTCCTACTTCCATGACTAAATGTCATGCTACATTTCAAAGAAAAAAATGTGTAATGTCGAAATGTTTTATGTTGTTCTCATCTTGTTTGTCTTTTTTCCAGGAAATATAGAGTTCATGGATCTCATTTCCAGGATAGAGAAATATACAAGTATTTTCATTTTATTTGTATCAGAAGATATTTATTTCTAGAGACTTTTCATGTTTCTTTTGAGTCATGGAAAGATAGATTGAAAGTCATATTTTTCTTTTATTTTTTTTCAGGATTACACTTCAAAGTTTCAAAATCTGAGAACAATTATTCATGCTTAACTATCTCCTGCATCAATAATTCTTCCCCTGGTGAACTAACAACAGCTCTTTGCTTTGATGGATGACTCCTTTAAGACTGCTGTCCTGTTGACAAGGCAGATGTGGAGGCACCAAAATTCAGAGGCCTAAGGTAGGACTTCTGGTGCAGGGCAATATTGCTAGAGAATACATGACATAAATGCATACAGGTTTTAAAAAATATGAGAAAATATATAGGCTATGAAACAGAAAAGTGTCTTTAATTTGAGAACCTAGGTTTACTACCATACTAGATTAGAATTTCCTGTGGGAAATATATTTACTTTTGAATAAGCATTCAACAGAAAGTTTCAATTAAATTTTAACAGTGATTTTTCTTTTTTTTCTGGATAAATTTGCATTGTTTCAGGTTAGACTACTGAGAATTAAAATAACATTTAAAAATCCTAACAAAAGTGGATAAAGCAAGCTGTGACAGACATCTTGGACTATATAGACTCATATCATACAAGGTTTTACTTTATTGCACATATAAGCAATTAAATACCAAATTCCTCCATTCACATTGATACTCCTAGCTGCTGTTACAAAAGCATTCACTGATACACAGATATTCCTCTCTAATCCTCCACATAAGCCTTGTAGCCACAGAGGGCTTTGTAGAGTCAGCACAAATCAATGCATCTCATTTAATTAATGCTGAAGGGGGAAATAATCTCACACTAATAAGGCAGCAGACAAACTATCCTGACTGCTTGACTGTGCCTAAGGTCTTAACAGTAAACGGACATGAATTAAGAGGAGTAATACGACCTATATAAAAATGCTGCATCTGTCTGCCATGCTACCCTGCCTTCAGTGGCTCACACAAACACAACCACTGCTCAGCTTATGTGGGTCATGAGTCATAACTGATATATGATGGAGAAAAACTAAATACTGAAGAGAAAATAGTCTAGTTTATAAGCATGGCAGTGGCTTGCCTTTGATTTTTTTGTCATGAAAATTCCAAGGTACAATTTAAAGGACCAATGAAGAGAATCTCTCTCAATTTTTTTTCACAAATACATGGAAACAGATTGTTGGCAGACACATGTCATTAACCACAGAGCTCTAGTACACTACTCAGGGCAGGGATAAAGCTATGAAAACAAATGTGGCTTTTCTAATGGAATAAAAACCCTCTCACACTTGACTAACAAAATAAGTATATGTTTTTATATTTCTCCAATAAAATTATCTATGTAGTATTGAAAAGCAAGAAGCAGAGAAAAGGCAATTTATGTGTCTTCCACTAAGGGAAACAGGTAAACACCAGCTCAGTTCCAACTTTTAGCTGATGTTACCACATCTACTGACACCTGGAAGCTATTAGCTCCTGCCCACACTCTGCAGAACTAGAATGGATGAAAAATACCAGTGGCAGAATATTTCAAATGGCCACTGAATAGCGTAAACTTTCCTACCAGTAAATTTAACTCAAATGTGAAACAAAATATTTTGAAAATGAAAGTCAAAATATTTAGCATATATAACACAGATTAAAAATAAAATAAGGAAAAACCACCTTATCTCTCCACAGCTGAAACTCAGGTCTACTTTAAACTGTTTGGGATTATTTTGAAGCACTTGTTAAGATACAGAAAGCTTAGGACCCTCTGCAGAAGGACTTCTGCCCTCTTCTTCCCCTGCCCTAGCAGTAACAGTAGAGTTATTTAACTGTATTTTGCCTTTCCTTTTCTTTTACAGTCACTCCTGTCTTTTGGAGAAACTTGTTTGCACTTGTGACTTTATAACTGAACCCAAAATTTCAAAAATTATCACAAGAATCCCCTGATGGGTATACTAACTTAGAATGGTCCTTGCATCACATCTGTCCATCATCTCCTTGGAGTCTGTGAAACAGTCTGTTAGTTAACTCTTCTTAAATCTTTTGAACATGAGATTCAAAAGATTCAAAGTATCAAGCAGCAAAAAGAGCCCTGAAGCAATTATTCAGCTTCTGTTTACCTTTTCTTTTCTGAATAAATCAACTGAATTCTGTTGATAAACAAGCAACATTTTGCAAAACAAACCGCTTATGAATTTTTTGGCCCAGCAGAGCAGGTCCATCTTCTCATTCCTTCCACTCAAAGCAACATGACTTGCAACACTGACCTGTTCATAGCCCTGTAAATTTACATAGCAATATTTACATAAAACTTTAGAAAGTCTCACCATTTGAATTTCTTATGTCATTTGAATATGTTACAAAACTTATCTCACGATGTATTAATTACATTAATGTGTGTGATCTTGTCAGATTTAGAGGTTGTTGTCACAGCTGAAGAAGTTCAATTATCTCCATTTCCCATTTCAAGATTTCATAGTGTCAGAAGACAACAAAAAGTTCAAGTTGGATACTAGACAGAAAAAATCTTCCCTTAAATGTTTGTGTTGTTTTCTCCCCTAGTGGAAGGTAATTTGCCAAATCATATCCTATAAAAACTTCAATTACACAATATAGTACTTGAAAAATAAACGAGAGGAACTAAGAGTAAAACAGATAACACAGCAGAAAAACCTGATGACACTTTGGATCAGTTATAAAATTAGTGAAACATCCAGTGAAAAATCACTTACAAAATTAGTGAAAAACCATTGCTGTAGGGAAATAAGCAACTGTGTTAAAATTTACAAAAATAACCCAAGCAGTCTTTAATTATGTGTCCTGTCAAATTCTTCTTGGAAAGCCAAATGCAGATTGATGGGCAGCTACAAGGCACTTTTATTTTCTAGTAGGTGGGGTACTATTGTGATAACACAGAAGTCCCTTGTTGATTTGGCATAATATAGCTTTTATGCATGTTCTTAAAGAAAACAGAACAATAAAAAACAAACAAAAAACCCAAACAAAACAAATTTTAAAAACCAAAACAAAACCAAGAGCACACTGAAAACTAGAGAAGATGCCAAACTGAAAAACTGTCACACAACATGGGCAAGAGAATAACAAGAAAAGCATCATAAATAAATACTGAGAAATTAAAAAATATGATTTAACTGACAAAGCAGCAGTTTGTACAGTTGAGAAAAATAAAACAAATCATCAGAATGTAATCCATAAATACAAGGTAGTTATTCAGAAAAGGCAGTAAAGATATACTGAAATTAGACTGAAAAATCTATATAATTTGCTCCAGCTCCCTTGTATTTGCAAAAGTATGCTAAACCTGGAAAAATGCCGAAGGCAGGCAATAAATTAGGTAACTTTATGTAAGTTTATACTATGTGTATGTACAATACCTATCAATAACAGAGGATCTACTGGAAAGGAAACCATAAATTTATTGATATATTCATTAGCGTCAGTTTAAACCTTTATCATCAAAATCATGTTAGATACTTCATTTCCCGTATACATGAAATTCCTGTCATACAATTTTAGGAAAGTAGAAGGAATACAGGATTAGTTCAGTACGAATTCCAAGCTTCATCTGCTCACGCATTGGACCAAGTTAAGGTGTACTCTCCCTCTCAGATGGAACTGATAAGAAAACACAGACGGGAGGTGGGGGGTGGTACAGTGGAATATCAAGGAACCAGACACCTCAGTGAACTGATCTAGAATGAAAGAATTCAAAAGAAAATAGCACCTAAAAACAAAGGGTTCAGGCTTTCCAACCCACAATAAATGCAGTAATGACAAGAAAACACTTCCATTTTACAAAGTTAAAAGAGATGTCAAGTCTCAAGTCTCCTACGAGAAAAAAGGGATGGAACTTGAGAAAGAAAGAGCACAACAAAGCAATGCTACATTGTGTTTTTGGAAGGATGCCTGTGAGTGCTAATAGCATGTAAACAGTAGCTATAGCAGGGATACAGTAATACATTGTTAGCAGCTTTTCCACTGGATTATTATTCATTGTGGTCACTGTGAATGTAGGCCACATTCACTGATATAATCTATTGGATCAGAAATTAGTATCATGAAGAGAGAGTTAAGTCAGGGTACACAATGATGGTTTAGAATATACGTTTTTAATAATTTTTTTACTCCTCTTCTATTTCTTTGATTCTTGCAATGAAATTGAACCTCGAAATGCACTGCCAGGGTTTGAAAGCAGCTACATCCATACTTGTTCTACACAAAAAGTTGTTCGTAGCAGCAGCATGTTACCTACCATATACAACACCAACAACATGCTCTTGGACAGCTTCTTTCCTTTTTTTTGACACAAAAGCTGGCAGTGTCCATTCTTCAAGTCATTGAAAATTCATTGGCAGTGGGCCATCACTTCCCCTTGTTTCCTACATACTGAAGTGCTTTTACAATTTTCCGCTTTTTAAAGCTCACTCTGAACTTAACGCTGAAAAATCATGAATTTCTAACATAGTATATGCTAACACCTTGACTTGATACATTGAATTTCTAAACTGGAATTAATAGTGTAAATTAAAAACACCTTATTTAATTCAATTTCTTTGATTAGCTATTTTAAATACATACAAGTAAACAAATGACATTTCTGTTATCTCAATTTAATGTTAGAGAGTAGAACACATATGTAAATTAAACGTAGATTGACCTTTTAATGGCACTAACATCCAGCTTTTTATACCAATTGCTCAGATACAAGTTTGCACTGCAAGCAGGAAAAAAAATGAACACAAAAACTCCTCTGATGTCAATTATCACATTTCCAGCTCACTGAAAACCAGAAACTGCCAGTTTTGATCCTAATGCTACAGATGCATCCCCTTTAGAAAGGAACACTGTTCCTTCCTGGAGCAATGTAAATACAAAAATATGAAGTCTTTAACCATCCCAGTTTTACACATGACAGATTTACATGGAGAAAAAGTGCTGTATGCTGTTGAACTCAGGTCAGTGCAGGCCTGTTAAGGTGCTGAAGAGCCAATGGTAGAGATAAGGAGTTTAAAGCTATCTAAAGAATTGGTGAAAATAATTTCCACCTCTCCAAAATAATCCTGTGCTTGTTTAGTTTTGTGAATTTTCCCCTTCTAAATGGATTTACTCTCAAATTTCTAGGTATAGTTATCAGGAAAAATAACAAGATTTTAATTTTTTCAATTAAAATGCCTAATTTTTAGCTTACCATTATTTTACTTAATTTTACTATTTTAAAAGTCAGCAAAAACAAGCTTTGAAGGTGTCTTGGGATAAAAGGCAGCCTAACCAAGAAATATTAATCTGCTTATTATACTTGTACATCTATTATGTTAAATTTAAATAAAGCACCTAAGTAAACAGATGAAAGAAAACAGGTTTGTAAATACCGTGACTGTTGCATCGTGATGTTTCCACAAGCCGATTGTTTTGGTCATAGCATGCCATGGCCTGGTAGCGATAGCCTTGTCCACATTCCTTAACATCTCCTTGCACCTTCATTCCCAGCAATACTTCCATCTTACCCTCTGGTAAAATACAGTCTGACCAATTTCCCACAGGCTGAGCACTGTACTTGTCACACGGGCAAAACTGATTCTCTATCAGAGGATACAACTGAGAATTTCTACATTTGTCCTTTTTCTTGCTTTTTCCTAGAAAGAAAAAAATAGTTATTAGCAAATTTGTATCAGCTTACAGCTTATCTCCCAAGAATTTCATTTAGATTTCTGTAACAAGTGCTTCTCAACTACAGCCTAATACCTGTTACATTAATCTTTATTAAATTAGGTTATTGACTTGAATTTCTAAAGTAGTGGATACCTACAATTTATACAAAGGCAACTTCTTTTTAAAAAAGAAGATATAATTTATATTTAATTGGGTAAAAATGTTTCAGGAGTCAAGTTTGAAAAAGTTAGCAGTTCAACAAATACAGTCTTTTCCTCCTATTTCAGCAGTGTGCAGCTCAATAACAAGGTTTCTATCGGGATCAAGCTTTTTCAAGTTGAAGGAAGAAGTCAAGAAGGAAGTAACATGCATCTTTGCTATGCTACTACCTTCTTTCAAAATGTTAAAATTCTTTAATCACCTGTGATCATACATTTGTTCATAATTACTATTCTCCTCCCTCTAATAGAGTAAGTTCCTTCTCTGAATTTTTTTCCATTCAGTCATGTTCTTGTTTTCTTTCCTGAAGTGGGGCATAGCCATCAACTCAATTTCCTCTTTCCATTAAATATACTTAAATCTTCTCTGTGGTAAAGTTTGCTTTGTTTTCCTTTCCATACCAGAGAGTTCATATAAATTATTGTAGTAGTCTTTGCAAAACCAGTAGTTATTAAGTAGTATCTAAGTAGCTGTTACTTAGATATTACTATAAATTAATATTCTGTAGCACTTTCCTTGCCATTCAAAACAAGGCATCGGACATAACTTTGCAGCATCCATAGTTCTTGTTTGCTACTACCTTCATTTAGAATAGAAACTGGATACCTGGAGAAATGTTTATCATTCTTTTGACAACAGAACTTCTTAGTAAATGTATGCTTCTCCTCTGGAAGAATTTACCAGGAATAATTATGAAATTATTCCAAGTCAAGCATTATGAATTAGTCTGAGTAACACATTGCCACAGAGAATACACCATAACACACAGCTGGCAAGTTTGAAGGGGTAACTTAAATGAGGACAGGAGGTATCACAAAGTGTTAATAATGTGGTAGGAGAATATATACTTTTTTGCTTTGTTTTTTTTTTTGTTTTTTTTTTAAATATTGGTAGTCAGTTTTGTTCATTTTTTCCCTTGTGGAAGCAAACCTGACATAAAGCTTACTGGAATTATTAGACAGTCACAGTGAGGCTTCTTGAAGATCATGAATTATTCATTGTCCACTGGTCTTCTGATTTACAGGGGGATGGAGATGGGGATAGGGTTTGGATCCTATCACATTCTTTCTGAGCCTGCTAATGGGCACCCCCCTCAGCTAGCTTTCCTCCACCACAGACAATACAGACTAATTGGCAAAGAGTGCTGTGACAGAGGCCAAGCCTCACTCTTGAGGTTTCAATTATAATTTAGAAGCAGGGCACGGGGTTTTTTTCACTCTATGTAGGAGAAACAAATAAGTTAAACAAAAAAACCCAAAAACAACAAATTAAAAAGAAGTTGAAGAAAAAAATATTTCAAAGTGGAACAGTGTCCATTTTGCAGAACTAGGACAAGTCTGTGGCAAGGGCATCACTGGTAAATCTTTTTTATTCCACTAAGTAAAACCTAAAGAGGCTTCTTGGGACACAAAATAAGAGCATTATTAGTTGTCTCAAGAAATAAAGCAAAAAATTAAGCCGTGTATTGCCTCATACGGTCTGTGGTGCTGGGTGTAGACAATGAAGAATGGCAAAAGAAAGAACTGGACGAGCAAACATTCAGCCAGAGAAAGGACTGGCTTAATCACAAATCTGACATTCAAGACTGCAGCTAAGTTCAAAAGAGGTAAGCCAAAGCTTAAGGCTGAAAATGGTCATCTATAGCAAAATGTTGAAAAACACGCAGCTGCCATAGTAATTTTAAATGCACCAAAAAACAGCATGAGAGAAGGAAGTCTGCTTTAGCCGAGACCAAGTGTGGGAAGAAGAAGGCAAGTGGGTTAATATGTGATCCTGTTAAGGTAAGATGATTGCTGACTTGTCTGTCAAAAAAAAACCCATAAAGAATAAAACAACCAAAAAAAACCCAACAGAACAAAAATCTCTCTACTATGTGCACTTTATTTAGAAAAATAAATAGTATTCTATGTTCTCCCATATTCTCTCTAGCCACTTACCCATATCAAGAGTGTCTGACATATGGCACAAGTTTCTACTCCTGGGTATTGTTCCACCAGCAGTATATAGAGCATGACACTGGATCTGCTCTCTGCCACTCTGACAAACACTTGTCATAAGGGAACCTCTGAAGTCCTCAGGTTTTAAACAAAACATTATCAATAATTAATAAAAGAAGCATTATTTGCTTGTTACTCTTACCAACAAGAGTGCGTTTTCTTGTCCTGACTCCTCCACAGTCCCCATTACAGGGAGAAAATTTTGACCAGTTTGTAAACTGACAGTCGTCTTGGCAGGGAATCTGGCACATCTGTGTTAAGGGTGGTAATGGGCCAGAGTATTTAAGGCACTCACTGATGTCAGCTTGTCCTCCATCTTGTCTGCGACAAGTAATTGCTGGAAGCAAAAAGAAATGGACTCAAATTCACGGTTTTTTTATGCATTTCTCTATTTAGTTAAGTAAATTCTACAATACTCTATAAGAAAATCACAGTGAAAGTCCAGAATACCTGTACAACATCTCAATATTTGCCACCAATTTTATCTTGAATGAATACATTTGACGTTTCTCACTTAAGATTTTGTTTAAAATAATTTATCAAGACTTACCAGGAAAAGAAATTACAGACAATTGTAAATATTACATAGGTTGCACCATGTTACCCACACCTGTTATATCACTTTGCACATTATCATTTCTCCTGACAATATCACTGACACAATCTACATCTCAGGAATTAAAAAATTTACATCATCATCTTAAGTAACTTAATTGTATCAGTTATAAAGTTTTATCAGCAGACTGGATTTTAGAAAGATGGACAGACTTTAAATTTAGAAGCATATTTGAATTCTGGATACTACTTAACCCTTTACAACAGTATTGCAGCCTGATTTTCTTAAGCAATTTTTGGTCTTGAAAAGGGTTTGAAGAATACAGCATGTTTCTAGAGAAGGATCATCAGCCAGTAGGGGTACAACCTCATAGAACAGGATAACCATGTCTTGAATAAAAGCTTCTTAAGAAGAAAAACAAGCTCCTTAAGGAAATATCAGATCATACAAAAGTAAGAGTTGGAACACAAGAATTTACAAAGAACAGGGAGGGCCATTTCATAGATATATCCATAGAGTGGTTAATGTTAGGGGATCACTGGAGGTCCCTGCTCAAGCAGGGTCCCCTAGCACACATGGCACCAAATTGTGCCCAGAAAGCTCTTGAATACCTCCAGGGAAGGAGACTCCACAACTCCTCTGGGCAATCAGTTCCAGTGCTCAGTCATCCTCACAGTAAAAAAGCTTTTCCTCATGAAGTTCAGGTGGAACTTTCCATGCTTCAGTTTCTGTCTGTTGCCTCTTGTCTTAAAACTTTGCACCACTGAGAAGAGCCTGGCTCAAGAGTCTTGGCATCCTCCCTTCAAATACTTACAGGTATTGATATGATCCCCTCTCAGTCTTCTCAAGGATGAACAGGCCCAGCTGTCTCAGACATTCCTCACAAGAGAGACACTCCGGTCCCTTAATCATCATTGTCACCCTCAGCTGAATTTGATCCAGTTCAATATTTCTCTTGTACTGAGGAGCCCAGAACTGGATGCCAAGTGCAGCCTCGCCAGGGCTGAGGAGAGGGGCAGGATCATCTCCCTCAGCCTGCCAGCAATGAACCCCAGGACACCATTGGTGTCCTGGCTCATGGAAAGCTCATTGTCCACTAGGACCCCCAGGCTTTTCTCCACAGAGCTGCTCTCTGGGAGGTCAGTCCTGGTGCATGGGGTTATCCCTCCCCAAGTGTAGGTGCCTGCACCTACCTGTCCTTGTTGAATATCAGATGGCTCTTCTCTGCCCATCTCTCCTAACTCTCCAGATCCTTCTGAAGGGCTACACAGACCTCTGGGGTATCAACAACTCATTCAGATTTGTATCACCAGCAAACCTGATGAGGAAGCACTCTACCCCTTCATGAAAGTCAACAATGCTCTATAATTGTTTCTCAAGTTTTGTTTTTTTTAAGCATGGTTGTTTATCTATTCTAAGTTTGATAAACCTAACTGTAGTTCCTTCCCCAAAACATCATGAGACTTGTTATACAGTAACAAGATAGGAAACTTCTAGTTATTTGTTCGCACAATAGAATTGTATTTATGCTTCTTGGCATATGACAGCACACAGTAGATGTAGTAGCTCAACTGTAAAATAATTTAGGTCACCTATTGTTGGAGTAGCATTGCATCCAAATATTCTGTATTCATATGAATGTAGCTTTTTTATATTATACTCCATAATTTAAGCATGGCTCCTCAATTGTGTTTACCATAATTGCTTTATTAGCACAAATAGAAAAAAAATCAAATTCAACTGTTGGAGAAAAGGGAAATATGAATACAACATTTCAAAATAAAAGAGAAAACTGCCTACAAGTGGTTAAGATGAGGGGCATGTGCATATCTCTTCTCCCTAGTGACCATTGGAAGGATGTGAGGGAATGGCCTGAGGCTGTTTCAGGGGACATTAGTTTAGATATTAGGAAAGGGTTCTTCATGCAATTGGGAACTGAAACAGGCTTCCTAGGGAAATGGTCACAGCACCAAGCCTGACAGAGTTAAAAAATAATTGGGACAACACTCTCAGGCACATGATGTGACTCTTGGGGTTGTCCCGGGCAGGGCCAGGTGTTGGACTTGGATGATCCTTGCAACTCAGGGTATTCTATGATTCTGTAACTATTTCCTACTGGAGGAAAAAGGAAGAACAGTTAAGGAAAATTTTTTCTAGATTGCTTTAAGGTAATTTTAATGGTCTAGTGACCTATGATTTCTTAAAAAAGCTTTTTAGTCTGACAGTTCTAAACTAATTTTCTGCCTCATGATGACTTAGGAAGTTGAACTTGATGATCCACGTGTTCCGTTTCAAGTCCACATTTCAAGTCTACTAAAACATATCCAAAGGTCCCAAAGGAATTGTTTTTGCCACACATCTACTGTAAAACACTGAAACGGAGGGGGGGGATGTTTTTCCTGAGATACAGAGCAAACAACTTCCCTGATCCTTAACTGCCCTTTGGAGCAGGGCTGCCAACACTGTTTGTAATAGGCTCAGTAGTGCATTAGGTTGTGCTTAGTGGGGGACTGACCAGCTGCACACTGTCTAATACAATTATTCTGTCAAATCCTATTAATATTAGTGTAATTTACATGAGGAAATTTTTTTTTTAATATTCAGTGAGAAAAATCAAATATCTAAAAATTTGAAAATCCATACTATCAGATTTCTAAGATTCCACAAATATTTAGGAAAAACACAAGTCAAACTCTTATCTTCCAATAGAAGCCTAGGCTATAGCTTTGGATTCTTGTGAGATGCCCTTCTCTGAACAGCACACATCAACATCCCTAAGGTAAAAAACATAGTTCAGACTAGTTTTACCATGTGGAAATTCACAGAGATCAAATATAAATTCTCTGTCTTGAGTTTGGCCTTGCTATATGCAAATCAGCAAAACTAATTGCATTATCTTCACTGCACTCTCAGGGATATAGAGGCCACCATTTTTTGCAGTGAAAACTATACCTAGACAAGGGCTAAAAGATAGTAAACTAACTAGTCAATATCCTTTAATAACTTTCCTCAGAAGTTTAATACTCATTTTACATACTGCCTCTCCATCTAGTCCTCGGATAGGACAATAAACATTGGCCACCAAAGAACACTCTTTCTTTCTCACTAAATTTACTTTTTCTAAAACCAATATTCATTCCCTCATCTTTCCTAGTTATAAAATATTACTCCATGAGCAGATATCCATTATGTAATAAATTTTTTCAGACTCATATTAATGCAGCTTATTTACATGAGGCAGACTCAGGTGAAAAGCTCCCAAGGATTAGCACTTTTTTTTTTTCAGATTAACTGTCAGTTGTATCGTAGCAATCAAAGCAGGAAAACTTCATTCTCAAGACCTAAATATTTCACCTTAATAACAACACAAATTAGAGGACAGCTTGGGATACTAAATCAATTCCAGAATCTTAATTTTCACAGTGCCTGTCCAAAACTATTCATGCTACTTCTAGTTGATAAGATCTAGATTATTTGCTCTATATTCCATTTTCCTATTGCTGTTTTCCAGATTCAGGTATCAATGTGAAAGTTTTATACTCCCTATGACTGCTGAAAAATGGGTATTTTTCCACTATTAGAAGTAGGGATTTTGACAACTGTATACATTCCATTAATACAGTCTTTTGGCCAGCTAACTGTCTTGACATCTGAAATGCTCTCACTGTTAGAAGAGTTACTTTTTCTACTCACAAGCTAATCTGGGCAAACTCACCCTCTGCCTCTTTGAACAAGCCTATGGTTGTTTAAGTAGAGGTTGCTGAGATCGGTGATTTACTCACTATACAAAGAAGTGTCTACCACTACTATAATGCTATACCATGTCAGGCTAATTATTTTGCTTATATAACCACATTATATTTATTACAGACATTAGCAGTAAGTGGAAAGAGCATGGTTCCTCCATTACTGAATGAAACACAGTAATTATTAAGTGCAAACATAAAACAAGAGTACAGCTAACAGAAAAATCAAATTTAACATAGAAACCATTCACTTATAAAATTGTTCTGGTATTTAACAACTATTAGCTCCCAGAAGAAAGGTGCAAAATAAATAGCAGTCTAAATTTTATAGACAAGGGACTTTGGTGTAATTAAAACTTTATCGGATAGCATTGTTTCCACCAAGTCCCCACAGGAGACTACAGGCTAATATATTTCTTGTTGGCATAATGAAACACTGAGACTTTATTTTAGCAAGTCATGTCATGTGTGAGTTTATATAAAAACCTTTCCAGTGCTACCATCATTAGCATACTTCACTGACATTTCACTGAGGTGTGAGATTCAGTGGCTCCTATATCTAAAAATTTCTTTATAAAGAAATTTAAAGGTTCTCTATTGTTCTTTATTTTACAACACACTTGTGATATCATTTTAATTGCTACGTACTTTTAACAACAAAAATATTATTTTTCAATTCTAGAAAACGAGAATTATTTTAGCACACTTTTCTTATGCCTTCTACCCATGTTGTCTAAGCTATGATTTCATCTTTGTTTATTTCTTTCTTTGTAGAAAACAGTGTGACTGGACACAGTGTGACAAAATATTCCCACCACAAAGTATCTCAAGAAGGAGCATATGCCCATAATATTGTGAAAATACAAGATAGAGTGCTCGTTATGTTCCTAAGACAATAACAATGTATTTCTGCCAAATAAAGTTGTCTGGATATTGTGGCTATTTTTTTTTGCAAATAAAAAAATTAGGTTCTCATGTAAACACTGCTTTTGAGCAGTTTCCAAATTCTTACTTACGACTCCTGAAGTTGGTCACTGTATTTTGCAGTGACTAAAATACAAATCAGGCAATAGAGCACTCTCCTCTGTTAAGTCTCAATGACATTAAAATAGTAGTTTATTGCTCCATGAAGAGTAGCACTCCATGATTTTGACTTCTTTCCTTGTGCTTTCAATTAGGGCACAAAACACCACAACAGCAAAGTCCCCTGCCTCCATAAGCAATACCTGGAGAGAGAGGTTGCTGTCCCTGTTTAGCTATGGTGTGAGAAAAGAGCTTTTGACCACTGGTTCTGCTTTGAGCCTCCCCATGGCTCTAACAAGCCTGCAAGGCCTCTCTGTGTGCCCATGGCCATCCTGGGAAGCTTCCTCCCATTCCTCTGTCTTTCAAATAACTACATACACCCTGTGAGTGAAGAATAGTGAGAGCTCAAGACCAGGTCTTTATTAAAGACCAATTCCCAGTGACATCAAGCACAGCTATTCAGGTATTTTCCCTGACAGCCAGGTTACTTTAACTTCTGTTTAAATTTACAAATAACCTTCCTCTTGCTATTTCAAAATATGCTGACAAATTCCTCAATTTTCATCCCATTCATCCTACAAAACTCTGAGGAAGATTCATGGTGGCAAGGACTGCAGGCTGTGCAGCTTCTGTAAATTTCTGTTCAGTCACTGGGATGGCCCTTACCATGTGCATCCATCCATTTACACTGTGATGTGATTCGGTTATTGCAGTTTGGGCACTCAAGCTTCTCATCTGCTACATGTCCTCTTCACTACCACTGGGATGCAGCCCAACAAGCCCTACTTAACTTTGCCCTACTGGCAAAACAAGTTTTATTAACTTCCTTAGGTTTTCCTATACAATTCAAAAGGGATTTGAGCTGTATTTCTAAGTTCCTTCAAAAGTCACTGAAGCTGAGATTTACTAACGCAGCTTTCAGATATGAGCATAATATAATGCATACCTGCCTAAATTGTTCACAATTTCAAACTTGGTAGCTTGGGTTTACTGAGAATTTATTCTCTTGTCTAGTTTTTGGCTGGTGGTTGTTGTCTTATTTTTATTTTCTTGCGGGGAGTGGGGTGTGGGTATTTTGTATTTGCCACCACTGTGTGTCTCTCTCCCAGATTTCAGGTGACTCATCAATACATCTGATCAAATAATCTCAGTCGAGAAAGTTTATGAAAATAAACATAAATATCGTTGCAGTCAAATATGGCTTTTCTCTGCATTTCCTTTTCTTGTTGGGTAAGGTCAAAAGGAAGTTTCAAACTCCTTGCTGATGCACATATACCAATACATTTTTAGGGTTTTGAACAAAAGACAGAAGTCTTAAGTTGCTTCAGTTCTGTAATACATTCCTGCCCTGCTTACCCACTCTTAAAAGGCATTTTATCACTGGTACAAATTCAGATTTTCATTCATCATAGGAATTCAATACAATTGTCGTTATCACCAGCCTTGTTCAAGTAAAGATCATGACTACAGCAATGAATTTGCTGCTCAGTATTAAATGCTATTTTACTGTGCTTAGGATTAGACATAAATATTTGTCCATTATTTGCAACAATAGCTAACAAACATTTTTTAAAATAATACTTCTAAAGAAAATCTTTCTTTAAAACTAAACCCAGAAACTATCAAGCCCTTTTATTCTCTTTCCTCCACATTGACCAAGTTACAGTTTTATGACATTCATTTAACTTGACATGATTTGTAACAAAACTTTCATTATACAAGACAGATAGAAGCAAAGCTGTCTTTAACAATGAATCACAATTCTAAACTTTATGCTTCACCCAAGTATCTCTTTTGTCAAGAAGGTCAAAATGTGATAAAAAAGCTGAAGAATGGAAGAGTAAATAGTAAAGCTGTGATATAAAGCAAGGCATACATATGGTCTAGTTACTCACAGACTCCTAAGATCAGACATCTAACCAGCAATTTTTAATGATTTCCAACTTTTAGTTTTTTCTTCAGATTTAATTAACTTTCTAACTAAAATATTAATAGCAGCAGACTATTTCTCTCAAAATAAACTGCCAATGAATGCATGGTCAGATGTGCCTTTTCCCTGGTGTACATTCCTATACTTTCTCATTTAACAAATTTGCTGATAATCTATGTGTTACAGTGTTTGTGTGTGCACAATCAGATCAGAAACAGGAAAAGCTTATAGCAATGGCAACATCCCCCTGCACTGAAAAAGAGGAACTCAGAACTCTTTCCACACAGAATTACTTGCTCTACTGAATATCAACAAAAAAATGAAAGGGCAATGTATGGGAAACCAAATGGCAGAGATAATTTCTATAAATTTATTGTTTTGCTTTGGCATCAAAAGCAAATTGGCACAAACAGATGGATAAATGTGTGATTTCTGTATTCATGAGCACTAGAAACTTGAAAGAGAACTTTTTCTCAACTGGAAAAGAAATGCTGGTATGCCAACAATTTTCACAGTATGGTCAATATTTGTACAGAATTCACAAAGAGTAAAATGTACTGATCAAAATATCTGTATTAGAGTAGCAATCATAAATGCAGCACCAGAATGTTATACCAAATGAATTTCATATGTCAGTGTTTAGCATTTTGTGATTTGAGGAGGTTAAAAGGAGTTGCACAGTAGTAGCTCAGTCTTTTTTGTATCTACATCATAAAATAGTCATTAAAGAAATTATTTATAGTACAGAATATTTTAGTGACATCATATCATGCAAAGTTTTCCACAACCTGTAGAAATTTTATTTAGGAGTAGCCAAGTGTGCAGGAGGGAACAAAGAATTAACAGGGAGAAGAGATAAAACCTCTTCTGGAGTCTTCCTTCAGGAACTGGTGAAATCTTTCTAATACTGTCCAGGGCAGAGCTCAGTCAGGAAGATGTTTGCTTTCAGGTCAGCCTTCCTTCACTGAGCACCTTGCATGAAATCAATTCTTGTGCAGGGAGCCAAACAAAATAATGAGTATCACTAAAAATTCACACACGGCTATTTTAGATGGCAGAATTTGAAAGGTAAGAGAGGATGATGCCTTGATGCCCAGTGTAGGAGATAAATTATATTATCAAATAAAACACACTATTCATGTTCAAAATGCAATTTTCTGAGGTGTGAAGTAAAAAAAAAATATTTTAGGTGATAATCTCTAGAATTAGAGAATTGTGTTTTCCAAAGTGAAATTTACTTTTGTGCAAAAATTCAACTTATAC
Organism: Thryothorus ludovicianus; assembly: GCA_013397245.1. Taxonomy (NCBI): domain Eukaryota; kingdom Metazoa; phylum Chordata; class Aves; order Passeriformes; family Certhiidae; genus Thryothorus; species Thryothorus ludovicianus. The sequence continues at coordinate 107,957 of VZTB01007848.1, read as the reverse complement.
TTCTAAGTCATATTCATTGTAAAGGGAAAATATTTTACTTGTGTCAATCTAAGGAAAAATTGTACTACTGTGTTTAGCACTCACAGATTATCAGTTTACATTACTGAGTACAAAAGCAAAAGGGGTGGTCAACACATTGTGAGGTTATTACCACAGTGAGACATGATACCTAATACACCTGATTTGGAAACTTACATTTTATGTTAATTAATATCACTTACATAAATACGAAAAAATATTGGGCAAAACCCCCTCTGTCTTTAATGTTTATAACTTTCACCACTGCAATAGACTAAACAATATTTAGATTAATATTTTGATATCTGTACTGAGGTATCAATAAACTTTCCTTTCCCAGTTTGAATAATTTGCTCTGTGAATTCTACAATGGAATTTATACATGAGATAGACCTGAAAAAAAAGCAGTAGTAAACAAAAATCTTCCTTTCTAAAAATTGATCTCAGAAACATTCACAGAATTCTATCAAAAACACCAGCTTTCTTCAGGCTTAGCTGCTCCAGGGGTTCCTAATCAAGGATTACTCATCCTACCACTTGACCACATTACACTAGAGAGCTACTTCCAATTTATCTGCGTGTGGGAACAAGATTACTGCTTGAATACATCATCTTTCACAAGATCAAACTCTGTGTAGTACCAAAGGGGAATTCTGCCAGTCTGTTTTAACAGATTTGAAAACTATGTGGCCATTAATTTCAAAATCATGTATTATTCTATATGTGTGCCCTTTATATGATTGGAATTATATTTAAGAAAATAAAGAGAAACTCTCATGACACAAAAGAATAATAAAATCCAATCTGCATGAACTATTATTAACTTTCTTTATTAACTGACTTTGAGACAAAGTCAAGAGATTTAGGTACTACCATACAAGCATAGAAGACAACACTTTTTATTATCTGAATTCCTACCATCAAAGACAGAAATCTTATTTTCTCAGTGTGTAATCAGAATGTATCCTCCAGAGCTGCTAGAAATAGATTCCATTGTGATAGACCTTTGAAATAATTACCACAGCCAGAAGTCTTTTGTATTAGCAGGCAACGCCTTAAGGTTTCATTTTGTGGTAAGCTCTAAATTGATCTCCTGTGACACTTTCTGAATAAGTGGTAGGAGCTACTAGATTAAGATTTACTCCATAACTTTTTTAAGTATACCATGACCTCTTTTAATACTGCAAGGAAGTTAATGACCTGAACATTTCACTTCTGCAGTTAGCAATGTCCTTCCTTAGCAATGGCACAATCTGCTGAGCCAATAGTGCTTTAACAAATAGAAGTTTGCACTCAGAAACAACAAAGGAGAAAAACCTTCCTGGAATTCAAGGTTGACCAGTAGTTCAAAGCAATTCAATTACTGTAACACAGTAAAGAGGAACTGCATTTATTTTCCTATTGAATGTATTAAATGCACCTAAAAAGCCCTGATCCTGGCTATATTTAACAGAGTCACACATACACAATTCTGTTAATATGACAAAATTCTCTACGGAGACAGGTGACAACAAAGCTGGATTTGGATGTAAAAATTATTTGCTATTTAATGGAAATGGTGCAGAAACATCTGGACTCAAAGTGCTCAAAGGGTCACTGATTTAGAAGTCTAACCAGCAGCTGGTTAAGATTGTTTCACTTCAGTGATTAATTCCAGGCACAGTTCTGTTTAGTCTCTTTAACAACCTGTACAGAAAGCATGCTCAGCAAGTTTGAGGACAATGGCAGTTTGAGCAGTCAGTACCTGCCTGGAAGGACTGCCATTCAAAGGACCTTGACAACCTGGAGAAATGGGCTGGCACTGAACTTTAACAGTGTAAATGCAAAGTCTTGCATCTCTCATGCTACCATTGTAATTACCTTAATTTGGGAGCATAAAGAAATAGTCAAAATGTTTTCAGAAGTACGCAGCGAAAGGATAAAGGGTCTCACACACAGATTGCATGAGGGAGCAAGTGCCAGAAGAGGCTGCAGAATGTCCACACTGGCAGAGACTCCAAACATACTGAGACATGGCCCTGGGCACTTTCACTATTTTCCTTTGCTGATGCACATAAAGACAGATTAAAATAATGGCAAGTTACAAGAACTGAGTTGTAAGGCATTTCCCACACCATAGATTTCTGAGGAATAAAGGACAGAAACAAAGGGTCTAACCTCTTGCTTGTAGCCCAGGTCCACAAGTCTCCTGTGCTCCTGGACTGTCCTGGCGCACGTACCATGGTACCAGCTGGCACCTGCGCCATTTGTGGGTCTTCCACCTGAAATGAGAGGGAAGCAATCCATCTAAACCTTGTAGCCATCAAACCTCAGGTAGTACAAGTTCTAGACAGTGTTATAAACCATCATAAGCCATTGCTTATTTTTACTAACTGGTCACAGGCAATTCACAAAAGAACCAGTAACAGTACCATAAGCTTATCCCTATTCTGCGAACTTTTTTCTTCTTTTAGGATGAGTCCTCTAAGAACACATGGAAGGAAGGAAGAAGAAAAGGTAGAATGAAAAAAGGAGAAATAAGAAACAGAAAGAAAAGGTAGCTGTAGAAAAGTATTGGGACAGTGGGCTTGAGTGATTGCAAGGATGCTTCAGGAAATTCCTGAGATTTGGGGTTACTGAGTGGCAATACCTTACAAATGTGGAGCCAGTCAAGAAAACAAACACAATGGGTCCACCGTATCAAAAATAAAGCACAAACAAAAAGAACATGCAAAAAACCATTAATAATAAATGTAATATTGCACTGCTTAAATTATTCTATCACTAATATAAACTGCTATGAAATTTTTACAAGGTTCTCTGCTACTGCTACAGAATACCCCAGCCCTTAAATATAACAAATCCAGACAAGTCTGTTTGTTTTCACAACCCTAAAATAATCCACAATTGTCCACAGCTCCAGCCATCAGCAGTTTGCCTATTTTAAACTATCTCAATGGTTTTGCACCTTGAGTTTCCCTGCAACCTGCCTCTATGGGACAGCAACTAACTAAGGCATGAGCCAGCTGAGTGTGTGAGTCCATCTGTCACAGCATGTGTGCAGGTCAGAGAGATGCTAAAGGAAATATATGGAACATGTGTTTAGTATTAGTTCATGTCATGAAATATAAATGACCTTATCTACCACTCTCTAGCAACTCTTCTTTCTTATGCTCAGCACATTATTATGCAGCTCAGATACTGAAGGTACCAAAGAGATGAGGAGCAGCCAGAATTTTAAAAGATAAAACTCTGATTCACATTCTGACTATGAAAAGTTCTTGAGCTCTATTTCTTTGGTGTTTAGAGTACTGATTTTGGTAGCTTCCCAATGCTCTTTTCAATCTTTTCATCTTTTAATTGCATAGAGTGTGATCGCCTAATGAATTTGCAATGAGAATTCTTATGAGATGATGAAAGCAACACATTTCTTTAACTTCAATTTATTTTCATTAAAATAAGCTTAAATTCTATTTATATCTCTGCAACAGATAGCAGTTTAATGAGCATTAGTATTCATAAAACAAAAATAAAATATTTTTTATTATTTTGTCAAGCAAATCTTACTAATGGATCAGAATCTTCTAAACTTTGTCTCCATCAACAAGAAGATCTTTGTTGTATGTCTGGACCTTCCCTCACACTCAGATAGATATTACAGAATTACCCAAACATTTTCTTAAGCAAAAATGGTTCCACCTTCTGGAATAGTCCTCAACTTTCTGTGGTGAAGATCAGGGCAATGAAGAAGACACCGGGCGTATGGGGGATATCTTCAGTTCTGGACTGTCTCAGGGCTTACAAGGATAGAAGAATGAAGGATATAGCAGGTTGAACAGTGTGGCACCAGAAATAAGCTCTCCTAAACACATAAGCTTGTAATTCAGGACTTTGGATATTTTAGAAAGATTTGTTTTAGATGTTTAGAATGTCAAAATAGTTTCTAGGAAAAATTTATTCTGGAAAATATTCTTAGCTGTTGCAATGTTCTTTCAAAGGAAATGGAACAAAATGAACCAGTGATTCCCTACAAGCCCAACTGAGTCTGCAGATCTGTTGTGAAACCTTGATTCAGATGTGTATCCTATTTTTCTAAATAGTACATGTTAGAAAAACCGCTGTCGCTAAGAAATGGAATTCAGCAAGTACTCTAGAGGTAGTACAAGTTTAAAAATCATGTCTGAGCTATTTCTGGCTGATTGTCTCACATACCTGTAGCTATGACAGACAGGAGAAGCTTCACATTCCCTTTCCTCAAACAAAGAGTCTGGGCACTCCCGACCACCATTGGCAGGGAGCTGGATGATGACTCGGTGACGGGACTGCTTCCTTGCTGTGACACCCCCTGCAAAAAGTAGAGTAGCTAGTTTCTACTGCTGCTGCTTAGGGTTGAAAGTAATTAGGATGAAAACAAGGGTTTTGAACCAATTGCCATAATATTGACATGCTCTTTTGCCCATAAGCAGGAAAATTAAGCCTAATAGCAAAACCACTTCAATTTCAGCTCAAGGTCAGAAAGCAGAACTAAACAGAAAGCAATGCCAGCAATACCGAACAAATCAACAGACAGCTGAAATGAATAAACAGTTCAAGAGAACAAAAATTAAACCAGCTCAGTTTGCTGCAACACTTTACAGTTTGAGGATGTAAGCTTGCCCTAACCATTTCCATGTAAAACCAGAAACAGAAATTCCACACTAGAATTCCTTTACAGTTTGCAGTTTTTAATTATTATGGTCATCCATTATTAATGACAAACAGTAAATAGTTCCTGTAGGAATTCTGATTTCAGTCATCTTCAGGTATCGGTTCTTCAAGCAGAAAATTAAGAGAAAAGCTACAGATCCTTATTAGTTCCACAGCAATGCCTATGTTAGGTAAAAATCTTGGAGGGTTTTTATTTTTTTTTCTCATAGAGCAATAGAGCAGACATTTGGCTGACTGGGCTGATATCAGCTTTGGGTGGGTTATTACAGCAGCTGCAGCTTGTCTGATCACAGAAGCGTGCTGGACCACGGCCAGGCAATTGTAATTAGGAGTGAGCAGTAGGAGAATCCCGGCGGTGGCTCTCCACCACCTGGCCACTCTTCAGCACCGAGGAAACCCTTCACTCCCAAGTCAAACTGCTCCAGGAGATGCCAGGAGCTGGCACAAGGGGCAAGACAGACATGCAGCCCAGCAAACCTACTGACCTGCTTGCTGGCACAAATGGGTAAACCCCATGAAATAAAAATGGTTTTCATAGTATAAAGAGAGTTTGACTCACTGAATAAACACCTGTAGTTCACAAATATATTGTTTTATAGAAGCCTGCACAATAGTTGGTGGTAAATATTCATGAAGATATGCTCATTGCATCAAGAACTTTCTTAGAACCCAAAGAAAGGGGAACTGAAAAGGATGGTGATTTTGTTCAGTATAATCCTCACCAACAAAAATATTTCAGAAAGAGCAATTAATACTTCTGTGAAATAACATACACATAATAATTAATATCTATTCCATAGATTCAGGGAATTGATTCAGTTCCCTGCTCTTTTTCAAAGGTTATGAATTTAGTCGTCCTAACCCCTTTTTCCATTTGTTAGAATGTACTAAACACTGATAGGAATGACTGCAAAAATGCCTTTATGCTTGTGTCCTTTACCAAGCATAAAGAATTGGCCGTGACAGCCAAAGTCTGTATGTTTGATGTAACTCTATCTTTTACATTCTGGCAATGTGGTAGCTGTGAGTAATCACCATGTCCCACACAGGGATTAGCACCCTGTGGAACAGGGAGTACTACAGAATCTGTCTGTAATAGTACATGTTACAAAAATGCCTCATGTTAAGCTTAAGAAGAGGAAAAAAGCACAAAATGTGGCTGATATTAAGCCTGTCATCACGCTAACTTCATGTATGATTCCAATGTAATAAAAATTCAGGGGAGAGCTGCGCTGTTTTAAAGAGCTTTGCCAAGTGTATTAAAATGGTGTTAGATCTTGTTTAAATCGGACCATTCACATCAATGTAAAGTCTGTAGATTTATATTAACTCTTATTCAATTTTCCTTGAAGTAGAAGCATTATATACAACTGCATATCTACTTAGCTACATACTTATCTTCTTGTATATAAAGACTCATGTTTTTCTGATGAGCAAACAGCATAAACTTAGATATTTTCAAATCAAAAATTTGTCCATTTTATAATCTGATAATTAAAATGCTAACATTGTATAAGTATTGATGTCAAGATGATAAGCTGATAAGAGCTATGTGTCTACCCTGTAACTAGTTATCCCTTTATCAGTGTAAGATGCAAACGGGAATACGTAACATTAGGCAAAATGTGAGAAAAAAATTCAAACAGATGCATATACAAAATGGATAGAAATAACTGTTCTTTTCAGCAGAAAGCTCTATGTCCTCCCTGCAGCAGCTGTGCCAGGTATTACATTTCCTCTGTCAGAAAGAGATATGTATAAGCATTCTGCCAAAAGTGACTGCTAGTCTGACTCCTCATTTTTTATATTCTTAAAATTCATTAGCATGCAACGGATAAAATTACCTTCTTGACATGAAGAAGGACATGCTGTCCAGTCACTGAATGGAGTCACAATACAGTCCTTCCTACAGGGAAGCAGACAAGGTCTCACAGTTTCAGGTCGAAGGCTTTCAGGGCATCTAACAAAAAAAAAAAATTACAAAGAAGCGTTATCAAATAAACAATCACTCTGCAATGAAGTAGTGAATTGTGTGAGGCACTGCATGCCTGCAGGCACATGAGGACAGTACTTGTTGCCCAGAATTCACCAGGAAGGAGCACAGATATAAAAACATGTAGCAATTAAATACATGTGGTGAAAGCAAGCCAAATCTGGTATGTTCTGCACCTCAGGATTTAAATAATCATCATCCCTCACTCACCATGCTAGACTCTCTATTTTCAGGGTTATTTGCAAGCTTTCACATAATTATGAAGAAAAGCCACCTCATTTAGCTTAGTAAAATACATTTTCAGGTCTCATCACTTTATCATAAATATAAACTCTGGAAGGAGGCATATTTAAAATAAATAACACTGCTAATCCAGCAACAAATAGGTATAAGCTGGCTGTGATTATGAGAGAAACCAGAAAAGGATTTAAAACTGCCAGATCAATGAGACTGAGAAAGACTGTTAGAAAAGGCAGAAAATCTTACTTGTTTTAGGAAGAGGCTTGATCAGCATATAAAAAGGGTTATTGGGCTGCCACATATGGGACTCATTACCCAGGTCATTTTCCCCATTCTGTGGGGATTCTGTCTTTTTTCATCAAGGAAAAACAGCTCTCTATGCCACAATACTTATTTCAGAATGACACAATAACTCTCACAGAAAAGATTTAAAATAATTTCAAAATTGCTTTTGCTTCAGAAACATACAGACTGTGGACTGTCTGAAGATTATGTAAAGATGTAAGAAAAACAATACATCCATATTTGGGAGCTTTTGGATCATTACAGAAAAACATTACTATGACTAGCTTTTCCTCTTTCCAGTGCTGGGCAATTGGACCAGAGAGGTGAGAGAGGCCAGTCTAATGCTAAACTATCAAGAAAATCCAGTCTCCTTGGTCAGCAGGGAACTATGCCTGTGCAATGTGAGGAGGACAAAAGCTGATTTGCGACTTTACAGAAACATACTCTTTAACAATACTTGCTTGAGCATGCTTTCCATCAGTTGTCTCTGCATTTTCCTGTCAATTCACATATTTTCAGTCTATGATCAATTACTATGAACCAGCACCAGTTCCTTGGTGCCCTCTAAAGATGGGATCTCCACCCTTTCTCTCTTTTCCCCTTCCACCAATGTGAAAAAACATGAAATAATATTGTTATAATAACACAAATCTCCAACATCTCTCTGTATGTTCCCTCTACAATTTTAAGTCAACTTGTGCATCCGTTCTATGTGATTCATAAAATCAGATTCTATACACAAGGGTGTATTTAGATAGAATCAGATACACTTTAAAAAAATCTCTGCTACCAACCACATATATTGATGATGTTGTCAGAAATTTTCTTTAAGGTTAAAATAAAAGAATTTTCTGAAAAGCATTGAACACTGTTTTGCTAATGGCTTTTCTTGCATTGGCTTTTCCCTTTAAAAACAGGAGAAATTATAAGCATACAAAACAGTCTGAAATATCCACATCCACCATTTCACTTCATCTTTCAAGAGTACTAAACACAACAATTCCTCTTCAGATACTTAGGCAAGGCAATTAGTTCAATTAGAACACCATTTCCATGCTTTATATTGTTTGTATTTACTATATATGGCTTAAAGCAAAGTATTGATTTTTTTGCAGTCCTTACTCAAGGTCAAATTAAACAGAAAAGATACATGCTGGAGTCTGTAACTTGTGAGGCAGATAAGGCCAATAATATTGATTGTATCATACCACAGTAATCCTTTTTATTATGGGGAGTTTAAAACAAGGTTCCTATTTACATTTTCATGTCAAATGTCTGGTCTTTAAAAATGATGCAGTGATTTTGATGTGCCAATTTGAAGGAACAACCAAGATCTTTTTTCATTTCACATGGTTCATTTATGAAAGAATAAAACAGCCCTCCTCTCAGAACTCAACATCAAATCACAGGCAGAGGCATTTACAATAGATTTAAAAAGGATGATAAATCATTAGAGGTTTGTGTGTTTTTTTTATGTAAATGTACCAAACAAAATAGAACAGCAACTTAATACAGATACACAACAATTTAGATTACTGAATGTGCAGACATTACTCCCCACGTTTCCATTTAAAGTAAATTAGGCTTGAACATACTGCAGAAAAAAACAACAAATGGCAGGCATCAAACAAATATGTAGTGTGAAAATAGTGGCCTCATGAACTTTCTAAACAACCTCTGCTATCAGTTCTTAGAGTTTTGAATCTGTTCTGAGTGGAATATATTTACAGACTGCCAATCCTTAAAAAGATAATTATCAAATGCATTTTACTAGCAGTTAATCTGTATTTAACCCTGGTCACATATTAAACTGTAAAACCAAATCACTGGGCCAAACGAATAACTAAAAAAAAAAACACATAAATGGGGAAAAAAATCACAAAGCTTGTTAAGCTAATGTCCAAACTAACGTTTTAAATTAATATAATGTCAGTTTCTACTATGCTCCTTTGTCTGGTTTTGAGAAATACTTTACTGTATTTAGGTTAATAATATCATGATTTTTGATTGAAACTGCACTAATCCATACAGTGCACTTCTTGTTTGGAGGCAACACAAGTATCTTGGAAAGGTTGCTGCTCTGCATGCCACAAACATACTCCAAGAATTTTATCGTGACTCAACCTGATGGTGGCAAGGAGCCAACTGGATTTAGTCAGCTGTCAGCAGAGTCACCACTGTAAATACCACCCATTAAAATCCATAGTGGCAAAGGTATTATCTAGTCTTCCTGTTGTGCCAGTTTTGTATTTTTAGAAGACAAAATGCTCTCTCATAAGAACATAAAGAAGAGTGTCTTTTTGTCTTTGCAAACAGCCATTGGTGATAAAATTATAAAGCAGTAAAATCCAAACATAATTACGGCATGAAGATATGCACAAAGATCTTTACTTTTTTGGGCCTACTTGTCCCACGTTGACTCTCACACAGATGACCTTCCTTGTCTGCATCCCCACGGAACAGGTGGCCTCCCCGTTCCAGCTGGCAGAGGAGTTGAAAGCAGAGACAGACGTGTCCTCTATGCACTGTCCCCACGGGCCGGTCTGCCAGTGATACACAGTGCACGAGTGCTCGTTACAGCTGCGAGTCTCCTGCAGGGCACTGCTGTTTGGGCACTGAACTCCTCCTGGAACAATAAAAGAGGGCAAAAGATCCTTCACTGGAAAGAAATAATTTTTTTTTTTTTAATTTAAAAAAACACATACCACAAATCCACTTTGAATTTTTCTTAGTTATATATTATCAGTTTGATTACAGGAAAGAAATGCTCTTTATTTTTCCTTCTCTTCATATGCTCAATATTGACGTTGGGAAATTTCAGTCAATAAGCCACATAGAACAAACTGTTCATGGACAGTATATAAGTCTGTACCAAAAAGATAACAAAATAATCATAACTTCTGTAACACACTAATGTGTTTGGAGTAATCTACAGCCTTATTATTTCAGGGCTCTCTAGAAGAGACTGCAAGAGATCACATAAGGATGTACGAAGGCTCTTGTCAGAAGAAATGGTTAATTATTCTAGTTACACATGTGTAAAGACCACTGTTTATGTCTAATTCACAGATCAATTAAAAAGATTTTAGGAGCTCTTGTCCTAGCTCCCAGTGGATGTTTATCCATATTATGTAAACCAAAGACGATGGCACAGCTGGCAATTCCAGACCCAGATTAAGATAACAAAGCCTATTGCAGATCAAGATTAAAATGCAATCAGGTGTCAATGATGGTGAAGAAAGCTCAGATGATGCTATCTTTGCTGTGTTTGGTTTCAGATAGTATGTTCAATTTATTATATTCAAGCACTTCAAACCTACTTTGGCCTCCCAGTCCTCTAGGAGAAATGAAGGGATCTTTCCTACCCCAGTTGATCACAGGCTATTTGATGTCGAGCCCTGTGAGCAGAATTACATCCCCTAAATATCTGGGGTCAATAGACACACAGAATCTAGGTTTAAGATTCTGGCCTACAAGGAACAATGGGACTCCTATCTCCAACTGATGGAAAGGTTGCAAAAAATCTAAGCAACATTTTAGCCTCTCCTAAAAGACAAGAAAAGTAAGAATGACAATTGAAAGAGGAGCTTTTTATTAGTTAATGCTGCTGATCTATATGACCTTTCTCTAAAAACCAAAAATTTATGCTCACATAAAAAACATGTTGCAGAATATATTATTCTCTCAACTTCAAGTTGACTGCTCTACAGATACACAGGAAGGAAGGGTTTTTAAGCAAAAAAATAAACAAAAAAAGTAAATGCGATCAAAGAAACAATGGATGCTTCAAACACTCCAACACAAGAAAGTCAGGTAATCAGTATAAAAATATTTTATACCTCAAGGTGTTCTGCATGGTCTAAATCTGCAGTAAACATTCAAAACATTCTGCAGTAAACCTGCAAAAGGTTCATTCTAATGAAAACACAAGATAAAATTCATAATTCTCAATTTATTTCTTGAGAAATATTTTTAATTTCTGGCTTTTTTCCTAAAAATATTGATTAAACCAAGTAACAGAAAATATCATATTACTTGAGATGTCATGCCAAAGACTAGCTAATCTTAAATTTTGCAAAGAGGGATTAGAAAAACCTATAAATATATGAATCTAATTAAAGAATAACTTGTTTAGTTTTTTTTTGTTTCAAATGGATGCAACTCAAGTCTATCAGAATTGCTTAAAATATATGTCAATTTGCAGAGCATAAGAACAAAATTCCAGATGCATTTTCTTAAAAAAGGAAATATAAAAAATGGCAAAATAAAATTATGGTTATGTAATAAATTCCATAAAGTTATCTAATCATCATCTTTCATGAAAAAAAAATCAGCTAACACCAGCAGATCGGAATATAATCAAGTAAATTAGGAAAGTGAGTGTGTTTTGAAGTGGAAAAAAAATAGTAAAGTCACAAATTATGTGTCATGGAAGAAAAAATTGAATCATGTGAGGAGTCTAGACATGTTCCTCCATTAAAAGGGTTAAATAAGGAAAATGTAAGAGATATAGGAAAGGTAAATAAAATAAGTACTTCCATCTGATGTTAGTTTAAGAAAAAACACATGGGAAATATTTAACAAAATTCAAAAATTAAAGGGTGTGTGGGGGGGAAAAAATATTTTCCCAGAATTGAATGCCACAGGCACCAGTTCCTAAGACATTTGAGACTAAAGTGACAACTTAGGTTCAGTTTCGAGAGCTATGCAAGAATATATTTTTTCAAGGAAAAAAATGAGATTGACATTGACTTGTAAATGAACAACATTGGGGCATGAATGTCTGCAGCTCAGTGGGAATCTAGTTCTGTTCAGATTAAACCAGGGGTTAAAAAAACATGCAAAGACTGGACAAAATGAGGAAATAACACTACTAAATAAAAATCAATGTGCCATTCTCTCCAGGAAAACTGCATTCTCCTGTGCTTCCTCAAATTTAACTAGGTACAGAAAATGCAGAATGGGTTGGAAAACTGGCAGTTAGAGATGACCTTTACAACCCCTGTGTAGGGGCAACAACTTTATGAGCATATCCCCAGTAGAGGACAGGTTTGACAGGAACATAAAAGTTATTGAGTATCACAGAAAAAAAATAAAATAGACATTTGAATTCATCAGAATATAGGAAAAAGGGACATACATAATAAACACATCCTTTAATAATAAATGATCAGATGACAGTAAATAACTGCTTGGCAGTACTAAAAATAATAATTTCAAGGATACAAAAAGAAGTTGGGGCTGAAGTTTTGGTTTTGGATTTTAAAGCAAAGTAGGCCTGAAAGTGAAAGACTGGCTTTGTAGAGTGACTTGCATATTGCTCATAAAACAGCTGACGGAATTATCATACATTTAGATTGCTTTTTTGCCTAATTTGGAGCTGCTAATGAGTAAGACACTTTGCTCTAGGATGTTCAATCATTGGGTCTTATAAATCTTTTTTTGTGACATTGACTTGATAACTTTCAGATTCCAAAGTGTTAAACATTTTTTAAAGCATTTAGGATAATTTTAATTAATCATTGTGATATCACTTGCTCTTGCAAGTGCATACAGTTTTATAAATGGATTTCAAAACAGCTGGAATAATCTTAATGTTTGAGAAAACAGATGTGACTGAAGTGCCTCTTGTATTCTAGCGAGCGAAGTGGGTGTTATTCATTTCTTTGCTGTAGGCACGAGGTAGGCACTTCTCAAGGCAGCTGCGCTTCCTGAAGGCAAACACAGTCAGAACCAGGACTGTTCCTGTTCTGCAAACATTGATGCTTCCTCCCCTGGTTTATACCAGCTACACAAACCAAGCAGACCTGTCCAAAACACACAACAAGTCAGGATACAGTGTGGACCCATGGTAAATGCGTGGTCTGTCCTCAAGTCTTTTCCAGGATAGAATATGAACCCTTGACCCCCCACTACAATCAGCAATCTGAGTTGATGGGCTCCTGAGCAAAAGAAACCCAGTAACATACCCTGCCCTGGCTCACCTTTCTCACACAGGAGTCAGGTCTTGCCTGAAAGTTCAGCTTGCATGGTTTCAAAACTAAGTGGGTGTTTTTTATTCCTGTTTCATGAAAAAACCTCATGTTCTCCAAAACTTTTTTTTTTTTTTTGAATGAGCAATTTGCTGCTGAAACAATTACTCAGTTCTGTGCTTTCAGATTTAATTACCAACCACTGTTATTTCAAGCCAGGAAAATACAAAAATTCAAACCAAACTCAATAAGTGTAGGAAGAGGAAACACATTAAAAAAAAAAACAAGTATAACTTGTGTTTGCAACTTTGAAGTCAAACTACTGGAATTTAACAGGAATAAAATTTTAAAGCATATTGACAATAATATGTTAAGTATTGAGAAGAAACTCCTTTAATCCAGCTATTGCTTATTTATTCAATACATCATTCTCGCAGATAGATGAGAAGAGCTGTTGGTCCCTGTCAAACAGAATATCTGATGAAATGGACAACTGATATTCTATACAGTCTAACTGTGATGTTTAGTACTCTATTTGGTCATGCCAAATAGTCCTTCTGGCATTACACTTTGCTAATCTATGAGCATATAATACCCATAGGAAAGCATTGCCATGCATATGCATGCCTGCCCTAAGAATAATAATAAAAAATTTCCCTCTCTGTCATTTTAATAAATGAAGCTTTTAAGTCATCTTATTTTCCTCTTTGCATTCTACTTCTGGTTTTTTTTTTATTTTGGTTTGGGTTTTTTTTTTTTTGGAAGGTGAGGTGTGAAATCTTTACTTTTCCAAAATTGGTTCTACTGATAAAACTTAGGATTGTATCCACAACATTAATGTTATGCTGCATTGCACCAATGTGTCAGTGTCACTCCACGGCAGTGTATAATCAATACAGAATCAGTCTATATATTTCTTTCTTATTGAAAAAATAAGATTTAGTACTTTTTAGTCTCAGGTCCAGTAGTAATGTGAAACAGTCTTAGTGCACACTACTAATTATGTAAGATTTATTGTAAGCAGGGAATAAAAAAAAAGAACAGAAATATTAAACAGAATATAAACCAAAAGTAGACAGACCCTACATTCAAGAGACAGGCTAAGCTGTATATGATACTTTACTAGATTTATGCAGAACAACTATATGATGTATCAGGTAACATCACTATGTCCTTTGCTGTCATTTTATATTTTGAGGCAGTGATTTTTCTGAGCTTCTTACTGTACCATGAAGATATATTTGACAGTGACACAAATGAGCTCACACTATAGGCAGTCTCACAAACAGGCAAATTTATAAATTGCTTTGCCTTTCAAACCTTCAAGTTGAGGACAATGATCTCAGAAAAAATATCAGAAATGGTTATTGTGACACTCATTTCCACGTGGACTCATCTCACAAAGCACAGTGAGTCTTTATCTTGTGAAGAGACTCCTTTTTCTCCACTGAATGTGAGTAAATGAGCCCATCCCAGATGTGCATGACCACACCGTGCTTGAGGCTCTGCAGCATGTGGTCTGAGCACATGCAAAGGGTCTTGTTTGGAATGAGGAAATGATGATGAGAGGGCTTACAACTGAGGTCAGCTCCTGGCTCAAGCAGAAATCAGTGTGGGGCTGGAGGGGCACTCGGTATCTCAGAGCTCGTTAGAAAATTTTTCACTGCTGTAATTTATATATGGCTTATATTTGCTGTAATTTACATATGGCTTATATTTTTCCTGTGAACATATTCTTTGCACTGAGGAATTATTACAATACTACTGAATTATTTCTATTCTAAGTCATTAGATTGTAGTTGTTCTGGTTGCCAGTCATGCTAACTTGGTGGTTTCTTCAATTCAGCAACAGACATAGCTGGGTCATAAGAGGAAAAAGAAATGGTGTGAAATGACATAGCTCTATTATAGACAGTTATATGCTAATATTAACAAGAAAAATGGCAGAATATAGTATTTTTCATTTCAAAAAAGGGACAGAAACTGAACAATCATAGACAATACTTGAAAAATCCATCTGAGAGCCAGATTAAAAAATCTATTTCACATGTATCTATAGATCCTCAAAAATTCCAGTGTGGTGTTTATGTTTAAGTTCCCAAATGAAAGAGAATTCAATGTACCAGATATGTTGATGGATGGCAGTATTTATTGTTATTTAATACCTGCAATGCTTTGATCTTTCTAGGCTTGTGGACTGAATGACTAGCAGGAAGACGTGTGTGATCAAGGACTTTATGTCATCTTAGAATATAAAGTTTGCCTTATTCATGGATTTGCAACAATCTGGCTCATTTTTCCTTTAATTATTATCCAATCCTGATATATAATAGGAATAGTATATATTCATGTACAATATACTTGTCCTATTGTGTTTTGAGTAAAAACTCATGATACAGAAATTACTATGGAATAGCTTACCTAGCCAAGTCTGTCTCTCATACCAACAGCTCAAGGAAAGGTTCAGAAATCCAAAAGAAAACTTGTGTCACTTTTCACTTGAACAGAACTGATAGCTGTTTTCAGATATCAGCTTTATGTGTAAATGGAATTATTCACCTTATGTTTATGAGACTTAGAATTTTTAGTTACACAGGATGCTTATGGAGCTTCCATCTACAGTTCTGTGCATTTTTTCTAACTTCTGAATTGAACAGAGAACTGTATGTTTTCCAAAATTGATCCTGTAAAGTTCCCTTTTATATCACTGAAATACAGATGTTCAAATACATGAATATATTCTGTGCTCGTAGAAACAAGAAATTACCTCCCAGCACCCAGTATTTTTTGTTTTGGGAGCACAGCTGATCTGACTCATGGAATTCAGGAGGTGAAAAGTCATTCAGTTATTTGTCACGTAACAAATGACTAAGAGGCATAAACAGAAGTATGAGAAAGATGACAATAACTCTAATTCCACTGAAGCATAAAAAATAAAAGATAAACTAATACATTTTTTAATATAATACAAGAAAAGGTGAAAAGTACCTTCCAGCTAGAGTTGTGAAAAATACCCTAAGCCTTGGAAAGTTCTTTCATTTATTTATATACTTTCATTCTCTGGAGTTTAAACAGAGTGCAAAGGAACACAGTATTGAGGAATCTGATCAAGATGTGAGTGCACTCCTGGGCAAGCTGGGTAGACCTACTAGCTTGTCTCCTTAACAAAAGCACAGAATATTTAATCTGAAACAGTGGGAAAGAAGCCAGGGTTCAAGCCAAGCTGAAGCCCTACAATATCCAGGTAATGAGTTACCTTTCTCAGACCTACTTTAGGGATTTCTTCACTACAGCCTCTGTGGTTTGAGATCTGTCAGTCTTTGAGATCACTCTGTGCTGATTCTGACCACTGCACAACAAACATTAATAAAATTCACATACCCAGAATCCAAGTGATGCTGAACAGCTTTGCTGCATCTGCAGCCTTGTAAATTAACCTAGGTTGCATTAAGTATCAAAGTCAGAATAAGGAGTACTTTTTAAGATTAAGCATAAAAAAGTGGAATAATTTTTTCAGTAATTTAGGTTTTGACTTCTGTGGCATGCTTGACAGGATTTTAAATTCTGTCTCCAGTTAAATTACAAAACTATACAGAAAATCTATTGTCTTGACCTACATGGACCAGCAAGAAGCATAGGAATATATATTTAAGTTATATGGCTCTGTCTTTCCTCCAAAATGAATCTGTTCAACACACTACAAAAAAAAAGGGACACCACAAACCCAGTCTTTTACACTTTTAAAAGTGTTTCTACTTTGTTACATAGATCCACCTATGTAATCTATGATTTGAATCACCTACTAAAATAGAGTACAGTTCTGATTGTCACTTACATTTCTAGCAAAAGTTCCTTTAAGAGAAAAAGCTGAAAGTGTTCTGCTGTATTTATTTTTTTACAATCACCCAAATTCTGTCAAAGACACAGTACACTTTTAGCAATGTTAGCTGTGTCTTCAAACAGAAAAGTGTACAGCTATTCCATTCCACTGCCTCCATACCTTGCAGCTTTCACTTTTCAGCAAAATTTGATCTTAAGATAAAGTAATAACATAACAGTTTAAAAGAACTAACACATACATGCAATCCTTTTATACTGTGGCATTCAATTTTTCTGTCAGTAATATATTTGAGTAAACATCTTCCAAGAAGTATTTGGTGGCTATGTCTCCTGGCTCCTGGTGTTGCATGAGGAATTTTATCAGCTGGACCTGGGCACACCTGATATGGCCATTTTTGAACCATGTTATATACAGAATACATTTCCTTTACAACCCACTCGCCCCCTCCAAATACTTAAAACCAAAACAAACAGAGCTATAGGAACCATGGAAAATCATCAAATAGCCATGAACTTGTATCTAAAACTTGTTTTGTCTCCTCCTTTATATTCCAGCTATGTCTTCTCTTTGTATATGCTGCAGACAATGCACAAGGATCACTTCAATAAATGGAAACCATTCATGAGTGAAGACTTGCAGGGTAAAATCCAAAGTTTTGCTATGAATAATAATGTTAGTGGGGTAACATAAGTTATCAGTTAGAGAAAAGAAACTACAAAATCCTTTTGCTAATATTTGAACCATTAAAATTTTCCTCTTTTCATCAGTCTCGTCAATTCTTATAGGTTTCCAAATTTAACATAAATTAACGTTGCCAATCTGTATCAGATGAACTGTTTATCTTGTTTAATTTTAATGAAAACAAGAAAATCATATATCTGAAATAGAAACAGTAGAATTAAGCACACTAATAAAAAATAGAGTAACGTTAACCTAAACGAGCAAAATAAATCCTCTTCAAAACAGCATTAGGTACCAGGAGTAAATGTAGGATAACCATTCAGGCAAATTTGCAATATTTAAAAACCCACAAAGCAATTTGTTTCTGCCGATCAAGAAATTGCTTTGACACCACAAAGGCAGCTGGGGGCTGCCAGTCAAAGAGGGGAGCGCGAGCCCTTACCTTCTCCCGCGTAGGCCAGGATGGAGCGGGCGCGCAGCTGCTTCCCCTCCGTGGTTTTGCCGGAGCAGGTGTGCGAGCAGGAGGACCAGGCGGACCACACGCTGAGCACGCAGTCCTTCGGGCACGGCGCCTCGCACACCACCGGCATCGGGTAGATGGCATCCCTACACAGCTGCCTGTCAACCTCTTCTCCTGGGAAGAAATAAAAAAAAAGGCCAGTAGCAGTCTATCATGTGCTAAATTAACTTAAAATGAGCAATCTAGTCCAGATGGGCACACAAATAAATTAGATTCTGTTCTTCCATATGAACAAGGTAAATAGATTTTTTTTATTACTTGTCTCCTCTGCCTTGAATCTAGAAGAGCATACTTAAACCTAAGTTGATTCAATACTCTCATGAAGCGAATGCCAGCCTGGGTGGTCTTTAGGCTTTTGTTTTATAACACATACTTGATCCCATACAAATTCCAAATGTGAGTAACAGAGTGTATAACACACCTATGGAAAACTGTACAAGGAGATGCACGTATGGAAATGACCCAGTTTTCATCCAGATTTGTGTGAGAAGGGGAAAAACATCCTAACTTAGCCAGTTTTATAATCCACAATTCATCCTTTGAGTTGCAGCTATCCATCAAAATACGAAAAGCTGCAGTAAATTACAGTCAAGGTGTTGTTTGGTTAGAAAGATATTCATTTGTTAGCAAATCAGCAACATGTCATCGAAGTATAACAAGATCTGTGCATTTGTATTCTGTAGGTACACATTTCATTGTAATAAAAAGATTCAGGCTGGTGTGAATTGCTAAATGAAATATTAGCTAGTATTTAAGTAGCAGTGTTGCTTTTGTTTTCAATCAGAAAATCATGGGAGCACTGTGTCTGAGATCTGTCTTAACAGCACCTTAATCACAACATAGATAGTTTTGTGAGATGCAATGATTTCTTGATCAAATAAGTTAGTATTTATTAAGGGGGGAAGGAATGAATGACCACATATTCTGATATCAGTAAGTCTCATGACAAATCTTCATGTTGGAGCAAATAATGGAAAAAATGTAGGAGAGATTTGGGTCCAGTTTTTAGAATTCTAACTTTGTTATTACAACATAATGCCTGTTATGAGGAACTGAAAATGTTGCATCTAAGAGTACACTGGACTTCTGAGGCCTTGATAACCACAATTAAGGCATGAAGGAGCCAGTTCAGTTGTAAACATAAAACATTTTTTTTTTAATTTTCTAAAAAGGATAACATTTCAAAGCACCTCAATGCCTTTTGTGCTATATGATCTTTGCTGTACTAGAGAACAAAACCTTCTCTTATGATTCATCTGTTGAAACACTCTTGAATTTTACATGATCCTGACAGGACAAAACAGGAGTTGCCTACATTATGTGCTTTCTAAGATCCATCATGTCAAGCCCTTTGTTTCATTAGCCAATGTCAACAAAATAATATCTTATCAATATTTGCAAATGAATGTAAGTCTTCAATACAACAAAATATATATCAGATATACTGATTAAATACCCTGTAATTGAATCATAAAGGCATCAGTTACTGTTAGTAACTACTACGTGCATTCTGAAAGCTAATTCAGTGAGAACGGAGCACACTTTAAATGAAGTTGAAGATCTGAAAACTCTTTTTTACCAAGTCTCAAATTAGGCTTTATTGCTCAATAGATGTATAATAATAAATTGATTCAAATACTAATCAAAATAGAAACTACATAAACTACATTTTTGTCATTCAAGGTTTAGAGTCTTAGAACCTTTTAAATAAGAATCTCTTAAACTGAGTTCCTGAAACCAGTTTTAGTACTAAATCAGATCAAGAGTCCCAGAAATGTTAACCAAACTCTTTGTGGAAGAGTTAAAGATGAAGGCCATCCATTCAATATTAGATCCTTTAAACAGTGCCAAATATTTTATTCATACAGAACATTTAGGCACAACAGAACCACAAGCATAATCTTCCTTGGTTCTGAAAACCAGGGAAAATCCTGCAGCTCATGTTTTTAAAACAGCCTGAAGTAGTCGTACTCATCTGAATTATAAAGACCTTTGAGATCAAGTCAGTCTCAACAGTTATATTTTCCTATATTAAAATACAAATTTCAGCCCTGCCAAAGGCTTCATGGCTCTCCCATGCCAAGTTCTGCTTCCCTCACTGGACTCAGTCTTTGCATCAATTGCTTCCTCTGTTATATTGCAGGTCATCATACCCTGACACCAGTGCAGGAGGGATTCCTGTCTGCTTCATCAGAAGGGCATTTGTTTGGGTTGAAGGACAAGAGACAGAGGAGAGGACTTTTCTAGTTGTTTTTTTTCAGATAGAACAAAAAACTAGAAAAGGGGTGAAAACTACTCTCAAAATGTTCCATTGCTAGGTAAGACTAAACTGCTACGACACATGTACATTTCACAAGAAATGCTACTATTACAATAAAGTGTGTCACAGTATAAACAAATGACACTATACTGAACTTATTTATCACTTACTGGCTTTTAAATTTAAACTCAGGCTTAATTTGTTGCCACAATGAAGAATGTTTTTAACTTAGTTTCAGTCTGAGTTTACATCTCAAATGAAACCAAGCCTTCACTCTTTCCCAAAATCAGAGGCCCTATTTTTTCTTTCACAGAGAAAATATTCTAGAGATATGTATCTTACATATTGGCATTTCATTTTTGTCAAGTGTCCAATTCTTATCTGATGACTTCAATAGCATAGAAATGTAGTTGGAAGGAATGTCTTACATTGGGTACTTCTTATCTTCAGGGAAATATTTTATTTATACTAAATTGTTTCTGACATTTCACTAATGATTTTATGAACAACTTGACCTTTTTTGCCTTCCTCTTTAAAGTGCACAGTATAGTCAACCACCAGGAACCACTCAGCTGTAAGCTGGGAATAATTCCAGTGTAAAGACTACTTAGAAAAAGTCCCATTTGAAAATGTTTGCCATTGAGTGTTGAAGCAAGTCCAGAGGAGGGCCATGGAGGTGAGCAAAGGGTTGGAATATGCCTCCCATGAGGAACGGCCAAGAAAATTGGAATTGTTCAGCCTGGAGAAGAGAATCCAGTGAGACATTATAGCAGCCCTCTAGTACCTAAAAAAGGCTGACGAGAAAGATGAAAAGGGGCTTTTTAAAAAAGCATGTAATGATAGGACAAGAGGGAAAGGCTTTAAACTAAAAGAGAGAAGGTTAAAGAAGACATTCTTTGCTGTGAAGGAAGAGGAGCACTGGAGCAGGTTGTAGATGTGGTGGATGCCCCATCCCTGGAACTGTTCAAGACCAGGTCAGAGGGAGCTGTGAACAACCTGTTTAGGTGGAAGGTGTCCTGGCCCCTGGCAGAGAGGCTGGAACTAGATGATCTTCAAGGTCCTGTTCAACTCTAACCATTTGATGATTCTATGAATTTATTTGAAAATTATGAGTATAAATTTATGTTGCATTAGTATGGAAGACAGAACTCTAAAAAAAAAAATTACTGAAAGGCCTCTGCCCTGAGTTACTTATACTCTAAAGAACAGAGTAACAAAAAGTGAAAGCAGAAAGACGAAAACAGAATATGACATTTCTGCCAAGAGAACTCTTCACCACTTATCAGTTGACTTGTTCATGAAAATCTGGAATCTAGCAATATTTCACATTTCAAACAATGCCTATGTTGTTGAATTATATTTCTCAGGCAAGAGACACACATTTTGGACTAATATCTCCAAACAGCACTTAAGGAAATGACAACAAATAAAAATGGCAGGAGCCAAAAGAGGTTGTCTGTTTTTTTTCAAATAATTAAAATGTCAAAAATTGTTTAAACCTTTCCTGGGATTTTTTTTTACAGATCTACATCAGTGACAAGGGCTGAGGGGATAGTCTTTGGAATACACATCTCTTCTCAAATAAATATGCTGGATCCAGCTGGATAATCAGCAAAGCAAGTCACTATATCAAAACCTCCTTTTTGGAGCCAACTTCTTGGCTCAAAGAATTCCTAGTATGTGTGCCCACATGACAGCTCTCTATTAAACTATGCAACTGTTTAGTTGTTTTAAAACAAACAAACAAAAACAACCAAAAAACACCAAGACAACCAAGCAAAAAACCCCAAACTACAGAACAGGCAAATTTTTACAGGTCAGAGAGGTAGCTTGTGAATAGCATTCAGGAGGAAATGATTAATAAATATCAGCATTCATACCACCATTCTTGTTTTATTACATTCACAGAGCAGGTATTGTATCTGCGAAAATTTAGTCTAGATGTTAAAGGTTGGGCTAGACCACATTCTGTGCTTTATGTAGTTGAATCATGTCACTCCTTTGTGGTTTTGTCTTACTTATCTGTAAAATGTATCAGATATTTAAGTTTCCTGAAAAACGCTTTAAATTCCAATGGGAAGCATTCCTAGAGGTGGAATCACGAGAAAGATGTGGTAAAGAAACCCTCTTGCTTATTGTGCATCTTTTAACATGGTGCATGCTTCAGTGCACAGTAAAACATTGCTGTCAAATTCTGACCTGTAGTAAATGGAAAAGTGCTTAACAAAGAGCAAAATATTTTTTAAGCCTTAAAATGAACAGTAAAATCATTGCAAGATTCAATGAGGCATAGAGAACAACTTAAAAAAAAATCAGCACAAAATAAAATTGCTGCTGGAGCCCTATGTAATAAGCCAATAAGTCTGATCTCAGTTCTTAATGAGGAAAACAGCTATTGTCTCTGAAATACTGATCTATATCCTGATATAAACCAAGTAAGCTTTTACAGTAAAATAAAAATAAATGGAATTAAATCGAGGGTACTTTTAACATTAATATCTAACATTATTTTTAACATGCCTGTATAATCAGTAAAGGACAAGAACATTACATAGTAGTAATGCAAACTTTACATTTGTATTTTAAAGTTCATAAAAGAATGACAGCAACTGAGCGCAAATGCTAAAACTGCAGACTTCATATTATTCATTGCTTGTTTCAATATGATCAAATTTACTACTATATCTCCAACTCGAAAGAAAAAGTCTCTTCTATCAGTATCTTGCACACTTGATCCATTGGAAAACTGCTGGGCAGCAAAAATATTTAGAAAAGCACTCCAGAGCTCAACTTTTAAAGTGTTTGTGGGTGAAGAAGGCCTTGTCATTATTTAGCTTCCTTCAAGAATGCCTCTCTAAGCATGGAGGCTGCAGGAGAAAAATGCAGCATTACTTCACACAATAGCAAAATCTGTGAGCTATCCTGGTTGCCACTGACTGTTTCCTTCCTTTGCTGTGTAGAAAAATAATCAACAGGAAAGCATTGTAGTGCCTCTAGTATGAGTTGTAAAGGCTGAAATGGCTGGGAATGTTTTTTATCTTGAACTCCTATGCAGTTACCCATACGCATTCCTTTCAATAAGGACCTCTACCCATGCTTACACTGACTCCCTTGTCAGTCTCAAAATGTGTCAAACTGGCTGAGGAGCCAAAAAATCCTGTGTGGACACTGCCCATCAAGAACAAAATATGCCCACCTATATTCAAAATTTACTAAAACCAGATCTGTGCTACATGCTCAGTCCTTCAACCACAGTCACAGTTAGTAAATCAAATCCTTCCCTACTAAAAAGTCATCAGTCCATAATCTACCTGCCTCAAAGTTACAGGAATGTCATGACTACACCATAAGAGTATAGAAGCAGCGTTAATGAGTTTAGCTGCCATTCTTCCTAGGACAATTTCAAAAAAATTCAAGAAAATCACTAAGTAAGAAATGTACAAATTTATCCAAATGTGAAATTCCATCCTAGATTTTCTTTAGTAATAACCTGGTCAACACATTGGATGATTAGTCTAATACAAAATGGAAATTCTTTATGTTACAGGAAAGCTATAAAACTTATCAAAACCTCATACATCTTCACATGCTAGGGCACCTTATATCTGCAAATGAGCAGACAGTAATCAATCACCAGGATAAACTGAAATTATTGTTTTAATTTACAATACTTCTGCATTCTTTCAAAGCACTAATTGATTACTAAACTTCACCATAACAGGAAAAATCATGTCTGCCTAACACAAACAGTGACAGCAAATGTTTTCCTTCCAAACTTAGAAGTTAAAGAAGCAGTGTGATGTTTTCTTTTTAAAATGTTCAGCAAAGGACCCAGGACTGATTTTTTAATTTTTATTTTTTTTGTAATTCTGTTTTATTGTTTGTTCTTCCTTACAGAAGGAGTTCTCTGAGGAACACTGTCTTTCTCAGAGCATGTGTCTCTAATTAAAATGTATACAAAACTTAAAAAACCTGACCCAGATTTTTCAATAGGGAGAATTTAGAAGTTAATCTCTGAAAACCTAATCAAATAAGCCACAGAAAAGAGAAGCAATAATATTTAGAGGAAATTAATCATTTACCATCTTGTTTAGCTCAACAATCTTAAGAGTATTTGGAAGAAAAAAAGAGCAACGCGTGCAGCAGCATATGACTGACGGAAGAATTTTTGCCCTTGAATCAGTTCAATACTAGCAAATAACACATATTTTGATATACAATAGGAAAATCTAAATGTTCTATTAATCCCACTATCCTTCATATCATGTTGATGGCCTTTATTCATATCTGCTCAAAAAGCTTTCATGTTAGTAAAATGTCAGTGTCTTTCAAAAGAGCAGCAACACTAGTAATTATTTTCCATTACATTTCCTAAATCAGATGTCAAAAAAAATTGATGAATTTTCAACTTTTGGAACAATTTTTAACCTCTCTAATTTTCAACCATAAAGTAACATTAACTACAATTTATGACCTCAATATATCCTACTTCATTGACTCCTAAGTTTTTCAACAAACAAAATGTGAAAAGATTGTGTATCTTCCTCTTGTATTATCATTATCAAGTGAAGCTTCTGCATTCAATTCTAATGCTTAGGTGCCTAGCTTCAAGTGTTAAATCAGTTGCTAATTCCCTAATCACATGCCTTTCTCTCAATGGCTTTTGCTAAGTAGCATTTGCATTTAATTAAGTACATCTTAATTAGTTGATAGTTAATATTCTTGAAGTAATTTTCTTCTAAGAAGCCTAAGTAAAAACGGCACTGATTTCAATGAAGACAAATACACTGGTTACTCACATCTGTTCATTATACAAAAATGACAGAAAGTTGGTCTAATAGTTTAATGATATGTAAACATTGCAGGATTGTAAACTGTTTGATTTGGTGGCTTGTATGAGCAAATTTTCTGTGGTTTTGGTTTCAGTGTAGTATCATACCATTTATTCCTTACTGAAAGAAAAATGGTAAACATGATACTTTGCCCACTTACACCAAAAACCCATTGTGAATATCATAAGCATGTATGTTTCTATTATTGTTTTGTAACAAGAAACTTGAGAGCACAAGCACCATCATCTCATTTACATCTTCACCCTTCCTGCACAGACAAACCAGTGACATAAAGAAAAGCCCACTGACTGCTGTCCTTTCCCTGTGAAAACACCAGAAGATACATATACCTTTTAAAATAATATACTAAAATTTAAAATGGGATTTTTACTTTTTTAAAGCAAATATTTGCAATGACAAGTGACTACTAATGACCAGAAATAACAGTATACAAGGAAAATAGCTGGAGCTTAGAAACCCACCAAATCCAGTGTTTTTCCAATCAAAGATAATATGCTGTTAAAACACTTCTAAAAAAATCGTGATTTTTTTGTTTTCTATTCCTTAACAAGATGAAACATCACATTTTAAAAGCAATAACTTCTTGTTAATGGCTATATGCAAATTTCTTCTTTATTCACCTTATGGGAAAAATAATTCTGATGAGTGGGATGACACTGGCTTCAAGAACTCCCACATTCATGCAGAAATATAATTTCAAAAATAGTACCTGAACACTTCAGTTCCTTTGCTGTAACCAAACCAGCAAATGAGCTCAGTTACAGCTGACAGGGCAGCAAGGGTTTGCTAACCTTTCCCACAACAGAGCTTATTACCAACTGTGCAGAAAAAAAGGCAGAAGCAGGTAACGCTCTGCAAGTGGTTTACAGGAAAGCTGAAAGATGTGAAAGCTCCAGAGGTAAAACAGTTCCGGTTACAAGGTTTCTTCTCTGTATTTAAATTCATCCAAATTTTCAATCTCACAAATTTCAAGAAAAGTGAGTCACTGATAAAAAAATCCAGGTCATATTCCTCAATAAATCAGCTAAATAATACATTATACATCATGCACCATATATAAAATAGTTACGGGAATAACCAAAACCAAAATAACACTCCATACCTTGAAACAATGGTAACTGTAAAGGGAAAACTCTGACACAAAAATTAAAAACATATTTTAAAGATGGATATTTTCTGCTATAATTGCTTCAGATGGAAAATATCTCCGCATATTCTTTGGCAGTAACTTAAAAATAATGGTTAAACATAATGAACTAACACCTTCAGATACAATATTAATGCTTCCAGTAATCCCATTTTCCTGTCTGGTAATAACAGAACATATGTACCTCCATTTATATTAGAGTCATCTATCAGGATTACAGTCATGTAGACAGAGTCTAAATTTGCCAGACAAAAATAAAACCAGGAAAAGAAATAGTATTTCTTTACCCAATTAATATATTTTTATTTAAAACACAGTGACCAGATTAAACAACAGTATGAAAAAATAACATCCCCTAACTATGCTAAAATAGAAATATACAGAAAACTGAGGAGAAAAAACCAAAACTAATGAAACACCATGCTTTATTTCGCCATGAAAGGGAAAGCTTTTTATTTGGGCTTGACTTCTTTACTCAATGAGATTGAGAAAAGTGAAAAATAACTGTTCTCTTTTCACCATCTTAAAATTTGTGGTAATCACTTTGAAACTTTACCACTTATTCCTTTATGCTCTTTTAAATTTTCACTTTATTTTGCTAGATTTATTCAGGTTGAAAACCTGAGTTCACTCAGAAAGTACTGAAAAAGATTTTTTCCATTCTCCCTGTACTTCCAAGTGCTGGGGGTGATAAAGTGTCAGTTCCCCCAAGCATACAGCAATCACTTGGCTACCAGTGAGGGCCTCAGTTTAAAAAAAGATTGAAAAAAAATTAGATACATAGATGAGGCAAGTTCCTTCACTACACACACAAAGGCACACTGAGGGTGTCTTGTAGCACTGGCTATGGCTTAAAAAGTAACACAACCTTTTATTTCTGACACAACTCTGTAAGTTACTGAGTGCATATTTTGTACTAATGGAAAACGCTTCTTACAGATGATATTTCCTTGATTCTTCACTACTTCTGATGGCACTGAATATTCAACAGCATGAAATTGGCCGTATATGAACTACTGAAGACAGTATCTCTGAAAAAGCCTGACCTAAACAGGGATACTGAAGAATTAATCCAAAGTAACTAAACTGGGACTTTGAAGGAGATTAAACTATATTAACATTTTGTATGGCTATCCTTATTCAGAATGAAAGAGAAAATTCTTGACAAATAGAATTAAGACCACTTTAACTTCAAATAAGAAGTCACAGACACATTAAATATATTTTAAGTAAATATTTTTGCAGTTAATTTGAATCAACTTTGGAATGTATCTTCATGCACATAAGCAAGTAAATAAAAACTGAAACATGATATACCTTCAGCAGAAAAACTCCTATTCTTTTAACTTGATATTATAATATACTTCTATCCTCAGGGATAGAAGTTCAATAATTCTAATAAAGACTCCAGCAGAGTACCCAAACACTGTCTAACAACAGGAGTAAAATTTTCCTACTGCTTGACAGGTAGTTGAAGCATTTTCATGGTTCATTTGCTAATGTAGTCTTACTGAGAATGATAAGGAACAGAGAATACAAGTGTATTGATCATAACCAAGCAGAGTTGCCTTCTAGTGTCAAATAAGCCAATCAAATGTCATCTTGATATGAAAGAAAAAATAAGTTTGATGACAGGCTACGGTCCCATTGAGAATAAAATCAATATTAGTCATGGGACCAAGTGGGATCAATATGTCAAACCAATAGGCCATTTTAGCAGGAAGGAGAAAGGAGGGGAAAAGTGCTGACAGAGCTATAAGGAAAAAAGAGGACAGTGAGAACCTTGAGGGTGAGATCACTTGAAAATTCACACTATATATCTGAAAACATTTATCAAAAGCACCGAGTCACCTTAAAAAGATATAGCTAGTTCCAAGATCAACAGAAGATTCTCATAAACTTTTTCCAGTCAAGCCACAATTTCTATAATGACAAATTTATATATAACTATGACTTCCAGAAAAAATTATAAAAAATACTTCCTTTAATTGTTTTTAAAATGTTACAGAAGCTCTACTATGTTTAAAAGTGAAGAAAAAGCTTTTCAAAGACTTAAAAAATAGTGGTGGTGTTATTTGAATATTGGTAACAGTAGGATTTAAAATACATGGATTTGAAAATGCAATATGCATTTATTATATTATGTCTTTCTAATTCTTTAGAAAACAACATGTTTTATTAATCACTGGAGATTCCTGTACTATTTTTTCACTTCTGAGTGTTCTCAGCAATTTTTAACTTCATCATGTGTGGACACAGACTATTATAGCCTTTTAAGAGGTTTCACAGGTATTTTAGTGTAAGTGGTATTTTACACATTTTCCCCTCCCATCCAATAAGGTCAAAATAACCTGGAGAACAAGTTTGGGTAGGACAATGGAATGTCAATGACTTCAAATCAGTTTGATTAGAGAAGATATTTCTGATGTGCCGATCTGAGCTAGATTAACATTCAGGGATATGAGTCAGGAATAGAAGCATAAAAAGGAAATAATAGGCAAGAAAAACAGTAGCATGAAAACAATGTGACAGTTCCACTAATGTCAGTAGAATGACAGTGCTCACCACAATCTTTTTAACAATTCCCTACACTGAGGTACTAATTTGCATATTTTCAGCAGCTACCTTAGACGGCCTGGTTTTTCAAGGAACAACAAGACTTTCACAAACTTCGGGCTACTCGCTTTCTGCATAAACATTATTTTTGGTTAATAAATTTATACATTTAAACTAAAAAACTCAAAAAGCTTGCATCATAAATGGGTTCACATACACTTCAGCAGTGCACTATTTTCCTAGAATTTGGCCACCAACATAGTAACATTACTCTTCTCTGTAATGAAAAGCTTCCCTCACAGGTGAAGAGAATGATCAATGGTCTGCACCTGGCAGAATATTAAGTGAATTTTTCAGTTGGTTAATACCTAGTATTTCACTACCATACTGTGAATTTGCAGCAAGTTTACAACTGTGTGTTCATATACATTGTCATACCTCTTGCCACAGAAAGACACATGTAATTCAAAAGGGGGTTTAAGAGACTAAGAAAAATTATTTTATATGGCAAAAGATGATTGCAAACATTTTCTTTGCATTATTCATCCAGCTGCAGCTAGTAAAGAGTTGTCACTCTCTATGTAATCTGACAGCTCAATTCAATCACAGTTAAAACACAGGACCCAAGAGATGTAGGAGAGATCACTGCCACAGTCATGTTTACACATTTCTGAGGAATGGTTTTAAAATTAATTTCATGGATGCTTTTGTCTGTCCCACTACTGGCAGATAAAATGCAGTCTTTGGAGAACATCTTTTTATGAATCTTGCAAAATACTTTCTCATGATTATGAGTGGAAAGCACAGCATGCCTTTGGGGAGCTCAGACTGAATTAATCTTCTATTTTGGAAACATTTTCGTAGCTGATTCCACCCCAAAAGATTAAAACTAACCCATCCTTTTGACTTTTTCTTTCTCCTAGCTTCCAAGTGTATGGATTCAGAGAAGGAGCTGTCAAGAAAGCAACCAGAGGTAAATACTATTGTCTGTTATAAATTTATGCTTTGGAAGGAAATAGAATAGCATTGTCACAACTAAACCAAAAAACTCAGGAACACCTCTTCAGTATAGGGACATTACAACTTTTCAACTCTTTTAATAAGTTATGTAAACTAATATCCTAAAGTCACAGAAATCTGAGAGATTTCACTGTAGTTTGACACCTACTCAGAGAAATACATTGTACTCTGAAAATAGGGCTCCTTTTCAATACTGGTTTTCTAGAAGACTCCCACAATATATAAGATTCTTCTAGCTAATGTAATTTTCTTTTTCCCCTTTAAATAAAAAACTTCAGTTCTGAGACATCCATAACAAGAGATTTCATATAGTTTCTGCTTAGATATTTTCTGTGGAAAACACTCATGAAACAATTTATTATTCATAAAATAATATCAGTACCAATAAAGGACGTCTAAATAAGACACAAACATCTGATAGTTCCTAGGGCAAAATTTACATGCTTAATCCACAAGTTACTCCCAAAACTGTATGAAGAAACCAAACAGTAAAATGTCAAAATGAAAGCTGCCGTTGTATAATGCAGGGATTTTAAATGTATCATCACATGCTTATTATTTTTCCACTATGCCACTTCCTCTTTCAGTTCACAGATTGGAAACTCTTTAATGAGGAGCTATTTGGTATTTTTAGTTTTATTCTCTTTGTTCAAGTCATGAGCCTATGTTTTATTTACCACATACTAATTAAAAGTGTTATTAAAACAGAATTGGCATTTTTCCTAAGATCTTTCTGTCATGACTATCAGACGCCCACTAGCACAGCATTATTTTTTCAGAACACTGAAGATGTGATGGGTCAGCGTTATTTATATTTTGCTGATTCTGAACAAAAGCAGAGCAAAATTAAACCCTGAAGAATAGGACAACTAAGGTTAGTTGTTTCACAGACATTGCATTCATTACTACAAAATGCCCACTTAATCACCAAAGGAAATAAATCTGTCTCACAAATAAGTGGCAGGTTCTGTAGAGAAAATGTCATGTTGGCACAATTAAATAATTAAATTCTTCCTTCTGATGTATTCACTTAAGGACCACACATACTTAATTTCCTAATGTTTGAGGGCTTGTCTTTGAAAACTAAAACACAAAATTTTGATCTAATTTTTTTTCCTGTTTTTTAGTTTAAAACAGAAGCCAAATGATAAATAGTATTTCTGCCATGAGTGTAGCACTGATGCTGGAAACTCCTGCTTTGTCTGGTGATCTCATGAGAAAAAAGCAGAAGCAGACTAAAATTCATAACATTCCAGCCCTAAAAGTTATGATTTTTCTTTTCTTCCCCATTCTCTGGCTCCTTATACAGCCTTATTTTCTCCAGACACTAATCCTAGTCCATCACCTCACTGTCCTTTTCACCCAGCTCTGTCAAATGCTTTCCAGCTGCTTGTCAAATCCTCCCAAGGGCTGACCTGTAGCAGATTACATCCCTCACCAAATTAATTCCTAATGCTTGTCATGTAGAGACATTTTCTAACTTTGAGTTCTTTACTTGGTCTCAGGAAATTGCCCTGGAGGAAATCAGGGTCGAATCCTACCTTTCCCCAGGTTTCAACCTAATTGTTTGGCCAGAAAAAGTTTCTTCCTCTTGTTCCACCTTTTGCCACCAATTCCCAGGTACAGATCTCTATTTCCCTCTGCTGGGGTTGAGGCTATGTAGAGTCACAAACTCCCTGTACTCCAAAATCTGAAAGAGATCACTGGGAACACTGGACAGACTGGTATCAATTGTTTACCTTGATTTTGAGTAATCATTGTGTCTGAGCATGTTTTAGTTCAAAGTTTCTTAAGTACTCAGTGAAGATGCTGCTTATGCTGTGCACAAGAGTTACAACAATTGCAAAATGACACGTATCATCTTAAAGCTCTAGGCAGACACTGGAACAGTTGTCTTGTGAAATCAAATATTTTTTGGTAAGTCTTTTTTTTAGTAATCAGTATTCAAAACAAATTATGATCTATGAGAAAGGTCAGACTTCTAGTACTTTAGGCTTGGAAGTACTGAGAGGGAAATTCCTTCTTATTCTGTCTCAATATGATTACCTCACAATGATGGTTTATCCTCACCATTTATCAACACAGTGGTTTCACAGCTTTGAAACTTGATAACATTTATTTAGAAAATGGACCATAAGTATGCAGGCTGTTGTAAAATATAAATAGGCCTGGGCAATGTTATCTCAGATGGAAAACTGACTCCCATCAAACCTAGTGAGAATATACTGTCTTAGAACATTTTGTCATAAAGATTAATGACCAGAGCTGTGTCATAAAATCTTCTGAGAAAGTGGTATTTAATGTATAGCTATGTAGCATTATTTTTATATAAAACATAATTAGATATAGAATTACCTCTTCTAAATATGTTTTGTAAAAATATTTCAAATATTTTCTGGGCATGTTCTAGGGAGTTGACACCCAAATCCAAAACCTAAGGAGTTCAATATAGTTCTAGAAATCCTGTTTCATAATCCATCCATAACTCCCGAATCCCCCTTTTCTCTCTTGTTTCATAATAGCATAATTTGAAGTGATACATGGAAAAACTGTACAGCATTATATTTTCCTTCCTAAAAATATCCCAATTGTTATGAAGTGTATCTACAGTTATCCCTCTCTCTATTCTTACCATGGTGAAGTTTGGGTTCCTGAATTGCTGAATATTACATAAATCAAAACATATGCATCAAAATCCCTCCCTTCTAATTTAGTAATATACTGTTCTTGCAATATCCTACTGGTTATGCCATCAAAAAGAAAAGAATATGGATCATATGAAACATTGCACTCTCTCGGACACAAAATATGTGCACTTTCCACTCCAGCAACCTCTACTCCTAGAAGTCCAATAAATTTTACAGGAGTGTAGCATTACATTTTAGAAATAAACAGGTCAAAATACACCAAACTTGCCTGACCAGACACATTATGATCTATGACACCAGATAAAGATTTTGGTAATTAGGTTGGCCCATCTGTTTTTGCCTTAATTATATTATTTATGGACATTAATGTCTCATTAGGTATTGTTCATACCAAGTGCAACTTTGTCTTCAAAAATATATGATAAATTGGAAACAAGGGTCCATTTCACTGTCATAAATGCAAATTGTTTACTGGGCTACGTAGATGGAACACTGGTTTTATTTATCCCTTTAATTGAAATCATCAAATCAAATTATAAGCAAACTATTAAAGACATAGACAAAGAAAGTTACGTATTTCTTTCCATATAATTAAATTACTACATTACATAAATACTAAAAGCATTCATTCTTTTATGAAATCCGTAGTGACATGTCACTTTCCTAATATCAAGATGAGAGACAAAAAGGAATTGGTTTCATCAATTAAATATGATATTTTATTGACAGAAGAGTCATCAATTATCAAACTCTTCTGAGACTTCAATGAGATAGTTCAAGGAGTATACTGCACTTTTGTTTTTCCTTATATTCCTTTATATTAAATAAAACAGATCTTGCTAAAAATAAATGCCTTAAAAATCCAGTGGTATGAAACACAATGGCCCGAGAGTGTCAGCTTTAAGGTCCTTTAAGTTCACTGTATTTTACCCTCACTAAGAAATTCTTAAATATACCAAGCATCCAAGCATCATACTCAATAGTTCCTTACATTAGCAGAGAAATTAAAGGAAAGGAAGGAAGGACTTGGGTATAAGTTACATAGTCTGTGTGTTTACAGTAAGGAACAAAGTATGCATCTTACATTTGATTTAAGTGCCTCAGATGGTCATCCAAAAAACTGTCAGCAGCACAGAACAATTTAAAACAATGCTGTTATGGTATTAGCTAGGAAACAAATATTGGGAAATGATGACTAATGCCAACATAATCAAGTTCCTGTAAGCATAAGGCACTATGAGCTCAAAGGAACTGTCATTAGCTACTGTATTTTTCTGCTAATAGACTGCAGAGCACTCAGCAGATTTTGATCTGTATTTTCTTACAGGCATAAACTGAATAACTCGATGTAATTGGAATTTGAATCTGGCTCTTGGTTCTTTATAAAGAGCTAAGTCATAAATTGACACAAAGTGGTATTTTCTTTTCTGAATAATCATCATAAAATCCAAACAGTCTGATGGTTTCTTCATTCAATGCATAGAGTTGCTCAATAGAAATGTCAGAAATGTAGATTCTTTACACATGGGCACATCTATAAAATACCTATGCTCAGGTTCATTGAATCTTTCATTGTTTCTCATCAAGAAAATAAATGACAACCAGAAGACTACTCAGTTAGCATGTGATTCAAACCATAAATATACAGAAAGACCTAATTCTGAAACCAGCCAAAATATTTTAAATAAAAAATTGTTGCACCAGCCAAACTTCAGTTTTTCCTGAAATTTCTTCTACATATTTTACTAGCTGTTTATTGTTAGATGATATAAAGCCACAACCAATTAGGAAGTGAATTGAGATATTGATCAGGAAACTACACAAGAAAATTAAAACTAAAAAAAGTTTCATAAGATTTACTTTAAAGAAAAATTCTATAAAAAAAAGAGAAAGAGTCTAGATGCCTGCAACAAGTGTTTGCTGAAGGACAGCACAGATATTCTGCTGACTGCCAGGGTAAGAGGCCAAAGTACTTGATGTGAACTACCTGGGAAGAGGTGGTCGTGTTTGGAAAGTATTTAAGAGTTGTCTATGGGATTTCTAGTGGGTTGGTGGTATGGGAGGCAAAGTAGTAAGATACTTGAGCAGAGTCAGCTTAGAGGGGGGAAGAGATTTCTGACGTTGGTAGGTCTTTGCTTCTACTGTACCATGGTAATCCTTATCATGAGAGAGTGAAGAAGCAGATACTTGGTATTACTGGTGAAGTACACAGAAGATTGTTTACTAA
This sequence comes from Thryothorus ludovicianus, assembly GCA_013397245.1. Taxonomy (NCBI): domain Eukaryota; kingdom Metazoa; phylum Chordata; class Aves; order Passeriformes; family Certhiidae; genus Thryothorus; species Thryothorus ludovicianus. Next base: position 73,010 of record VZTB01007848.1, on the reverse strand, counting down.
AAGAAGGAATTTCAAAGAAGAGCTGGGGCAATTCATTACATTACTCTCCGTTCCTTTGCACTCTCTCAAATGTAACTGGACACATTTTTGTGATTGGATGATTAGGTGATCAGATCTTTACAAAACAAGACATAATTGCAATTTGTTTTCTCCCTTCTTTGAAACTGTGCCCACAACTCTTTAATCTTAAAGCCTGACAGGACAAACCCTGACTTCTCACTTTTTCTGAGGCAGATTACTGATACAGGCAATGTATAAGGCCATATATTTACAGCAATATATAATGCCATATAATTCAGAAAGACAGAGAGACAAAAAAAAATACTGGGAGTAAACACAAGTTCTTGAAGTCAAATTTGGCCAAAACCAAAGCGCATTAAGTGCCAAGAGCAAATCCTGTGAGTTTCAATAGAAAATATCATATATATGAAAGACATCTCAAAGTTTAATGGTTCAACTGCATATGCAATAAATTATAGTCATTATAAATTACTATATTACAGTTTAGAAAGAAATTAGGTTAGATGTGTGAGAAAACACAATTCCCCAAAATAAATGTAAGCCAAACTAACCATAATCTAGAATAGCAAAAAAATAATATTTTTTTTACAGATTTTTCTTTCAGTGTCTTCACAATTATTTAGGAAACAACTACCAAGGTGAGGAAAAGGCCATTTTTAATCTGAAGATGTACACAAAAAACATCACAAATAATTTCATTGTGGTTACCAGGAAATTATTAAATTGCAAAGGGAAATTTTTTGAGTTAAGGACATAAATTATGATAAATTGAATATTGCAAGTCTAGGCTAATCTCTTTCTGAGCTGTAAAAATGGTTACTAGCTCTCTTAGGTGTATGCAGAAAAGTAAATCTTACATTCTAACTCTAAGTATTTCAGTTTAAGCCCCAAAACCCAATTACAACTGAAAGTCTTCAGCATGACACTCAAGATTTAAATATCTCTATAATCAGTTCTTATTACTTCTGACTGATTTAATTTCAAAATATTTTTTGCAGCTGTTAACACTCATCAGAGGTGTCCTCTTACTTAATCCTCTGTTGGAACTTAGAAACCGCTTACCACACTACACTGCAGTCAATACAATTATTTTAATTTATATGCTGCTCTAGACTATAATATTACTAATGAATAAGGACTATTCTCACAACAGTAATTCATCAATCTTCAGTAGATTAAAGTATTCTGTAAGCAGCTTTCAAAATTGGCTTTTATGACTATGTCATGCAAGATCTGTTTTGTCTCACAGAAGATAATTGAATAATGGTGGTATTTTTTTTGACCTTTTGAAGAAGCAAGACAACTTGGACTGTCAACCCAACTCCATAACACACATCAAACCATCCTTTTTAATAAACACATGATTATTTTTCTTCCAGCTATACTTACTGCAATGCATCTTACTTTGCTCATATTTTATTTGTTTCTGGGCTTAGAGGATCAGCTTTGTTAGTGGGATTACATCAAGGAATTCAGTCAAGCCACTGCAGGTACGAATCTGATCTACTGGCAAACAATAGCTGTTTTCCATTTAATTTTCTCTAAGTCATTTCATGAAGCTTTGAAAACTTACACAGTGTAGGTGAAGGAGCTTGGTCCTAGAGCAACTACAGGTCTTACCCTTCCTCCCCAGTATTAATGGACATTAATAATGGACATTAATGTCCAATAATGGATGTTAATGGACATTCCAGACAGCTTTCTTTAAAGGATCTGGAAAGCTGAGAAAAGAAAAACCTGATATCCTTTTGGACTACATTTTAGTACCTTCCCTCTAGCTGGTGTGGACTGTAGGAAAGAGCATCCATCTTACCATCGCTGTTGATGCAGACGACAACGGGAACCTGTGTACCAGGGCCACATGGCCTTTCATTGTCAGGAATGCATTCCTCCAGCCTCGTGATTCTCCAGTCATAGCAAGAGGGCTCTTCACACGGGATGGCTTCCAACAGGTGAGGGCAGTTTCCTGTTCCTCCTGTAGGCTCATTGGTGATGCGACGTTTCCTTAATTTGAAGCCTGAAATATCCATGAAAATAACAATTTAACCCCAAAATGTGAAGTGAAGCACTTTTTAATCTGTCTACACCTGAGTGAACAGTTGTTTCTCTTCTCTGTAAAACATTTTAGATAATTGGGTAGAATAACTCATTAAAGAAGGACTAGAGATAAAATTTTACAAGTTTCAATACTCTAAGCCTCCTCAGGAGGCTTTACCTTAAACCTCTGTTTATCATAGTCATGCATACTACAGGAAGGAGACGGGATCATTTCCTGAGCATCACTCTTGCGAGATCCATTTCATTTTATAAATCTTGACTACATTGCTGGGTCACCATTTCTCAAGTATGTAGTTTGTTTTCTTCTCAGGTATGTTCCAAAAGGAATGGATTATCAAGTGAAATCAGTTTATAAATACTCCCTTCCCAGTCCAACCCTCCAAAATAAAATGGAAGAATAAAAAGACAACCTTATGAGAAAAAGAAAAGCATAGAAATAAACTCAAGTCCTATGAATACATTTTCAGAAATAAATATCACAATACTCCTTTGCAAGCATTTAAAAATTTATTTAAGATTACCTAAACTCATTTCGGAATGGAGAAATTGATGGCATTTTATGCACTATGTCTTCTGCCAGGTCAATGTCAATGACAAAAAGCAATCCTCTTTCTCTTTTACAATGGCCCATTGAAAAAAAACAGACTAAATACAGTCAGAACAACCTAACCAAACTGAATGGATTCAAGAAATAGTTTACCTTCTCACATCTCTTCACAGTCTCTTTTGTTTTATACCAATATTCAGGCAAATTAGTAATATGCACATATTTTTTATAAAATACTACATATAACTATCACCAGGACAGAAGCTAAACAGGAGAGTTTTCAAACACACATGTGCAAGACCTGATTCTTTGAAGACATGTCTCTTTATTAAATTATAGTATTTACTTTAAAAATACATTTCCATTTATCTTCAGCTGCTGTTTGTTTACTTTTTAACTAAACTGAAGAGTCCAGATAAATTATCTGCGAAAGGTTTAGTAAGCCTGACACAAAAGGCTGATATATTTCAAAAATAAAGAACTCCAACGTTTACAGCAACAAAGGATGCAAATGATCTGGAAATATGTAGCGAGACATGCTGCTAAAAGTGGGAGTGCCTGTACATTTTTCACATCATTCTCTCAGAAGAGCTGTCAATGCAATTATAAAATAAAAGAATTTTCAGATAATAAGAAAACATTGGCAATTGAGAAAAAATCCCTGCTCATGTGTGCAGAAATAAAGGCTTGCACAAAGTACATCCTAATGTATTTCTATTAGACAGATGTCCAAATCAGTCATACAAACCTAAATGTTACCAAACCCAAAAATGTACCAAATCTTTCAGTGATGGAACAGCAACAGAAATAACAGACCACTTGACAGCTGTACTCAGAGGAGGCTTAATCCGATAGATTCACACAGTGAACTGTTTTCTCCTTCTTGAACTGATCAAGGTTGGGTCAGAGTTCCACAAAACAGCTTTGTAAAACTTGTATTATTGCTGCCCAGACAGAAGTGTACAGCTAGCACTATGCCAGAAAGATCCAGCTAAGCAGACATAGTAATCACAGCTGCTCCTTCCAATGGACATATGTGGCTGCCTTTTTTTACGACTATTTTCAATCAAGAAACCAAGTCTGTATTCCCAGCTTTTATCAGATAATTACTTTGCAGTAATGACTAGGTCAGTTTTTCTCATTTACAGCCAGAAGCCCACAGACTTCTAACATGAGGTCCCTGTCACTGTATTCTTGCTTTTCTATTTTGATGTCAGGTTACTACAATCTGTTCTGCATGGCAATAAATTGTAAAACATGCTGAAATTGAAACCAGCACATATGTCATAAGTAAAACAGACTCACATATCAACAGTGAACAGTGTCATCTCTTTGCCAGATCATGCTTTACAGTCTAATGGTGAATTCTTTAGCTCTTACTGAACCATAAAACTTTGAGTGTGGTGTTCGCTACACACCTCAAAGGAGGCTTCTGGGCTCGTTTTGAGACAGTGCCAAAATTGCGATTTAAACACACTAACTGTGCCTGAGGAAGGTCTGAAACTGGTATTGACCTGTAAAACCCAAACTGATCTTGAGAGCCTAGTAAACAAACTACATTTTTGCTACCTTTGGTGTAACAGTGATGTGAAAAGTAGTCCTAATTCAATTCAATATTTTGATGCCCAGAGGCACTAGACATACACTTCCTGGTACAAAATTCAATGAGCTTGCTTAACCTAGTGACATAGGAACAGTAAATTTCAGCATCAAAAGGCTCTGCTTAATTTTTACATACCCTTCTTGGCCTGAGGGTCATCACAGCTTTCATAGGTGCATGGTCCCCAGGCTGACCATGCCGAAGTCTCGCACTCTGTAGGACAGGGAACGTGGCACAGCTGGGAGGTGCTGGGAAGAGGTCCTGTACACAGTTTACGGTCTACTGGCCTGGAAGCTGTCAAAACAAAGTTAAAATATTTCTCATATGTCACTGGTCATAATCCTCAGCTCTAAGTGGACAGAACTATCCATCAGTCAGAAAGAAACTATCTCATCATTTTAATCTGATGATGTGATGGAAAAATGCCTGCCTTGAAAAGAATTATATGGAAGTCAGTTTACTCTATGCATGAACAAAGTCAAATCCCATTGCATGGAGACAGGAAGACTGTAGATATTGCAGCATCCCCTCGGAACCAGGCCTTTCCTTTGAGGGGTAAATTACACCACTACAACAATTGTTCACTTTGCACTCTGCATAGATTTGTGTCCTGCTATCTCATTATTTCTCTTAAGAAACTGAACAAAAAGCTGCAGAAATCCCTTTGTACTTGTATATGTAAGCTATATGATACTATAACTTCAAAGGCCTGGTTAATTAATATTTTAAAGATTATTTTTAAGCTTTAACCTGAAACACAGCTAAAATTCTGGTAAAATCTTTTTCTTCTACTCTAAAGACCATCAAGTGCATACTCAGCAGTAAGATTTGTGCAACAGCAACTTTAGTTCAAGAAAGGCTTTGTTTCATATAATATATATGGTCTGCATTTGCTATATATATGTCCATAAATATGTATATATAATGTATATTTGTAGTTTCAAAAACTGCACAAGACAATTATTTTTTTGAAGTGTTATTGATCTATAGAGACGCATGCAAAGGCAGGGTCTTCAGAAGGATCAATAACCTGGGCCAAAATCACCTTTCTCCTTCTGTACTTTATTCTTTTGACTTTTCAGGTAATACAAGTAATAGGATAATTCTATAAGATGACAGAGAAAGGCACAGAACTCTAACTGAAAATGTGCCATTACAGTAAGCAGAGAATATCTGCTAGAAGTCTTCCACATTATTTCACTTTGGTTGATTGAGGAAACACGAAATTCCTTAACTTAAAACACTCTCATTCTATTTAATTTGGTTTTTTTCTTCCATGGGAAAGTTATGTCATTAATTTTTGCCACCACTTTTGACGGAAAGACTCTTCGATTAAATAAATACAGTACATTTCAAACTATCTTTCGAAAGATGAAATCAATAACCACTTACAGAATGTGAAAGTAAACACCAGGCTGTTAAAGCACAGTCAAGCTTGTAGACATGTGTATGTCTTTCTATTCAGATTTTCTAAGCAGGTGATATTTACAATTTTGGATAAAGCATTCAATTCCTACATTTTAAGGGGAAATGGAATAAAAAATCCTCACCCTATTCTGGCATTCAACGTTGCCTCCTGTGACACAGTTTTACACTGTGTTGCTCCCCATAACGAAGGCATGAAGGTGGCAGATAGTCACTTAATATTATTGCCTCTAGCTCAACAATCTCTTGAAACAATATAATGTAAAGCCTAATATTCCAACATTTGCATAATGTTATGTTGAAATTAAATTTTATGACATATCATTGAACTTTACAGTAAGTTTGACATGCACACTGAACATGCATGATAATCAACATAACAGGCATGTTTGGTGTAGAAAATGGATATAAGTAAACATAATTTGCCTGTTGAATTTGTATTGAATATATTCTAATAAAAAATGAAAAACAGTAAGTAACTACTATCCATGCATTTTTAACTTTGATTTAATTGAAGAATTGCCCAAGTGAGACACTTGAAATTAAGGGCCAATCATACCCCTGAGACACAGTCTTGCTTCAGGGAATAGAGAAAGTGCTCTGAGGAATTCTATGATTCATCTCTAGCCTTCATCATGATAAAGAACTTATCATCACACTAGATCAGGGAATTTTACTCAGAAAAATAAGATCTTTAATTAGGAAGCTTTAAATAGCAGTTTTTTCATGTCACAGGTATCAATAAATCTTTAAACATGCCAAAATGCTTTTCAAATGCTGCTTTTAGAGCCTAAGTCTTGTACAAATGCTGTCTCTTTTATTTTGCTTTTATAACCAAAGAATTCAACCATAGCACAGACAAGTCCTACTTCAGGGTATCAAAAAATGTTTTCATCATTGAGCACTTAGGATGAATTTCATGCAGGATTACTTAGAATTCTTTTTTTGAGATGACAGTAAATAAGAAAACAGCTTTGCCTGGGCATTTTATGACCACCTTGTTCCCATGAATTTAAATTAATTTCTTTCAGCATCACAAAAGTATGATTGAGCCTAGGCTTTGATATTTATTTAGCAAAGACACTGAGATAAGATGACACTGGATGCATACATTTACAGTTTAAAATCTTGTCTTTTCTCAGTCCTTTCATACTCTCTAGTGTCAGCAATAGACTGCTCTTTATTCCTTGGAAGTAATGTTGAATGCCGATTAGACTGCTTGTAACACTACAAGATGTACATAAAATTTGACCAAATTTTGGGCCAAAAATAGAAAGAAAAGTTAATGCATCTTGATAATCTCTCTTTATCCTTCAATCTAACTAATAAATTAGATTCAGTTTTAAAGGAATTTCAGGTTTGAGAGTAATAACCTAAAAGCAAAAGTAAGATTTAATTATCCATTCCTCAAATCATCTTCTTTATTAGGAAATTTTAGCTGAATATATTTTATATTCTTGGAAAACACCTCCTTGAATTACTGTATTTTAAAAACAACTGAAAAGAAAAATAACAATTCTGATTTTATACATTTGCTACTTTTATCAAGATAGCAAACTCTCCTTTCTCTAAAGACCCTCAAGAGACTAGTGCCCAGTAATGACCAGGTTGGCAAAGAGACTGAATTTGTAAGTGACTGCATCAGTATAAGCAGACACAACCTCATATTCGTCTTTCTGGTCATTTGTCACACTGGTTTAATAGCAAACAACACAAAGAAATCTCCAAGTATTCTCATTCAAAAATTCCAAGAAAAATCCAAGCCCAAAACACATTACGATCAACAATTAAATAACATATTTTCTCCTCATTTTCTATGATACTAAATTATCTTATATAAAAAAAATTAGATAATTTGGAACCTTATGCTCTGAAAAATGGCTCAATTCCATGCATGTAAGCAGTTCCCTGTGTTTAATAGGGCAATGAATGTACATGTAGATGTAGAATAAATTTATGCCCATGAAAGAACTTTCCTCCTCTTTATTCTACATTGAGGGTTTTAAAGGTACTCGGAATAAGATGAAACAGTCCACCTCACACAGTAAGAGAAAAGTCATGACTAAACCAGTTAAGTAGGTGAACAGAGATGAAACACTTTAAGTCAGTGGCAAGTAAATGGCAAAACGACTGTGGCCTCCAGGAAACTTGATTGACACTTCTTAACTACAATCAATGCTTCTTCTTCCTACTGACCTGAATGGCGTGAGGGATTCTGGTTCAGTTAAGTATTACAAGTTCAAATTCTTACTAGACGCCTAACTTGGTAACTTTTAAATCTACAGAAGGGACTGGAAAGAGCAGCTATGATGGAAGCTGCAAAAACAATGCTCAGAAGTGAAAGGAAAAGCAGTCATTAGCTAAAGCAGTTCAGGAGTGGAGCAGGCAACTGTTCCAGCATCCCGGCTGGCTCCTCATTAGTTTGAACCTCATTAGTTTGCATTTTGGCCTGTCACTTTCAAACTGATCTGAAATTTCCTGAAAATGCTCAAATCCATTTAACTATTTCAGAGCTACATAAACATGTTAATTATACATACATAGCAAAAGGTTGCCCAAAAGGGACATTGCCTCCTTTGCATACTCTTAAACAAAAGGTCAGGTGGGAGGCCTTAATTCACCTACCTGTTATTTCAAAAGTGATTGATAGCAGAGGTGCAGCACTAGCCTTCGACTTGCTCTGTGACTGACTTTCTGAAATAACAGGGAAACGCCACCATGAGTATATGAGAACGGAGGTCTTTAAACCAGCCTTACCAAGACAGCATTTGCTACAACCAACAATAAACTACACTGAGATGAAGGCGTTTCCCCACAGCATAATCTGTTGGGTGTGTGCCCTGGCTTTTTCCCATCCTCAAATTACTCATCGTTTTCTATTCTGTGAGGGGAGAGAGAGGGAGGATGAGCAGAGCAGCGCCTCTTCTGAAAATCTGTCCCCTAACGTGGAAACAGCCCAGAGCTCCCTTTTTAGCTAAGAACCACTTCACCCCCAGTCTGAGCTCTTGAAAAACTGTTCTCATGTTTATGCATCCAAAGACTAGTTACATTTTAATCAGCTTTCAGGAGCCTGCAGAGATTACCTCCTGATGGGCTTCATGTATTCCTGTCACAGTCTGATAAGGGTAAATTTCACACACGCCTAATCTGGCGAGACTTCATAGCTACCAAAATCCTAATCATCATTCTGAACAGTAAGCTGCCACTGGTTTTATTGTTACCTCTCCTTAGCTGGGAGGTTTTTGTAGTTCACACTACAGCAGAGGCATCTAAACTTTGTTCAGCAGAGGCGATTTACTAAAAGCCCTTGGGCAGAGCTGATTTGCATAAGACAAAGAGGCTTGAAAGCTTCTTCTTTAATAAATACAGATACAGGGCTGCAGAGCTCACAAGTCACACCCTACTGATCTGAGCAGTCATGCTGAAATGGATGTTGGCATTAACATTCCCCACAAACTCTACCTCTACGGCAAGTTTGAGAGTACCTTTAAACCACAGCAGGAACCTCACTAGTCTGTTGTTTAGCCAGCTCTGGACAAATTGTGGTATTACGCAGGATTTGCATATTGATGTTATTTTTCCTGAAGTATACGGCTGCATTTATTTATTTATTTATTATAATAATAATGTGTGTTTGCATGAAATAGGTAGAGGATAAAATTTAATTAAAAAGTTAAATGCATTTAGCTTAATTCACTGATTTCTTAATTTACAGTGCTGCATTACTACACAGAAGCAGATGTAATGTAAACTACTCAAGTGTTATTCTAAAACATGTAGATTACCAAATGAATTAAGAATTTTGTGTTCTAAGCTATTCTCTCTTTTCTTAAGAAGCTATACAGGCTTTAACAGTGACAAGGAATAATCTCTCTTTCAGTTAGGTAAATAAACCCATGAAATTATATCAGCTTGAAGTCCTAAAAGCTACTTAAAAACTTGACCAGACCAAGGAAAAAAAAAAAATAAATCAATTCCTTGAGAATGAAAACTAATCATATTTTTACACTTTTCTGTATTGAGCTTACATGCCAGAATTGACATATTCCATCTGCATGTCAAACAGCACAAGTTCATCACCCAGATGAAGGACACAGAAGAAATTTACAGGAGATGAAAAAACCAAATTTAGGACTTCTGACCCAGCTTCTCATGTTCTTTCTTATGGAATGGTATCCTGCACAGTATTTTTCAGTAGACACTGAGAAATACTAATTTGTAGGAATTTACATTTGGAATCTATATTTGCAGCATAGAGAATGAAATCTCTGCTACAGCAATTAAGTATTTTCATCTGAATTAAAAAACAGCAGTAAATCACAAGGTAAGGAGTCACTCATGACAGAATGGCTGTGAAAAAGCTCTGGAATGCTGACATCCTCTGACTTCACGCTAATTTAATTGCAATTGAATCAAATTTACCTTCTTTATCCTTGAGGCTGTTTAGGTAGGAGAGGAGATTTTCATTAGCTTGCACACAGTACACCTCCCTGGTCTGAACGCCGCCTCCGCACAGCGCTGTCTGGTTTCCCCGCCTCTTGTCCTGCTGGCTAAGGAGAGGGTCGACACGGCATTCTGTCCACTCAGTGGTCCTCCAGCCATACCTGCACCAAATTTGGTCAACTGGGTCTTTAGAAATCATGAAGCCATTCTACACAGTATTAAATTACACAAGCTGAAACACCTCAGTAACTTCATTCATTACATAAAAGGTCTGAGCACCACATTTTCTTGCACACAAAGGTAGATTAAATCTCATACACATTTTATGTACATGGAAACTTTTTTTGCATTATTTTATTTTTTAAATAATTACTCTTCAGGAGGATCTTTTCTGTTCAATACCTGAAACATATCACACATATAAATATTTCATTTGAGGGAAGAAAAACTTGATATACAAAGACACATAATCCAAATTCAGATAAGTTAAATTTTGAGATTGAGACTCTCAGCATTTGTTTAGAGCTTGACAGCTTATATAAACAAAATCCAAAATACAAAAGAGATGTGAATGCTGGGTAACATAATAGCTAGAAAATGAGGGAAAAATCTCACAACTCCTCCCCTCCCTCCAAATAACCCCAAAGCCTATTGTTATCTTTGGTAAGAGACAGAAAAGTTTCTTCTGGATATCAAGGTGAAACTATAATTGTATTTTTTATTATGACTACAGAAAATTTTTTCAGTAAGTTCTTTCTTTCACAGTTAAAAGGAAGATCACTCTGCAGTACTGAAGCATCCTTGCTCAGTACTGATAAATGATAAGAAGCTGGAAGCTTCCTAATCAGTGAATACACAGCAAAGATCTTTGACTCACAGTTAAAACCTCAACTGGGATTATGAACTGCAAGAAATGCCACAGAATTCCCTATCTAACAAGAATATAAGGCTAAATAAAGGAAAGTGCTCCCTAATGCAGCTGGAGATAAAGAAAGGTGATATTTGAAGTCTTAAATAAAAAATATATACCACAGTCAAAGATGCGTAAGATCAAGTGATTTTTCTCCAGATCTTACTCTTAGTTTGATAAAGAAAAAACACAGTTGGAACTTTAATATTAATTTTAATAGATAAGTATTACAGCAATCTCGCAAATCATAAACTGCTCGTTGTCATTTCTATTAAACTTTATTTGCTGTCACTGTTAGCCTCTCCTGCTTCCCATTTGGGATCCAGTAATGCCTTTGTTGTGCTGAATACTAGTCTCACTATAACAGACTGTTAGATAATCAGATGTTTATCACTCCTTTCCTGTGTTCAACATTCAACATGTTCAATTTGGTCTGCAGACAAGAAATTCAGAAAACAATGATTCTGGTAGAAATGTTATGTGGGGAAAAGAATGTTGACAAATTGATACAATTAATTTATTTTCATTTTGTCTGAATCTGTGTATGCACAAGTATTGTCTTTTAAAAACTGAAATGAATGAAATGAAAATATACTTATTGTTCCTGTATTTAGTTACACTGCAATGGGAGCTATTTGCAGACTTTGGGCTTCCAAGAATACTGAATAAAAAAGGATAAAGACAAAAGGTAAAGTCCTACCTATTATTTCTTTAACAATGGTTTGGTTGACATTCCATCACCAGCCCTGTACGCTTAATTGCAATTGCTCATTTTAGTAATGGAGAACTGAAATGAACCAACTTACGTAATGCAGGGTGCCACGCCATCCCCTTGAGAAACACACTGCTCTGCTTCTTCTAACTGCGGGCATTCGCTTTCACTGCCAACAGGGAGCTGCCTAATGGTCCGTGACCTTGTACGATTCCCCTTAGGGGTTGTCATGTCAAAGCAGGTTTTGGAGCAGGGGGTCCATTCTGACCACTCTGACACCTGGCACTCCTTCGTGATCACGCAGGACTGAAATGTGATGGGCAGCTTTTCCTGTTTGCAGAAGCTGTAATCAGAGAGCGTTACAGTTTTTAGAAAACACATCCACAGACATTCATGGACTCCTACAGCAAAAGTAATGTCAATGGTTATGAAAGTCACTAAACATTTTTAAAGTGTTAAGTTTTAATCCACATTTATTTGATCCCAAAAATTTGGCTAAAAGGGCTTTTGGCACAAATGACTTAAACCAGACTAATAAAATTTTCTACAGTAAAAATTTACCAGTATTGCCATATCTGTGATCAAAATATTACCATATCTGTGAATAAAATCAAAATCTAAGTCTTTCTTCATGTATAGAAGTACAACAGAGGAAATACATTCATTTTTCACTTTTTATCTTTTATTTTTAGGTATACTCTTTTTTCTCTTGGAATTATGTTCCAAGTAAGGGAGGATAAAAAATCAAAATTACTAAGATATTTTTGCAGCGAACAAAATACTCAGTGTCAGCTCCTGATTTCCAGACTACATATGCTTTAAAAACACAATGGTAAACATATTGAATGCCTGATCACTAATAACTTGCTTTGTTAATTTTTGGTATATTGCCACAGTGACGCCTCATGGTCCAAAGAGGGAGTGATCTCTAACCTAAAGTGAAATCTTCCCTGCTACCCATAGTACTCATTTCCTGCTCCTTATGAAGGCCATAATTTAATTTCCATTTTCTGATTGCTTCATTCACGTAGTACGTAGGTTGTCAGCAAGATTCCCTCCCTCTAAATCACTCTTCTTTTAAAATTTTATATTATAAATAAAAACTAACATTTCTGTTTTAAAGTTTGATTCACAATAGAAAAATGAGAAATAAAAAAACTACAGTTAAATTGAACATAACTTTATCTCCTTAATTACAATTACAATACAGATTTCTTTTTTTATCATGTCTGGGTTGGAATAAAAATCTGGCTTCTGAAACAGTTAAATAGACAGGAAAAATATTTACTGGTACTGCAAGTAGCACAATGAAATGCTCTGTTCACTACCAGTCCTATAAATTATACAACAAAGGTGTGATATTTTTCCCTTTCCAAGTTCCCATTCAGTGGGACACCTCTGAGGGCAGAGTAAACCAACCTCTTCACACAAACTGTTTATGGGGCTGAGTTTAATTGTAGATGCATATTGGCAGGGATCATGGACAAAATTGCCACCACAAAGTAGCTCTGGTGAGGAGGGAAGGGGTTAACTAATGATGTGTAACAGTCTATGAGCTTTACATCTGTTTCAAAACTTATTTGGGAGAAGTGCTACATGAGAAAGCCTAATTTTTGTTACTAATTATTTCCATATGTGGGTATGAAGAAGACCCAAACAGAACTGTACCAAGTTACAAACTCCATTGTTTATTTATGATCCTTAACAAAAATAAAGCAATAGAATTAAAGGATATCTCACTTCAAATACTTACTTGTAAAATAAAATAATTTAAAATTAAATATAAACCAGGTATGTTCTTAGGCTCTTATAACCAGAGCATAAATATTACTCATGAGAAAAGCAAAAGGTAAAGAGAGTTACCTATTTAATTCCTTTCTTATTAGAACTATGCACCACTTGCAGGACTACATAAACACTAACAAGAAATTGATACCCTAAGCTACCACTGCACAACCTCTTTTCTGTTATGCATGCTGCCATATTATTTTGTGAGAGGGCAGAGATAATTAAAATTAGAAAAAGAAGAGTTGCACAAGTAAATTTAGCTGCTGTTTGCTCTAACACTTGGTTTTCTTTGAACAAGTTAAACAGTGAGAGCTAACGGCCACTATCAAGAGTTTTCCTTCATATTGCAGGCAGTGGAAGAATATGTGTTGTATTCTAACCAAGTAAGGAAGGGAAAAATCATATATTTCAAACTTTATTTTACCAGAAGAAACAAGCAGACTAATTCTAAATCAAAACCTGGGAATATGTTTGTTAAACAAAATAGTTTCTTCTGTGTTTGGTACCTAATTCTACAGATTTGATTTCCACAAATAACTGAAAGCAAAGCTTAATTTCATGTACAACTCTCTGCACTTTTTGATGGATTTATGTGTCTTGTTCAGTCATGCAGACTTGGGGTGAACCTTCTCATAGGAAATTAGGCAAATGGGCAAGCAACACAACAGAAAATAAAAACAGACAATAAACATTAATTTCATTATACCACCCAAACCACTAGAAATTCTGCACCAAACATCTCCATGCCCTTGACTAACATCTAGGTAGACATTATATGCAAAGTTAACCATTCAAGAAGCACAGGTAAGAGGCAAATGAGTCCTCGCTTATCAACCCATATAGTTGTGTCCAGATAAATGCTTGGAAAGCTCAAAGAAAGGCATAAGTTACATAAAAAAATGCTGTTAAAAGTCAACAGAGCAGATTGGATACAAGAAGAAGCAGCATACCTGCAAATCTGCAAAGTCTGCAGCATCCTGCTCTCAATCCAGTGAATATATTCAAAGGACAATCCCCCAAGGTTTTGGCAGGGAAGAAGGAATTATACAAATTGAACTAAGGCTGTGGTTTATGAAAGTACCATTTCAGACAACAGATAGAGTGGGGAAATGAAGCTTAAGGTATAAAAGGACTTAAATGACACAATGAAAAGAGAAAGCAATCCCCAAACAAAACAAAACATCACAGGGGATGAATGGTCTCTACTGCTATTAAGTCAACAATCTGACCTCAAAGACACAGATTAGACAAAAGAAGTAAAGGAAAAGGCAATGCTGGTTCAAAGGACAACCTACAGAACATGATTACTGCTCAGCCTCTTCTGAAGACATGTGGTCAAGAATTTGTGTCTACTCACGTTCCACAGCCTCATATGTGCTTCTACAGCAATAAATAAAAACTAAATATCACTTAAGAATTAAAGATAGGAAGATTACGACTAGGGATTTCAGAGTAATTTATGGGATAATTAAAGCTAAAGACATGGGGAGAACAAAGGTTGACACGTAAACCTGCAGCAAATTACACCATGGTACCTGTGTACAAATGAGCAAGTTGCACAGTTGAAAAAACTCTCTTCAGTCAAAAATAAGCTTTAAAAGATGTGAAAAAAAAATTCTCTTAGTCAAGAGAAAAAAAAATATTTCTGAGATATCCTAAGGATCTATTAGGATACTTTTACAACTTTAAAAAATCAGGAAAACTTGATTTTTATATGCCGATGACTTGTATGAGTGTTTGTAATCTCAGTCTTAAAAGTTGTCTTTAAAGTTGTATAGAAAAGTCATGGAAGAGACTATTGGAATTGCCTCCTCTACAAATTCAACTAGACAAGAAATGGATTTTTCTGATAAATTTTTTGCAATTGATAAAGGTGTACATACTGCATTCATGAAGCCAAATGCATGGTAATACATGACAGTAGGACCAATATCTAAATTCAAGAAAGATGAATACAAAAAATAAACAGGTTTTAAAGTAGGCAGTAGGACTCTTAGCTGCGTGAGCATATTCCATAAATAATTTGTACAATTAAGAGATTTTCTGCTTTTACTGATGCTTCCTCCATATTAGACTGGACTAGTAATTAGAAAGAAGAATTAATGAGAAAAGATGAAGGGTAGCATCAGAATGGCTGGGAGGTTCTAACTATTAACTAATTAATAATCCATGCAGTCGGAAACCAGGATTTGCAGTAGCAAATAGAGGGCAAAAATGGAAAGATAGCAAGTACTCTGTCATACTATCCTGAGATACGGTCTAGTTTTCCAGCAAACTATGGCTTATAGACTTCTGGAATGCAAGCTGAATCTTTGCACTGAAGAGTTTATTGTGTTCACTTCAGGAACTAATACAAATGTGTCCTAAAACTAGGTAAGATTTTGGTACATACATCATCTTAGAAACAATGTATTACATATATTTTTTACTGTCCAAAAACTGTAGATGTATATTTTTGCATTAAAAGTGCTCAATTAATTTCATTTTCTGACTTCAGGCCTTGCATAACTGTATTTGCTTTCTCTGAGGCATTTTTGAGCTTAGACACTTCTGTAAAATCTTTCCTTGACTGTCTCTTTGTTATGTCCAAAAGTCCTCTTTCACTTGGTCTTGTTTTATTTGAACACAGTTATATCCTGCAACTAGACATCCTTTCTAGTCTATGTGCAACTTTGAGATGAAAACTGGTCTGGATCTGAGGACAATATTCATTCTGAGGACACTCCTAAAATATCTTCATCTTAGTAAATCTCAACAATCTATAAGTTAATGGAAATAGGAGTCACAAAAACAAGGTACTAAGGCGACATCATTTTGAAATTTGATTTTGTGCTTTTCCTGATACATAACTTTTCATGCTCAAATGTAATGGAGCAACAATATGAGGTTTGTAACTTACACCTAAAATTGAACAGTGAAGAACATGTACTTTAAAATAAATTCGATCAATTCACTCAGTACTGATATTTAACAAGAACAAATTTTTGGGCTCTATTATTTTACATTATAGTCAAAACAATTTTTTTTATTGTTTTTGACTATAATGTAAATTAATGGAGCCCAACAGGCAATGTTAATGCAAGCTAAACAGTCTCTTCAATAATTTTTGTCTGTATTATTTTGCCTCTAGTCTTTCACCATTATCAACACTCAGCTTTGTTTTTCCCATTTTCCATGTTCAGTTTTGATTTTCATTAATGAAATTTTCAGTTACTATTCCTTACTTCTTTCACTGTATTCATTCTTACAGAATTCTGAGATATTTGTTTTTTCTCTAGCTGATTCTCCATTTGATTACACACAGAGATTTCCATTATTCTGAAATTAATAACCTGGCTACAGTTCAGGAGATTGATCCCAACATAAACTCTAGGCACTCAGGAGGAAGAAAAGACAGAGCTTTGCCTGAAAAAGACTTAAATTAAATTTTTCATTTTTTTTAATTAAAAACTGTGATTTTTTAAATCCTGGCTTACTATTTGATGTCACAGTGGATTATGTCCACAGGGTCTTGGCTTCTGTCACTCTAGACATATTTGTAGGTGTACCTAGAGATCTGCCCAGTTGCTCCAGTCCTGGCAGGACTGAATGATGTGGAAAGCAGACATACCCATATCAGAGAGTTCAGCACAACTGGCATTATTAAGAGACACTCAACAGAGATCTGTATTGTCAGACACCACACACAAAACCTAGAGAAAAATGGCATTCTTCCTCCTCTCGATTCTCACACTAAATAGTGTCACAGTAATGAGACACCACCATGCCCTTCAAGATCAGGAAGAGCTGTGGAGTCAGAACCTGTTCCATCTTTCCACCTTTTGGGAAGGAACTTCATTATTCTTTTTGCAGTTCTGCTTGCATTCTCCAAAGCAAAACCCCAACAACATAAATCAATTATGTTTTGAACGAACAAGGCTGGCTGAATTAAAAACTTTAGAGGACTGAAGAAGATGCAAACAAAAACTAGGCTATATGCCTGGAAGAAACACATTCTGAATATCAGAAGAGGAGGTTCAGCAGTTCAGCAAAAAAGGCAGCTGCTTCTGAAGATTTCAGATCAAAGGACAATCAACATTCTAAGGAAATCCAAAATGCTTTAACAGGTTTTTAAAAAGCTTCATCTAAATATTAAGGAAGAAGAGGAAGGACTACCTGGAAGATAAAAAAGAGCCCAGAGTGGGCTCCCTCACAGCAGAATAATTTAACCATTTCCTAGCTGCAAAGTTCTGCGCATCCTCAGGCATCTCCCACAGTCAGCTACATCATCATGAACCATAAGATTTTCTCTTGAATTCTTGCTGATCTCATGAAACATTACTTCACTGAATACATTAGGAAAGTGGTTTACAACCTTTACCACCAGCCACAAGATGAGAACTGCTGACATACAAGCCCATTTTACCAAACAAACTCATCTGCACAAAGACTTGGAACAATAACTACTTGCAGAACATCAAAACTGCATGTTAGTTTAGCACTTGAAAATCAAAATTACACACATACACAAATAGACAGAAGCAGGCTTGTAAAGGTTGCCATTTTTGACTGAAGGGCAAACTAAAACTAGAGGAATCTTTTGGAAAAGAGTAAGAAAGTAAATTTATGTTTGAAAATAGTGATGATAAATCACATTAAACACAAGCCTGGGCAGCATCCTTGCAAGACAATCCACAGGCATGTATGAACATTGGCCCAACTCCCAAAGAAATCTTAGGGCAAAAAAAAAAAAGAATTTAAAGCAGGAGCTCAGTACAAGCATTTTTTACTTTTTCCCAGTGGAGAGAATATCACCAGTTTGCTTAGAATTTTATTAAATGTCACTAAATTGCTACAAGACTAGATATTATTAAGAACAGTTTCCAAAGACTACATCTGCTTCTCATACATGCAACCTTACAGTGAAGGAAGGAGTAAAATCTGTACTACACCACTCATTAGCATTGCATTCTAGAAAAGCTCAAGCTAAAACTGCTTCAAAATCTGATGACCCATGGGCAGACCCACAGCCTAGATGCTCACACCCTTAACAGAACTACCTCACAGAAATAATCTGGTTAGGTCAGAAGGTCAAGTCAGACTTTGAAGTATAAGGACCCATGTGTGCAATTTTCTACTTTGCAATTTTAGCTTTGAATGATCACACTCATGGGCAGGAAGCCTGAGGAAACACAGCAGTATTTATGCTGAATATTAATCCTTTGTGTTATCTGGAATTAAATCCAGATCTTAATATTGCATCTGGAGCATCTTCTCCTTGCTCTTTATTTGATCACCATGAAACCTTAAGAGATATTCAGTATGAGTAGGAGAGATTTTGGAATTACAGGTGCAAGAATCAAGTCCAATGCCCTGATGTGTAAATAAAGCTATTTTATTTATTTTTCATGCAGTCTTCTGCTCAGAGTTCATGCAGCTTGTTGGATGCATTAACCTCTGAAGTAAAATAATCAAATTAGCTCTATGCCATTCTTGGACCATTGGTATAGCTGGATTTTGAGAGAGACTGTGATAAGTATTTGTCCTAAAGAAATAAAGGATGTTTTCTCATAAATAAAATCAAAGTCAAAAATAAGTCTATTTAATGTGTAGGTACTATACAGCAGGAATAATAACAGAGTGATTTAAATCCAGAGCCTAGAGAACCCCCATGAGCTAGTCTGAAGACATAAAATGCCATTTGTAAAGTCTAGTCATCCTGAGAGGTTCAGTTTATGGCTAGTGTACCAACATTTTTCTTTAAGGGAGCCAGTGAAAATACAGTGCCTGTATTTTTTCCTAGTAGAAAATTACATAGCCCTCATTCATTTTCCATACAGCTGCACTGTTTAGTATTGGTCAACTTGTGCATTGTTCTGAGAAGCTGTTAGTACCTCCCAGTATAATGGGCCACTGTAATCACACAAACAATGAGTCCTCTTCTACTCATTTACAATTCCAATACTGTCCACCTAAGTGTTTTTCACAGGACTACTTTCCCATGATCCTTCCACAAGTTTAACTAATTCTGCCTAACAATTTTGAAATAAACGAAACTACTCAGGCTTTCCACACGACAGGAGAAGACAGAGGTTACATACAACTACTGTGCCAAGAAAACACTCAGAAAATATTTGCTAATATGGGCACAGCAACAAGGGGTGCTACTGTACCCAAACAAGTGTCAACAACAGCTGCTGTGGGGCTGCTGCAGATACCACGAGTGTCTGAGGAGACAAGAAAGCAAAAGTGTTCAGTGAGAGTGCTGTCCTTCACAGTCCAATGACACAGTGACATTCATGCATATCTCATGCTACAGATGATTTTGAAATTGGCAGAGCAGGTAATTTGGCAAGAATCTACAGAGATTACTTATTAAGCTTTAGGGAGGAATTTCCCTTTGTCAGTGGGAACTTCCATTACATAACATTAATCAGAATCTACTTTGACCCGAAATAAGTGCTACATTAGCAGGGTTATCAGTAAAGAAAAAATAAACAAAATACCAAACTTTATGAATAAAAATATGCAGTAATAGTGTTAAGATATACAGAAATATATTAAGGAAAATTATATTACTACTATTAGTTGTGTTTCAGGCATTAGTTTAGATTTGGTCCCTGTATTGATGCTTAGATTTGACAATATCACTGGCTCCATCGCATTGGCCAGAATTTGGAAAAATGTGGTCAGTGTTAGGAGGTGAGCCATACATTTTATTTCCAGTGGGACTGCTGAAATTAGGCACTGTTGTTCTGCAATCCTGCTATTCTGGGCAGTTGTGACTTCTGTGTGTGAATCCTGTGCAGTTCCACCTTGAGGGACAGTATGTCCCAGAAGGATGCTCATTTCACGTGCTCCCATACCATAATTTTATTAAGGCGATTGAGAAAACAAGGGCATACTCTAAGTCTCAGACTACACTTAGCAGTTACATAAAAAATCCCAAACAAAACCAAAACACAAAATAAATCTAAAAAAATAACACATCCTAGTTTGCTTCCTACAGGACTTTTTACAGATTATAATACCAATGTAGAAAATCCAAAATTTAGAAAAATACTCCTTGATTAGTATTTATTTATTTATTTAGTCACACTGAGATCAATTAACATTAACTGACAACAAGGCAGAAAAGCTGCATGAAAGTACAGTGTAGGAGAATCTTCATTAGAAATCCCAGTGCCTAATTCCATTTACCACTGTGCAAAATAATCTCTTACTATACTGAAGTTGAAAATTCAACACTGCATTCATTCAAGGAAATAATTTCATTCATAGGATTTATTGCCACAAGAGATTATCAGAACATGGAGTACAACCCTCATTATAGCTTATTATATTTTGCTAAGGAAGACAATTACATACATTTGAATAAAAACTATAAACTAGAAAGGCACCCAATCTTGATGCTTTGCACAGAAATATAAGAATATCATACATCTAGATGACAGAACAACTGTTCACTGTATGAAAGGAGTTAAAATATGGTACGGAAAAAGGAAATGTTCATTGCTGTTTCAATTATTCAGCACGGTGTGTACGTTTCCATCTCAGATCTAGATTTGGGCATACTATGTCAAATGTGTAGCAATACTGACAAGACACTGTCAAAACAGCAGTCTCAGTAAGATGATGGAGCAGGTATTTAGAATATAAAGGAACGCCCATTGAATAATAATATGCATATCCACAGAAATTACTGTGGATAAATTCAAAATCACATTAAAAAACTACAGGATGCTTCTACTTTCAAATTCGTGGAAATTCTAAAGGAACAGTGGAAAATTATAGGAAAGCAATATGTTTGCATCCTGTTTCTCTAGTAATAGTTTACATTTTTATTATCCCAATGTACCTGAAAATTAATCCTGTAGTTTTTAGTTATCAAGAGGTTTTTCATCCAAGATTACTTTCTTCTTCCCTGCTCTTCATTTGTTAACAGAATGTGCTTCAAATAATTCCAAATTAATGAATCAAGATGACTGTATATAGCTCGTTATCTGAATTTATGATATTCACAGGTGCTCTGTAAGTGAACCACTTAGGGCTTTTAAATCCTCACAGTATGGTGGGCTTGGAGGCTTCCTCTAAAAACAGCAGTAGAGCTGCCTTTGCAGTAACATAACAAGCAGGGGCAGACATACATGCTCTCATCTGGTCCTCAGTGACAAAAGGTTGCTTATGCTCCTTCATCTCCACAACCCATCCTCTCTGCATTTACTATTTCCCTCATCTTTCTGCAGCCCAGCTCCTTGAAGTTGCTGCACCTTAACTACTGCCACATCACACACATCCTCCTTTCTGCCTGTTGCCTCATGGAGGGGCTCAAAAAAGTACAGAGAATCTCTTGAGATGTTTTCTAAGCAAGGGATACATTACAGGGTCCAAGCAGACTGCCCTGATGTATTGCATGTCTGAATACTTTTTTTCTGTTTGCTGACAGCATATTCCTCTGGGTGACTTGTCTGCTTTCCAAATCAATAGCATAAATAAAGCAACAGGCTTACGATGGTTTGCTTTGGGTTTTTATTTTCCTCCTTCCCACAGTTTATAATATATAGCAGTGGAAGTCCATAAAGTGAACGCAGACATTTGTTTTATGATTTGGATTTGGGAATTGGCCATTCTCAAATTCCTTAGTTTCTGGCTATGCAGCTTAACACCTTTGGACAATAGTGAATATTGTGACTCTGCTTTAGGCAGATACACGTCTTTGTGAAGCAAGATGAAAACTGAAGCCCCCGAACAGCAAGAAGATTCAATAATTTTGGTCTTACTATCATCTGTCATATCACAACTACAATATTGAAATAAATAAAAGTCCAAACACTCCAAAACTTAAAATTTAGTAAAGCACTGCAATGAGATCATTACAAAAACTTCCAAAAGAGTTAAATTTGTTACAAGATGTGGATATAGTTTTCTAGATATTTAATGAATACACAGAGTCAATGATGAAGATGAAAATAATTTAAAAATATTTACCTTCTCAGATGATACCTCAGATGAACAGAGGTGAAACAAATCAAAGATGACCATATGATCAAATGCATTGAGGCTAAGACAATCTGCTAAATAATTGGGTGACATGTCTTAAATTTTGGATTCTTTTCTGCCCTTTCATTTTGTTCCATGATTGTAATTGCATATGGTTATAGTCTAACAAAGAAATAGAAGCTCTATGTATTTATAAAATATATAGTATTTACAAAATTCTACTGTTTTTTCTTGAATTCTCTTTTCAGGTCTTTTAGGTCACCAATAATGTTCATCTTCTCATACAGGTCTCTTCCACAGTGGTGCTGCTAAGAGAGTATGAACCAGTAATGGGGACTGCATCTCATGGTGGGGATGGTTTCCTACATGATCTCCTCCATTCTTCCCCCCATTCAGAGATGTTTTGGTCCCAGACTAAGCAAGACAACAAGTAGTATCCAAATGACATAGAAAAAGAAAAGAATTAGTGCAAAAATTCNAGAGGCAGTTATATCCTTCAATAGCTGCTTTTACTACAACCCCCTTTCCAGTCACTTGGGTCAAGTGACTCTTAGAGTGACAGGCTGTCCCCACACTTATGGACCAGCTGTTTCAGGGGAACATGATGTGCTTTGTCACTGGATTTCAAAATCTTTGCTGAAGCACAGAAACATACAGGTCAAGAAGATACTCTAGTTCTGTTCCATGTTCTTACAGTTATAAATGTCTGTGCTCAAGTCCTTCTAAATTTCCCAATCTAGTGGGGTCCTAAGAAAGTGTTTCAGCAAAAAGTTTGTATGAAAAAAATATCTTTTCTTAGACTTGTACAATTTGTACAAACCAGTTAAATATTTTTGCTAAACTTTCCCACCAAAGTCTGCTTAGGAAGAAAATTATGATGAAATGTTTGAGACACAATAGCAACAGAGTCTATATTACAACAGAAAATTATAGGCTTAACATGAGGCATAATCATCTCAACTTACAATAGGAAATGAGATTTACAACTCAAAATTAGCTTCTACTTACTTGTAGAAGTAGAAGCTAGTTTCTTGTCTAACAGCTCTCTTTGGTAAATCCCAATATCACCAAAGAGGAAACATTTCAGAAAATTAAGTATTGTCCTCTATGCTAACAATAGCACTGTCCAGATTATGTTAGTTATCCAGAGAAGTAATTTTATAAGCCACTTTTAATTACTAAATTTGTTTTTTCCTTCAACATTTCTATTTTTCAAATATTTTCTGTGCACCAGAATTTCAGACTAAGGGGAACATAAAGCAAACACATACATTACTGCAGAACGAGCAATACAAAATCCAATATTTCAGCCTTCACAGGAGACTATCTATTGTTCACTCGGCAAAAGAAATATATAAATTAAACTTTGATTTTCTAGTTTCACTTCTCTTTACCACGCCTGGTGTGCTGATATGTCAAGAGAATTTTGCCTTTTTAAAGTTTTGCTGACAGCATTACAGAATCATTTTCCCTGTAGCACCCTTCTGAAAGTTTTCTTTTTTTAAAACCCTTTTTATAATATATCAATTTTGCTATGTCTGCAAAAAATATTACTCGCCTGAGGGTTTTTTTCTTCTTCTTTCAGTCATGCTGCCAGGGGGCTGATTGTTTCTGATTGCCAAAGTCAAAACTCACTGAAAATGGACTATTTAAGCTGAAGAGCATTTCACATGAGAACAGCAGGTTTTCCAGTCACCTTACTTGTCTATATTATTTAGTAACACAGTTACCATGTGATGAAGATTATAAAATCATTTGAGCTGGCTACATTGACATCCTGGGCAGAAGACTAATTCTATTGTTTCAGATTCTGGAATGGCAGTCACAGAATAAAGCATTTGATTGCTTAGTGAAGGGTGCAGCATAAATGATGCAAATGGATATGCAGGTGACATACATTGGTGTCTAAAAGCTGTTATCAACACCAGAATTTCTCACATGAGTCATTTCACCAAATTTTCTTGTTTATACTATGCAACTGGAAAAGAAAATTCTACATTAACCTTGATGTGAAAACTCCTAGAAATCCATTGTGCAATTAAAACATAAAATCTTATCCATTAGACATAAAAATGCCCATTATATCATCTGTTTAATTTTTACCTCTTTGAAGAATTGATCCTACATTGTATTATCTATTGTTTCACTGCCTCAGGCAAGAGGTTTCATCCACTTCCCTGCACCAGCCTGAAATTGCACAAGACACTGAGGTATCTGAACTTAAGACAATGCTGGTGATCTAAGTGAATTCAAGAGTGAGTGTAAAGATGATGAGTAAAGTATGCCACTGACTTCCAACTGTATTTTTACTTACTTTTACTATTTATCAGGGTTTTGGCATGACTGTGTCATTCCTCCCTTTAATTTTCTTAATTTTTCAATAATTTTCTTAACCTTTCAAATAATTAGGGACTTTCAAAAAGAGTCCCTGGCCACTATCTGATAGCAACTGATGTATAATAAATTATTCCTTGTATTTAAAGGGTAATGATGTTCCTGGGCTAGGCACAGTGTGGGCTGCATGATGTGAGACTGGAAAAGGAAGGACTAAAGGCAATTTGTTCTGCACCAACAATGAGATTGGCTGGAGCCAATGCCTGGGAGTGCCTGAACTGCTGATTTTGAGATTTCTTGTAAAGACATTCAACCAAGTGTGAACCAAAATCTTAAAGAACTGAAGAAAACCAATCCTAGAAGAGACTGCAAAAAGACCATGCAGTCAGCCCCTCTTCTCTAATCAAGAGCTGCTCCAGGTGTGTTGTCACTAACACATGCATTTTCCTAGCCTTTTCTTCTAAACCTTTGAAGATGAAAGTGCCACACATGGTCCAGGCAATTTTATCCAGAGTCTCACTATTCCCAGTATTGGGAAGCCTAGTCTCATTCAGCACTGCTGTGATTTGTCCATTATTGCTTTTTCAATACATCCATAATAAAGAGAGAGAATAGATTGTTCCATTCTCCCTTGTGATGAGTTGTTACATACTCATAGGCATTTCCTTCACATCTTCACCCATATATCACTCCTTCAGCTACAACCCAAGAATTTCAGTTCTTCAGTTGGCCAGGGAACTTTTCATTTTTCCCTTTCACTGCTGGATCACGTCTTGAAAGGAATTATACTAAAAAAAAAGTTTTCTACACTTGAAAAAAAAAATATTATTTAGTTTCTAATGGAAAAGGTGGAAGCAATTACATGTTCTGTCATAGAATGTTTAACACAACAGAATGTTTTTGCACAAGAAAAACTCTTAAGCAAAATACCTTGAAAGAAGTTCCTAAACACTAACATAGCAGCAATGACTGTCAGCCTCATTCAGCAAGATACCCTAGTCATTTCACAGTTGAAGTAAAATTGATTAATCAGGCATTGAATTAGAGGGCAGGAAATAGAAACACATCAAAGAAAGGAAGACTAGACTGAAAGAAGATTTTTGAGTTGAATAAAAATATTCAGGGGCATAGGAAAGAAATACATGAGCTAGCAAGAGAATGCCAGATAAAACAAATCAAAGATAATACAGTTTTAGAAATGCATCCAAAAGCATGTGGAAAGAATTATCAAAATATCAGTGATTGATGTAACTCTTGAAAAGTAAAATAATAAATCAAGATGTAAAAGTAAATATCAGAAAAAACCCAGGGCAGACAGCATAAAGGTGCAGATGAGAAAGAAACAGAGGAGGTACATGGAATAAACAAATAAACAGTCTCTCTTTCAGAAATTTTGCCACAGGAATCAAGAAGGACAAGCAATATTTCATGCCCATCTATTTCAAAAAATATGGAATGAGTAGCTTCTTCTTTCTCATGCATCCTTCTCTCTTGTTTTATACTTTTACTGTAAGTCTGACAGTCCAGTTTCCTGTTGATCTTTGTGCCCAAAGCCTTAAAAGCAGTAACACTGCCTATTTCAAAAACACATGACTTGTAAGAGAGCAAACGCCTGCCTGAACCACAGAAACAGAGCAGGTATTTGTGGGGGAAATCTATTTAAGCAAACAGAGGCTAGGGACTAGCATAGCTTAGCAGTGCACATGTACGTGATGCTTTGTATGATCACCAGCACATTTGCATGTTTCACAGAAAACACTTGATGATGGATGTTCAACGGGAAATTGTGTAAACCCCATTTTGAGATTTGGGCTCATGTAAAATAATCCACTTATCCATGTTTTACTTTAATCAGATAAAAATTAAAGTATGAAAACATAAATAGTGATTACCTTAGAGCAGCAGTTTTCCCATTTCTGTGAGTACACGTGACCTGCCTTGTTTGGTACCCAATCTGTATGTCCCAGTATTTGTTCTCCTGTCTATTCTGTCTGTTACGATTCCTCTTCTTCTTGATTAACTCGCGAGCCTCAGGATCTCGAACCGCCTTTTCTCTGTCCTTTTCCTTGTCTTTGTTCTTCCCTCGTTTCCTTGCCTGCCTTATTTGTCTTGAATGGGGCACTGAGCATGCACTCCACGGTCCCACGTTTAGGCTGTACATGCTCTCCTCAGCAGTGCAGGGGCTGGAGTGGCAGATCTGGAACTCGGTGAGGTTAGGGCAAGCTGACCCACCGAACTGGGGCGGTGCCACCACGTGCCGAGTGCGATGCTGAAGCCCATTGCCGCAGGTCTTGGAGCACTCGGACCAGGGGGAGAACTCGGCCACGATGCAGTCCTGGCGGCACGGGATGAGGCACGCCTGCTCCTGCCGGGGCTTCGGCTCAAAGTACTCGCAGATGACATCTTCAGCTGGAACCCCGTTGGACTTCTGTATGCAGGTGATGTCCCTTGTCTGGATGCCCTCCTCCCCTCTGAGGCACTCCAGGGGCTTCTCGTGGCTGCGGGAGAGGACAGGCCGGCACTGGTTCCAGCTGCCGAGCTGCCAGTCGTACAGCTCCTTGTGCCAGTCGCAGACACGGAAACAGCTCTGCTGGTTGTCCGGCCGCTCCGGCTGCTTGCAGTTCGTGGGCAGCGTGGTCCAGCCCTCCACGTGGGCACACCACACCGCTCGCGTCTGGATGCCTCCTGGACCACATTCATCTCCCATGCATCTCCCCCATGGACCTGGAAAACAAGAGAAGATGCTAACCGTGAAAAACCAAGTTCATTTTCTTGGTAGAATTTAAAAGGCTTAATAAAAGACAATAAGGACAAGGCAATAAAGCAAAATACACAGCCGGCATGTCTCTGGCTGAGAGCCAAGAGTACACCTTAACTTAGAACACACTTATTTTAATTGTACCAGCATGTTGCACATTCATAGACCTTTATGTATTATTTTAAAATATTTCTTTGAGTTCCCCATCTTGTCTCTCTTCATTTCTTTTAGTTTTAATCTGTTGCAGATCTTCTGATAACAGATGATCAATAAATTCCCTCCCTGGGGGTCTGGTGTCTTCTTTATCCAAATAGGAGAATCCAAGAATGCAAAGAATTTCCTGACCATACCTTAACCACTCTCTGAGACAGCCACAAAAGCTTCTCATATCACACCACTATTTTCAAGTTATTGCTAATAGCAGAAATAAATCACAGTAATATAACGAAGTTTCTCCACACTATACACAGCATTCCCTTCAATATTTGTAAGAAGCCAACTTTATAACACATTTATAATGCTGACACTGCACACTTCAATTATTTCTCTGCTATATTGCAAAAGCAAGCTCACAGTATTTCCTGTATATCTAAGAATTTCATCCTTGGAGAAACTTAAACTTTGAAAATATAAGCGTGGGATTACTCTTCATCTGCTGTTTTTATGATTACAGATTCATTTCACTTTTTATCCCAGACAAACTGAATATTTAATATTGAATAATTTCGGAGCATAAACATGAATTAATCACATTGGAGAACTATGAACTAAGCAATTACATTCACAACTTAGTTTTTGCTGCCAAGGTAGGAGCCAAAGGTCTTCCCTTGAAGGCATGAATTGGATCTCTCTCATTCACTTGAATAACCTTCCCTGGACTGTTTAATTTCGTTCTTCACATTTCTACTACACAACACTTTGTACCTTGATGCCAATTAATATTGTGTTCTCTTCCTTCCATATTGCATACAAAAATGAGAACAACTACGCAATATGTTTTTAAACAGTAGTGATTTGAAGTAGGCCACTTTCTTTCCTTTATTATAACTAAAATAAAAATTAAAATCCAGTTAAAAAAATGTTCATTCCACATAATCTGTGATATTATTATAGAATAGAGTAAGCTCTTGAAGACCAAGACATACTAGCTAGTAACTCTTCAAATAACAGAAGCTATTGAATGACAGAATCATAGAATACTGGGTTGGAAGGGATCTCAAGAATTATCTGGTCCAAATTTTCTTGGCCAAAGAACAGTCTAGACAAGATGGCTCAGCATCCTGTCCAACTGCATCTTAACAGTGCCCAGTGTTGAGGAACCCATACTTCCCTAGGGAGATTATTCCAACTTCTGAATATTCTCATTGTAAAAGTTTCCTCTTAGGTGCAATCAGAATGTCCTCAGGAGTAACTTACACCTAGGAGCAACTCATTCCTACCATTTTCTTGAATCTCCAAGGTCAATGGTAAATATTTGACATGCAACACAGTATTATAATAAATGTCAACAAAAATAAATAAAAGTCTATATCCTTGAAAGATGATGTAGCTGCTTTTTCCGTTATTAAAAACTGCAATATTCACCCAGTTCCATGCATGAAATCCACAAGTCAGAGGTTAAAAAAGTCCTATATTTTTCAAGGTTTTTATGATCTCCCCTCATACATACTGTGAATTGACTTACCACATAAGAGCAAAAGAATAAGCAATTCAGAAAAAAACCCTGCAACTCTTTATCAAAGAAAACCTGCAGACACTTGATCACAAAAGACATTTTCTCTGACTGAGGAGAGCTCTGTCCTATGAAGAAATTGGGGCCAAGCCACACAAGCCTCATTCACCTGAATGACCCCAATACAAGACTATTTCTGTGAGTAAAGCTCCTGAAGAAGCCAGGCTGAGCCTTTGCTATTTTCAAAGCAGGTTAACAGCATAATTTTGGTACTGCACAGGAAGAAGTGAAATGAACTATGGCAGATACGAATTATTTACAACATCTTCTTATTGAATGACTGGAAGGAATATGTGGCCATATCTTATTACTGATTCCCATGAGATTTAAAACTCGCACTGGCTTTCACACAATTATCATCTCTTTATCCAACATTAACTTCAATACCAGTTTGGGAATGGGCTGATGATAGGCTACACATTTAGCCACTGCTCTTCATTGTATTTTTTTTTTTATACTGTGGCTGAACAGTTCACTTGTAGTGCTAAAACCCTGAAAATGAACAATAGCTGGCTGAAAATGGCAATACTAGCTGGTAGATTCAGCCCATGGAAACTCCTCCATATTTTTTTGCAAGTCAAGTTTGAATTATAGTTGCCAAGATCTAGCTAGCTATCCAGAAAAATGAAAACAAATTAAATATAAACATATCTTAATTTCCATTGCAACAAGACTGTGCTGCTTTATCTCTAACTAGCCTTCCACAAATGATATAATCATTGTAGTATTTAATTTGTGTGTATTTACAATGAGTTTCCTCAATGGTGTATTTACACCATTTCCTCAAAACACCACTTTGAACACCAGCCAGTTTTTAAAAAATAAAGACTGCAGAAAATCTTCAGCTAAAGCAGATACAAAAAATAATCGTGATTGAAATAAATTGTTCATCTTGAAAATGACAAATTTCTACCCTAACATGTTAGTACACCTTATGTATCATTTGTGTGTTCAATGAAGAAATCCCTCTTTAAAAAGATCAGGTCGTTACTGTACTCCAAATGAAAATTTTCCCCACTTTGGATTCTATCACATCTCTCTGCCCTCTAAGTCTTTCCTGATTTTAAATGGCAGGAAACTGCCCCATGTTGTCTGGCCTCCAGAAATGCCCCTGGCCCTTCAGTTCTGGCCACTACTCCCTGACACACCCTCCTCTCACTCAAATGATTTCTCTTTTCTGTGCTCAGGATCACAGGACATTCTTAGCTGGAAGGGACCCACAAGAATCAGCAACTCCAAGCATTCAGAGAATGGTCTATCCAGGGATCAAGCCCACAACTTTGGTGTTATTAGCACCATGCTCTAACCACCTGCTTGTTTGTGTTGCTTTTAACATGGAAATCTTTAATCATATTTTAACCTGGAAAGCTTTAATCACAAACCAAAAAAACATTTTTTATGTCTATGTCATAGAATTAAGGATGAATATTTGTTTTTTAATGCATACTCTAACATGTACTGGAGCAAAAAAATCAATTGGTAGCATTTTTCACAAGTAGCTACATTTCCCTTTGGGATTATGGAGTATATAGAAAAATAAAAACAGAAAGGAAAAAGACCTCAACCCTAACACTTCCATACTCAGTATTCATTAAGAACAAGGGTATCAAGCTAATTTCCAATTAATTAATTTCAAAACATCTATGAATATCCAAGCAATTTCAGCAGTTTAATTAATTCATGTTTTTTAGGGTGAAGGTGAATTGATACTTCACTTCTTTCTTTAGTGTTTAAAGAATAAAAGAAATTTCACGTATTTCTAGCTGTATTAATAGAAATTTGCTTTGACCAAGATCATACTGAGAAATACTAATTTTTTCTAAAACAATTTCTGCCATTCACATTAACCAATATTCCTGTTATTTTTCAGTTGTGCACTTTGAAATCTTCAGTTAAATTACCCACATTTTCCTGTACACATAAGTCACTGTAGCCAACCTCAAGCACTTGCTGAGGAATGTTGTTACTATATACTTGTATGTGGATGTCAAAAAAAGAGAGGGAGAAGTTTCTCTCCAATTTTCCTTACAACTACCCATCTCTCCTCCCAATTATCAAGAGCCTACAATAATTCACTTCTAACTTTAGTGGCCCCAAAAACAATGCAGGCTTCAATGTGAGACATGGTTGTCATTTGAAAATGATCACAAGAAAACAGGAAAATTAATGTCTCTTATCAAATCAATTTATCATTAATCAAAAATTAATGAGTAAAAGGGGCATTGCGACTTTTCCAAAAAAATCAAAGAAATGAATCCTAAAGTATTGCTAATCCACTTTAAAGTTTTGAATGATTCTCAGATGTATGAGAAAATCACATACAGGTTACCTGCTTTTTATATTGTATCATTATTAGGGGTAGTAAATCTACCGCTGTATTTGTAAATATGAAATTTTGGGATAAAATTAATTTCCCAGAAACTAATGTACATGCAACTTACATACATATTCAACTAAGAATGAAAAAGATCAGCAGAACACAAGTGTAGAGTCTCAAAGGCTTCAGGAGGTGGGAGGTGGCTGCCCTTTCACAAATCTTCAGCTGATGTTCAGCACTAGTAACAACAAGAATATCTTTAGGAAACCTGTCAAGCCTAATCAAGACTTCATATAATATTTTAATTTGGCCTTTATGAATATTCTTGAGGTTCTCTCTTTCCTGCTGAAGCAGTCTTCACGGAGACACTCTGCTGTCCCTGCTCTGTGCTGCTCCAGACACGCCTTGCCAATGGGAGGGACGCGCACTCGAACCAGCTCACACCGGGGGAAAAGGCCACTGCTGTGAATGCAAAACAGCTTTTCTCTGGGTTTGTTCTAAACCAATCATACTTTGTCTGTCGTGAGCTGAACTTGTTTCATGAAAATACTATCGTTTATCCACTCTTTATTTAATCAGTGTTTTACAAAAGGCAGTTACAGAAATAAATAGGAAGCTTGCTTCTTTTTGTTCTGGGACTTGTCACTGAAGTCTTAGTGAGTTTAAAATGTCATTTGTAATTCTTTGTCTTCTAAAGAGATTACTGTAAAATACAATATTAAGATTCCTTCTAAGCTTCTGAAGGATTAACATTTATGTTTTTAGCGAGCATGAACATAAGTGAATTAACTATTCCTGCAAGTTTATTCTGAAATTTCACAGGCTGATCACAATGGATTAAAAAACCAAAAACTAAACCCCCACTAAAGTATTAATAGTTTTGCAACTAAGAACAAAGTAAGCTATTGTATTTAATATAGTATATTTAGTATGGCAAATTTTAATACTGAGTCAGGTATTAAAATTATCTCTGTTTTAAAAAAACTTACTTTTGAACCTCGATCCAGGACAAATAAGGCTATGTGAAAATCCCTTGAGCTCTTCTCCTCACAAAAATACAAAGAAAGACAAAATAATCCCTCCACTACCCTCAAACATAAAAATCCAAACACATCTTAAAGCATTGAGGAAGACATTACTTGCATTTTAAGAAATAAGGGTTGCACTGATTTCAACTGAATTTTGCTGTACTTTCCATGAGAATTGGTTTTGACCCATTTTGTGTTACTGGTTTGGTGCCTGTAAGTAGCATTAACAGTTTAATGCCAGGGAGAGAGACTCAGACTGCATGAGACAATGAGCAGCTTA
The DNA here is from genome assembly GCA_013397245.1 of Thryothorus ludovicianus. Taxonomy (NCBI): domain Eukaryota; kingdom Metazoa; phylum Chordata; class Aves; order Passeriformes; family Certhiidae; genus Thryothorus; species Thryothorus ludovicianus. The sequence continues at coordinate 40,078 of VZTB01007848.1, read as the reverse complement.
GTTTTCTGTATTTTGAGAGGATTGTATTTAATGGGACTATTGAGAGACTGATTAGCAAAAATCTACTTTTTCTAAGTTCAGAAACAAGCTAACCTTACCTAATATTGGAGACCTCAAATTTCTTTGTATCATGAAGAGGGCAAAAAAGGTTAACTGGGTGATACAGGGCTGAGTCAGAAGGACACAAGTATTACAAGATAGAGTTCAAGCCTAAGCAGTAAATCTCAAGAGGGGTCAAAAAGACACAGATCAAGAAGTATTTGAAGGACTCAGAAAATGACACTGAATGCAAACTGCAGCTCCTGATAGTGGAGATGGTCAAAGAGCTGGATGAACAGCAGGTCACTAAGAATACAGCAGCCTCAGAGCTTTTCCCAAATCACTTGCAGATCCGCTTGGCTGAATTAAAATATGATAAGCATGTCTTTAACTTGGTACAGCGTACCTGTATTATCTATATTTGCTCCACACAAAGGAAATACAATCACTGCCATAACAAAGTATTTGTATCACAGGCAGTGTCTAATTGTGAAAGTCTAAACAGGGAATAGTCTCACTGATACAGACAAGATGCCTATCACACTGGCAAAAAGTAATTCAGCAAAATGCTGTAATTCTAGCTATATTACTGGTAACTTCTTTTTTTATTTATTTAAATACAGAGTCTGATATGCTGCCAACACCACATGCTGGCCACATTTGGACAGACAGATTCTATAATTTATACTACTGGGAGTGCCAACACAGTCGAAGAGCACTGATAGACAAAACCTTAATTTTTGCATCTTTCCCAGCCATGGCAGGACTCCCTGGGTGTGTATGACTTGCTGCCTGCTCTGCTTGCCAGCAAATTTTCCCCTCCAGGAGTGCTATGGATCACCTTGACTGCCATTTCTATTTAATGCTTTTGTCTTCTTTGGCTCCTCTTTCAGAGGTTGAAAAGAACATGCAAGGCAGTGTCTACATCAAAGAAAATGGATTCAGGATACAGAAGAGAGATAAAACCAGAAAGGATTCTCAACATAATAAAACATAACACCTGTGATTCAGAGGAATATAATGTAGTATCAAATATGTCTACAAATTATTTAACTATTAGATCACTTTTTTTATTTTCTAAAAGCATAAGAAAAAGTGTCAGCCATGGTGCAATTCAAAAAATTCCAGAATCTGAAGGATAATTTGTGGAAATTTGTCAAATTAACAATGAAATATAAAAAAATATAATCAAAAAGGACTATAAATTAAACTAATTTATAAATTGCATATTGTTTCCCCAGCTTTCCCGCGTACTTCAAACTGTGGAATAAAGACAAATCAAAGCATATAAAAATCAGCCTCTTAGTTATCTTGCCAGGTGTGCACATAATTATTACAGCACTTAATAAAATGTGGGCCCTTCTAGTTTTTTCCTTTATTAATATCCATTGGGAAAATACATTCACACATGTTCCTGATACTATTCATGGTATGGTAATTAACATTAGCCATCTGTTTTCAAATTTCTCTAAAAATTATGTATGTAATACACAAGATACAAACTTAGGAGTAACCATACCATTTTAATTCTGACATCAACATCACAAAGGGCAAAACACTTATTCAGTGTTTTCTTAACAGCAGTGTCATGCTAGAACATCACAATTACTAGGACCAAATCTTTATTTTCCTCCAGCAAATTTTAAAATTTTATACACCAGGAAACTGGTGAAACTAGGATAAGTTAGTGTATTCCCCAACAAAAATGTTGAATGCAACATGCTTTCCCAGTGTTGATGTGGTTTCTTGTGCAGTAATTCATAGCAGTTTTAACACCGTATTTCATTTGGTAGAGAGGTTATTTGGCTTCTCAGTGCTTTTTTTCTCTGCTTTAATATTGTCACAACTATAATAGATATTGACTCTTGTTTTCATTTGTTATAAACATAGAGAGGCTAAAATGTATCTATTTCTACAGTACAAAAACAAAACAACAAAGGAAAAAAAAGCATAAAGAAATGAAATGGCCTCAAAATTTTTCTCCTCTTTTTAATATAATGCTAGTTTTTCATCTGCCCTAGACAGCCAGGGCTGAAAACCTAATTCAATACTTATATTAAAAAACCCTCAACCACCTTCTTATATTTGTCACTGTTTAATATTTATTTTGTTGCTCTGGCTGTACACATTCAATTTTTAAAATAAACTGCATCAGGATCCACACTTTTCATAACACATTTCTGCCCAAAGTAATTTGACTGTACAGCGGCGTAACACCCTGAAAATTGCTATCTGCACCAAAGCTATCAAGAGCCTTCAGCTTGCTGTAGTAGTGCAACATATTTTTCTGAAGTGTATGCTGGCACATACACAAACATGAAAGGCTGACAGCTCACACTGCAGAACTATCTGGCTTTGTATTGTTGTTACCACCTGGAAAGAAATAATCTCCTTTAGGCTTATTATAAACTAAAACTCATTCCCAAAACATTATTCCATTTTAAAACAGTTCTTCCTCCAAATTTCTTGAGCACAAATTCCTCTCACTGTTCATTTCCCTTTACATAGTATAGCAGTAGCAGACAAAATGAATATTAAATGAATACACAAAAAGAATATTTAATTGAAGCAGCATGATTTAAAGAAAAATAGAGCTTCTATGTTCTACAAAGCAATTACATTGCTTTGAGCTTCTAGTCATGTTGGAATAAATACTTCTGATATTGAATACAGTTTCTTCTATCCAGTCTGTTTACATATAATGCTGGTTCATGAATGTTTCTCAGTTTCATTAGAGGTGGTGTTTAACCATCCTAACATATTCCTCACATTGCTCTCCTTTGGTTGTCTCTCCAGTCACGCTGCTGGCTGAAAAGCCAGATAACGCTCTTCTGACAAAATGATGATTCTCATACATAGCAAACACTCTTGCAGGCTTTGTAAGCTGGATGAAAGGTTTTATTAACCTTTGCTTGTATCTCTGCCACATGTCTGTTTTGGTTTTCTTCTGATTACCCACAGCTGAAAGCTGCTCTGCCTCTCCCCTGTGAGGCAGCTACAGTAAGTTGGGCTAAAGACCTACCTACCCCAGCAACAAAGCATTGGAGCTTGAAGAAAGTACAGAAATATGGTGAGCATATACGATGTCTTCTCTAGTACTTTTCCAGCTTCCCATCAATTTTAGCTCACACACCCCATCATATATGTTGGTACAAACTTTCCCATATAAGTAACACTTATACATGGACATCAGATAAAGAAAATCCATGTGTTCTTCAACCACCTTCTAAGTAAGATCAGTTTTAGAACTCATACTAGAAACTCCTCAATTTACTGTTCTTTTTTTCCATGCTCGAATTTAATGATAAAAAATGCAGAGAAATACCAGAAATGTAATGATGTAAAGCATATGGAATGAAACTACTTCTTTTCTCATGCAGTGCATAAAGAAAAATGAAACAAAAACCAATCCCATGAACAGCAGGGCCAATTACAAGTAAATCCATGAAATCAGCAGTTACACCCAATTACTATTCAGACTGTAATCATGAGTAAATATTATCATTTTATAATGAAAGCCCTATAATAATATGTGTAACAAAAAACATCACCATGAATTATTCTTATCTGTGTCCCTGTAGACTTTTACAGCCCCGTCTCTGTCAGAATCTGATTTTAAGAGATAGGTTACAGAGAAAATCAATTCGGAATCCAATGCCTAGTAAAGGGGAGGATTTGATTTGTATAGATTAAGAACAAGTTTTCTCCTTTGTTTTGAACAAAGATTCACTGTCTTCTTCCTATAAACATTTTATATTTTATAGCCACAAATCTTGAAGCAAATTCTAACCAAAACTCTGCTGAGATAACATCTCACATAACCTGAAAATCTCACTGTCAATGAGCGTTCTCACTGACCATATGAGGAAATGCAGATTTTTTGCACTAATTTAACCAACAGTGGCTAGTCCTCCACTTTTCATCAGAGTGACTCCCAACTAGATCTATTGTACACATACTACTAGTGCTTGTCATGACACTTTGGGCAATAGCATGTGTTGCAGCACCAATTTCTTGGTAATGTTACAAGAGTTTATTTCTGTGCAGTTTCATGTAATCGAATGATAATTAGTCATATTGAAGAGGTAACAGACTTTAAATCAGGTTTAATTTCTATCATGAATTTTTGCAATTTAGTTTGCTAAATGTGATTTTCTTTAGTACACAGACTGATACCTTAAAAAAAGATGGACTATTTTTGTTTCAATTTTCATCAAGACCAAGTGAACGCTTCTATTTTTCCGCCCTCTGTTTCATTTTCTGCCCTTTGATTTCTTTCCCTTGTTCATCATAGCCTCCTGCTGTGGTGCTGATGGCCAGAAGTGCTAGTTGTGAGGCTGCTGCAACCACAGGGTACGTCCGTCAGCACGGGCCATCACGCTTGTGCCAGCCCAGTGGTTTGTAATTCCAGGCTCTGCTTACATTAGCCAAGGGCAAACAAGTGAAAAACCTCCTCCACTGAGAAATGAAGAAATTTGCCTATGCAGCTTTTCAGAAACTGGCTAAGCTTTTCAACTAGGCTACAAGAACCAGAAATCAGAAATTAAATGTAGCATCTTTGCACACTGACTTGTTTAAAAGGTCAGACTTTCTGCAAAGTATGATGTCAGACAAGATAGCCAGAAGCTGTTTATAAGAAATCACTACACCTCAGTTGCATTGGGTCATAAAGAGATTTAAATAGTCAGCCTCACTAATAGCCTCCAGGATGATCTGTGTCACCTTGCACTTCAGCTTCTTCAGTGTAAGGCAAAGACAACAAAATGAATTTTTAAAGCCCATTAGAGGTACTAACAAAAAACAGCGTGCAATGAGTAAATAGCAGTAAGAATACATGTTCTGTCATTTTGTCTCTGGAAGCACACAGTTTGCTCAATATCTTTCCCTGGAGTTCTGCTCTAAACCCCAGTTGTGTAGAATGGTGTGCTTCAACAAAAAAGCAAGAAGCCCAAATAATAAACTGATACTTTTTCTTACTCTTGAGAGAAATCTTATTCATAGAGCACAGCATGTATACTTCTCATCTGTGTCTTCCCTCTGACTCCTTGGCCACAAGAGAGCTAATACAGATTTTCAAAGATCAAATAAGAAGGTTTCTCATATCTCTGGATTCTTTACAGCATTCTTTGCCACTAATGGCATGAAATAAAATAGCACATCTGAACCTAATGAATATCACTTAAATTATGCAATGGACCTGTCATCCTTTGGGCTTTCTTCTAATTCATTGGAGCAAAGAAAGTTTAATGAAATTGCATATACAGAACATTATGCAAAGGGTCAAATGTATATAATTATCTTTATTTACCTTTAAATATTTCATTATTTAAATTGCCTCATTGTTGGGCTGAAATAACAATTCAATCATAACTCTTTTGAAGTGCACTAAGACTTTATGTCTTGCTGAGATACATTCTCCCAAGCATATCCTCTGTTCATTTATTATTCATTATCATCTGCATTTTGCCAAATTCCTTTGAAACCCATTTCCCATTTTAAATGGCAACTTTCCCCTAAAACTGTAGTGCATTCATCATACAGATATCGTACTTAAAACTCTGTGAATGAAAGGCAACTCTGTCTTGTGGATATGTTCAAAATACAGGTGCCACTGTATATCAGACAAGAATAGATCTATATTAGTTTTGAAGAAATCTTATCAAGACCATATGATACCTGTCACTGCAGTGTGTGCAAAATAAGCAATGTCTTCATCTGAATGTCCTGTAATCAATCATTTTTATTCAGATATAACCAGGAGAAATAATTAATTCAAGAAAGTGACTATTACTTAGTCACTTACTTCCATCTGGCAAATGCGTTGCAAAATTGTATTAAATAAGAGATTTTGTCTATTTTTGTGATATTGGAAATATGTCTAAAAACCCCTTCTGTGTAAGTACTTTTCTCAGTTTTTGTTTTAAAAATAAGTCATATAAAATATTGTAGTCATATAAAATAGTGTAGGCAGTTATTTCAATACCTCTGACTGTATCATAACATTGGCTTTTACACAAAATCCCCATTAATCACAGCAGGGACTGCTGCTTAAAAATACATGAACTTGAGCAGATATTATCACACTGACCTACCACAAGAACCCAAGATGTCCTATTTAAAATACAATGAATCACTATTACACAAAAATTAAATGTACACAATTATTTTAAGGACTGCATCAGAAGAATACTCTCAGAAATATCTAGAAGATACCTTAAAATTCCTCTCACCCATCAAGGAAACAGACACACAGCATCCAATCTTTGCTTTAGTCTTCTCTCCTAGTACAAAACCCACTTATCTTTCCATTGCCAGTAGTACATTTGAATTTTATAGTTACTTTGGAGAGGTTTTGTTATAAGTAACAGTAAAATCTTTTAGCAGATGCTAAAAGATTTTTTGTTCTTTCTCTTGATAGGTAACTTTTTCTTTTAGCATCACCTTAAACCTTCTGTAGACTTCGAAGGATTTATTTGATTACTATACTGGGAAACTTCCCAATTAAGAGAAGGTGAGAGGCAAAGAATGTATTAGGAGACTTCACACATGCAAAGCTACACTGTATCAGGGAAAACTGCATGTTTGTCTGCAGAAAGGCAAAAGCAAGACATTAATTTTTGTCTTTTCTAATAATCTGCTACTTTGAAAACTGTGCTAAAGCAGTGAGTCTAGCAGTGAGGAATGTCATTGATTACTCCTCTGTTACTATTTTTTGTCACTACTATTCTCCTGCTAGATCCTTTCATTCAGCCTTCAAGAAACCTGCAAACCTTAGATTTTCATCAGACATTGTTAAAGTGAAATTTGACATAATATGTACCATGAGGTAGCAATTAGATATTTACCAAGGGAATTCTTTCAGGTTTAATTTTTGAAAGAAAAAAAAAAAAAAGAAATTTTATTTTAAAATTCCAGCAACATGTAGGTCTGGCAGACTCTTGTGGAGATTAAAAAAAAAACTCTACAGGAAAGAGAAATTCTTCCAGAGAATTTAGCATAAAGTGAAACATAGTAGGCAGGTTGCAGTTATAACTGCTATTAAAATAAGTACAGAGAGAGAGAAAAAGGAAATTATCCTTTGGTTTCTGTTCATCCAGAAAGCCAGCCACAATTCTAGAAGGTCATACAGTAAAGATGATAAACCACACAGTATTTCTTCTACCAAGTATACCTCTGTGAAAGACATGCAAATATAGAGCAAGTAATATTCATATTACTACAGGATCTTTAGATGTACCCATTATACTTAACAAAGAATATTTTAAATCTGATCTTGACTGTTGCCAAATTCTCATGGTCAGCCGAAGCTTAGGGAGCATTTCATCAACTGCTGAGATAAAACTTGGCAGTACTTAATGTTCCAAAAAACAGGAAGGCCTGAAGGAAAGGTGCAAAGAGGATGGAACCAGGCTCCTTTCAGTGGTGCTCAGTGACAGAACCAGTAGCAACAGGCACCATGTGAAACACAGGAGGTTCCCCCTGGACAATAGAAGGCAGGATTTGGCTGGAATAATTTCCTTCATAGCTCATAGTAGTTCACATGAGGTTATGTTTTGCATTTGTGCTGAGAATAGTGTTGATAATCTAGAGATATTTTCAGTACTACTGAACAGTGTTTACACAGAGTCAAAGCCTTTTCTGTTCATCACACCACCCCACCAGCAAAGAGACTGGAAGTGCACAAGATTTTGGGTGGGGAGACAGCTGGGGCATCTGAACCCAACAGATCCAAGAGACATTCCACACCATATGGTATCATGTTCAGCACTAGGAGTTGGACTTTGATGATCCCAGTGGGTCCCTTCCATCTCAATATATTCTATGATTTTGTGATATCTTACTGGGGAAGAAAAAAGCACAGAACGTTTAGAACAATGGTGTCTGTCTTCCAAGTAAACCTCACTTCTGAGAGAGCCCTGCTTTCCTGGAGATGTCAGAACAACTTCCTACCCATGGGAAGAGATTAATGAATGAATCCTTAGTTTTCCTCTGCTTGGACTTTTGCTCTACCTATTAATATTTTTATCTCAATTCAAAACTTTTCTCCTTCCAATTCTCTCCCCTATCTCAACAGGGAAAGAAAGCCAGCTGCTGTGAGTGGCTTAGTTGCCAACTGGGGTTAAACCACAACAGTCAAGAAACTCTTTCATTGTGAGGGTGACTGAGTACTAGAACAGGCTGTTCAGAGATGATGGAGAGTCTCTGTCCTTAGAGATACTCAAAAGCTGTCCTGGACAACTGACTCTAGGTAGCCCTGCTTGAGCAGGTTATTTGGACAAAGTGACCTCTGCTGCTCCCTTCCAAACTCAACTGTTCTGTGATTATGTGAAATACACATATCAATTTGAAACTCAAAAGGCAGTTTTTGATTATGTGTTTTCCTGAATCTCCTAAATTTTCTAACTTCACTCTGCCAAAGCTTAAAGTACTACATGAAGCCTTCATGACATTATGCATTTATGAAAGTAAACAGCAAGAAAATGCTCTCTGTTAAGGTTTGGAATCCATGAATCATAGGCCTTTTTATAAAGTCTATATCTTTCTAGAAATGGCTATTTAATTCCATGCCACAGATTCTGTATCAGAAAACTGAAAGGAGCAACAATTATAAAAACCATGTATAGAATTTAAAATTTAACTAATAGACAATTACCATAAACTTAAATGTGCAACACGTACTCACACTTCATTAAATATTAGCTACATTAGAAATTAATTCTTAGATGTTTTTATAAGTTGAGTAGAGAAAGAAATGTGACACACACAAAATGGCAGAAAAAATTAAAATTATACATTTAGATAACTTAATAATGCACTCTTTATGGATTATTACAAGTGCTAATCTCGTAGTCTAAGCTTCATTGAGCAAAGTATACTTATAATCATTCTTAAAACTCTTCCTCCCAGTAGTTCAAAGTACTAAACAAATATAAAGTCATTTTCTAAGTAATGAAGGATCAGTCCTTTTGCAAATTTGATTTAAGGGAGAAAATTATTGAGAAGAATTTTCCACTAATGCAGGTCATCAAAACTGCTGAAATGATGCTATGCTATCAGGCCAATCAAGTTTCTAGGCAGGTAAATAGTTTACTTCACATGCTTCAGTTTTGCTAATGATTGATTATACCTAAATGCCTTGTGTAACTTAAAACAGAACTTTTTACGGTATAATATAATTCAATTAAAGGCCATCCCAAAAGGCAACAGTACCTTAGTGGGAAGCTATTGTTGCACATCTCAAGAAGTCTCACTAAGCTAAAAGACAAATCCTATCCTTTTAAAATTTAAGACTGAGATAACACTATGCCACTTTAGCACAGCTCCTTTGGCTACATCACTTAGGAAATTAGAAATGTCATTCTCTATTTTAATTCACCTTCAGTAAAGAAGGTTAACTCATTGGCAAGGAAAATTTAACAGGTCAGATCTCTCAAAATCAATAATGAACTGCACTGGAGATATCTTTCCAAAGGGATAACTTCAATTAAAACAGCTCTCACCAGAGATAATGAGTAGAGAAGGAAGGTTAGTGTTGGACAAAGAAACACTGGCCCCCTTGCCAAGTACATGATGCAAAGATACTTATCAGCCTGAATTATACTGAAATATCTTCAAAAGGCCCTGAAAAACAGAAAGGTCATTTTGTCTCAAGGCGACTCTCTACAAAGGGGCAAGAGTGACTGAGAATCTTTCCTAATAATTTTTTAAAACTTATCAACATCAAAATGTTCACTGGGCTCAGAAACAAAGGAAAAAAACCTGTTAGGGGAATTTCAATGTCACAAAGGACATTGACAGTGATCATATGGTCGCTGTTTATTTTTCTGGAGGATGTACAATAGGCAATTATCCATTCAGGCTACATTTGCAGCCATAAAATCTCTCTCACGTTTTTCAGATGTACTGTGGAAGAAGCAATGTGTTCAAGCAGAGACACATCTGAATTTCACCTAAATCTCCATTATAAAGTAAAATTTGATTCAATTCCAATTTTGCTGGAGAACTGGAGAAGCCCTTGCTTCTTTTTAAGATGTATAATTTATGATTGGATAACAACAATTGCTTCATGGGAAAGTATAATAAAATAATTATAAATCAAATGCAGGAGCCTAAATTTGTCTAGCTTGACCTCATTATTGAATTGTCAATCCAAATGCCTTTTTGTCCCTCTTCTTATCCTATAATAGTACTATTTAGGATGTTTCTTTTCCTTGCAGTGAAAAATAATCACAGTCATCTAGACAATGGTCACACTTTAAGAAGGGCACATTCATTTACTCAACAGCAGGTTATTGTAAGCAAAGGAAAGCTCAACTCAGTATGGCACCACTGAAAAAAACAAAAGTCAGCTGGGTAGCAAACAGAATAAAATATACTCCCAACCACATGCATCTCCTTATTATATGAAAATCACTGCATTCTGTTTAATTAGTAAGCTCTAAATTTTTCCTTCCAATTCAGATTTTTAAAGGCAATAAAGATATTCCAGAGTAGGATGTTATAGCAATAAGAAACCTGACTTCATGGCAGTCAACCAGAATTTCATTAGTTTAGCATAGGACTATGTATATCTATCTTATCAGGCAGGGCATTGTAAAATAAAAAAGGAACTCAAATCAGAAAGGAGATTTCTTTCTTTCAACCGTTCAAACAAATCACCAGGAAGACAGAATTCTCTCCCTAGAAACTTTGAAATTGAAACTAGCTGCTTTTCTGGAAGATGCATTCAATTGCATATGTTCATATAATTTTTATAAGATCCAAACACACCTGACCTTACTGTGCCAGATGTTGTGTGATTTCAGAGACCTGGAGTGTCCAGGTGCTGCTCCACAGAGATCACAAGCTGGATTGGACTCAGGGAAGATGGGTACAATCACACAAAGAATAAATAACTCAATGACTGTAAGTGTGTTGTTGGACTAATGTTTTTCTTTGAATGCTTGCTTTGCTGAGATTTCTCAGGAATGTTTATGTCAAATAGAAAAAGGGAAAACTGTAGAGAAGAGGTAATAAGAAGTGTGAGTGGAACTTAACACTGCAACAATAAGAAAGGCAAGAAATATCTCAACAGTCAACTAGAAAAAGAAAAGAGTTAAAAACAGCAGATTTCACAAACACAGTTCCTCTAAATTAGTTATTTCTGAAGCTGCTACTTCAGGTAGTAGGCCTTCAACTGTCTCAAAACCTACTTAACTTCAATTAGGCAGGAATATTTAATCATGTTCAAAACAGATAGTGACCGTGCAATCCACACAAATCAGTGCAATGTTTTGTTGCAGAACACCCAAAGACGTTCACAGAAGCATTTGCTCAGTTACCCTGACACCCTGCTCGCAGACACCCTGCCCTGAGCAGCGCTGGCAGTGCTCGCTGCCCACCCCCTGCCCGGCAAGAGCGCTGCTCACACCGCCCATGTGAGGCTGGGCTGCTGCAGTCACACGGGTACTGCTGCAGCCAAGGAGCATCCCAACCCTGACCCACAGGCAAAAGGCAACTGCAGAAGAGCCTGTGGCTGCCACATGACCCCCAACCCAAGCATCCCTGGCAGTTTGCCACAGCCACAGCATCTCTCACGACCCCGTGTCAGCTATCGGCGATTATGTGGGTGGCCATATGGGTGCCATGCTGCTCACCTTTCCTACTGGCTCCTCAAAGCTGTGGTTTAGAAGGTCTTGTCAGATCCCATTACTGTTTGGATCACAGCACCTGACCGTGCATTAAAATTAAGACACCGGTTGCAAATCCAGAATTAAGTTTAAGTTAGATATTAACTCTGAGTAAAAATAGCATTAATGGACCAGGAAGCATTTTTCCAACAAAAATTAATTTGAAGCAGTCTATTAATAGTATCCAAATAATCTGATTCAATGTTAAAAGAGTAAAATATGACATAAAAAGCTGTTTGAAACATGCTAGTGGGACAACTTGCTTTCTTGCCTTTTTAGGAGAGGTAAAACAAAACATGTTCTGTCTACAAATCATTATTCATTTAGAGCGGCAAGAGCACCATTTTATGACGTAACTAAATATGCTGATTCAAAAATTTGAATTAAATTTATTTATAGCTGTAGCTTTTATTGAATGTATGTTTTGATTTTTAAATAAGGAGATACAAATTACAGTGAGATATTTGAAAAAACCCAGCTCTTTTAGTGCTCTGCTTTTTCAATAATTCAAACACTAATAGCTAAAATCCAACAATAGAAGTTCAGACAGTGATTCCACTACTCCCTTGGTGGCCTTTAAGACCTTGGTTTGAGTCACTAATCAAGACACTAACAGACCTTTCTCTATTATTAGGAATGATATCAGGTTTCATATTTGCTCTGTAAGAAATGGAGCACCTATCCAAGCAAATTTAGTATTAATTGAGTGTTTCACTTCAAATGCTCTTTACTGCTAATAGGATTTGCACTATCAACATCTACACAGGTCAACTGTATTACACAACCTGCAGACCAGAAGTAAGAAAAAGTCTCAAAGGCAATGCAAGAGGTTTCCTATAAAATTACCCTATGTTTTCATTAGATAATACAAATTATCTGGGATGGTTTGTAATAAAATTGTCTTCTAATTATTCTTCAGCTTCTTTTTGTTTCTCTGAAACTTTCCAAACATAAAGGCTTGAAAACAAAAGAATAATTAAATAATTAAATAATTAAAGTTGTTTCTCTAATAAGGGATTGTTGTGCTGCAACAACCATCAGGCTCACGTCTTGATTTTTGGTTTGCAATAAATATTTTCAAAGCATAAAACACTGGCAAAGCATAGAAAAATTGACCCATTGTCACCACATAAAAGCCTAGAAGTTTCAAGAACAAAAATAAGGACATTTCCCTCCCCACCCCATTATTCTGATATATGCCCTTTTANTATATATATATATATATATATCCCCACTTTTGGACATTAAAGGGTTGATTTCTATTATACATATAATAGTAGCAAGGCTGTTTCTGTCACTTTGGGGTACTCATCTGTTCAATACATAGACTATGTATTGAACACCTCTATCCAATGATGCTTACTTATTCCTGGTATTAATCTAGCCTTTAATAAGTTTCAATACATATGGACCTCCCAGGGTTTTAACTGAAAATATAAACACTACAGGGAATTATTTTAAAAATGGGAATGAAAGTGTTTTGGGACTACACTGAAAACACTGAGATTGCAGCTTGGCAGTCTTGATGGGGAGCAAAGAAAAGGACTTGCCGAGAGACAAGGATGTCATCCTGAAGAACACAAGATTGCTTTTTTCTTTTTTCCCACCAACATCAACTAGAAGCAGTGGAAAAAGGTACAGTTGTACACTAAAAAAATCTATATTCTGCAACAATACTGTGAACTAAGAATTTATTAATTCTAACAGCATCGCACAGAACTGGATCCCTGAAAATTTGCCTCAATACACAGAATTCAAAAAGTCAGTGACAAAACCAAGGACTTTCACACTCCAGCTCAGTGCATTTTTGGTTCATGGGAAATACATAATGCATTTCTTTGACACTGTATATGTGTCAGAACTATTTTCAAAGCCCAGATAATACAACAAAAGTTTCTATGATACATACATATCGAGAACAAACATTTCAAAAGATGTTTCATTTTTTTTAATGGCATTTTCAGTTGGTTAAAAAGATCATTTTCTCAATCAAAGAGAATTCCATTGATATATTTCAGAAGAGGAAGATGGTTCCATTGGTTGTAACTATCAATGTCTCACAGGAGTATACACACACATATATGTATGTATGTGTGCATGTGTATATAGATACACATAACAATTTTACAGTCTAGTTTGCTTTTGTCTGTATATATCAAGAGATCCAAGATTCTGGACACTGGGAATGTTTTCCTGATCTGAAACCATATACTTCCAGAGTACTAGAAACAAACTACAAAATATCTTTTATTTTCCAGTAGTTATGGAAGAAGATGGATAAAATAGGTCAGTCATGTTCTCAGAAGTTAATCCCAAGCCAATAAGTAAACACAACTGCATTCACAGTGTGACCAAAATGGAATGCCTTGAGACTGGTCAAGATGAAAAATGATCCAACAAGCCTTTGCCTCCTCTATACACATTCCCATACCACCTAATCACCTAATGTTATCAAAAGACCAGGGGCTTCAGCGTTGACATAATACTCCTACTGCGGCATCTCAGGACAGGCTAACACTCATAAAATGCATGGCAAGAGAGGAACTGGAGGCTTTGCAGAGGGAGGTGATCCATTCAGTGAGTTTAGCTTAGAGACATTAAGCTAGAGGCAGCAAGCACAAGTCAGTGTGAGCTACTCTCTGGTGGCTGAAAACCTCATACATCTACAAGCTCTAGGCCCTTGATTTACAGCAGGCAGTCAAGGGCACTGAGCCACACCTCTAAGATGCACACCCTCCCTCAAATCCCCACTCAGAAAACACTCTTCTAAACATACATCCCAGAGAAGACTCAGGCCAATACTGTTCTCACGCATATGGAACCATGACAACTTTATTTTCCTTTGTTCTTTAACACCCCCAACAAATCCCTTCTTAGTAATCAATGTTTCACTGCACACCTTGGATTGAATGAAAAAGCTTCCTTCAACTGCCAGTAAAGAGCAAAGGAAGCAACTGAACTGAATGTATGCATCTCAGGCTTTCTCTTCACTCTTCTGATCCCTTAGGGTTCACTTTTACATCACCATTTAAAAGTTTGGCTCAGAACAGGCAGATCTCCAACACCCACTGACTAGGGAAGATAGTACTTGGAAATTTCATCACCCAAGCTTGCCATATCACATTAGTGTTGACACCAGCTGTTGAAGCACTTACAGAAAATGTCCCTGACGAAGCCAAAATTTGCAATCCAGACAAGCTGAGCCCCAAAAGACTTACTCACTCACAAAAGACTCACCACTAGCAGGTGGCTGGACAGCAACAAACAATGGCTAAGCAGCAACTCCTGGTCTCCTGGTAGAGGCTTCCCTGTATGCTCTACTGATGTCCTCCTTCAGAGACATAAGAAGGACTGCATGCTCCTCTACCCTTGTTATTTTAGAAATGCTCAGATGATCATGCCAAGGTCAGAATTGATACCTAGGGAAATCCTCCAACACCAGTCCAAAGAGCACAGTAGGAATACAGCTATTCCTATCTATCTGCTTCACAACTGTAAATTATATTATTGTCCTGGAAGCTGTGGCCTGAATAAATACACTAAGGTTGTGGGAAAACAAGACAAAAAAATTCAAAATCAAAACTGTACCAAACCAAATCAAAAAGAAAACAAGATTAAAGAAATCAGCTCTGGGGACAAGAGACAACTACACGCTCAAACTTTCCCTGCCAGGATGTTGTGATGCTCCTGAGGTTTGTTCCCTCTGAAAGGCTGGATTACTAGCTCAGTTATCAGCATATAGGCTTTAACATTTGGTCGGCCCTGAAGTGGTCAGGCAGTTAGAATAGATTATCTTTGTAAGTCCTTTACCATAGAATGGTTCTATATTCATATTCCATATGACTATGTTTTACCTGTGATTGATCTCCTTAATGAATAAATACCTATTTCTTTGAAATCTATTAAGCTCTTGACCTCAACAACTATCATTCTCTAACTGTCTGCTGTTTCAGAAGAACTAATAATGCCTAAATAAAGAAACTTTAAAAGTATTTCTTTATTTTTACAGGTTTCATAATTGCACGATATTCCTGTGAAAAACTGCATAGATCTGAGGTGTTGAATAGCCATACTGGGATTAGCATTTACAGTTCTGCATACAAATAAGGTAGTGGGGATCAATGATGCTAAGATTTGGATGAGCCCCTTTTTTTATGAACTGACTATTCACAACATTTTCTAATAAATGAAGGAGAGTTTTCAAACATAAGTATAATAGAATCACAACTGAATTCAAGAAAAACAGGATGTTTCTCACGAAACATCTAAAAACAACTTGGAAACTTCTTGTTGCACATGGTTGTGTGCAAAGAGCAGCAGGACAAGGCCAGAAAAGAAAAAATTCACAGTAGTTATTACACAGAAAGGGATTATCATTGGTTTAGAAAGACACAATTTGCTGGAGGCAAGGATAGTATTTAGAGGTGGTCTCTGCACATAACTGTCCTCATTTCATACTCTTCCCCAGGCATCCAGAAGCAGGCAAGGTCACAGAAAGGATGTTCTGTTAAATTCACCTTTGTTTTGACTTGATACAAATGCTTTTTTATTCAATCAGCATGTATAAACATCCATGCTGATAGATTTCTTCCTTCTATCCCCAAATTATCATGTACGCTTTATCAAATCCAGCCAAGTCCATGCTGTCCTGTGTGTCCCAAATGTCACCACACTTGGGAACAACACGTGGAACTCCATAAAAAACATATTCTTACTCAACTGTGAGGTGGAAGAGCATGAAAAGATACATCTTATGAAGAAATTATTGCTTTAGTTGCATATAGAAACTCTAAAGAATGCCTAAAAGAAAAAGGAAAACTTCCTAAAAGTTATTATTTGTTGAAAGGGAAAACAGTACAGAAAGCAGAGCTACTCTAGGCTTTCTTCTCCTTTAGTTCTGGATGTTTCAGTAAATCATATGCAAGATAAACACCTGTAGAACAATTTTCTTCATTATTATGCAGAATTGGATTAAATGGCTTTCTATGATGTAGAAACAGACATTTCTAGGGCTGCTGCTCCCTTTTTTTTTTTTAATACATTTACATATATGCATATGTACCTATTAAGTAATTATGGGAAAACATATATATGCTATCAAGTTTTGATAAAATTTAGTTTATATTATCAGTGCATATATGAAACATCAAGCGGTTGTATATGCTCTATTAATTAAAGGAGGGGGAGGCAAAAGAATGCAATTTATGTAGGAAGACTGCAAAAATTCCCTCAGATCTAAATACTGGAATAATTTACTCTTAGTTACCACTCTAATCAATAAATATGAAAATAAACCTCACATAGCTCTATCTACAATCAGAATCTTAAGGTTGTATTATAACATGACAACATTTTTGCCTAATTGCTCCCTACTTAGAAAATATAAAGCAGCTCTCAAGAAGCAAATCTTTAAGGAGCCTGAATATTTTCCTGTTTGAAGGAAATAAACCTCTCATCCCATGACAGCGAGACCCCATTACAGGATGTGCTAATTGACTGCACCCTTTGGGAGCTCAGCACACTCCACCTTTTATTTCAAGGCTGACACTGCACCTTAGTGTGAGGTTATCACATTAGTCAGTCCCTGTTGTGAAACACCATGCGTGAAACTGGAACGTAAGTGCAAAGCAACTGAGATTCACCCTGACTTCAGTGTCGGCACAAGGCTCCTGTCACATGCCACTGAGTGTATGTGATGTGTCTCTGCCCTCCTTACTTACACAGGTATCATCAAAACTTCTCAGTTTGGATACTGCTGGCATTTTATGAATGCCTGTTGTTACTTCTTTCATGTTAAAATGTGACTACTACTTAGCACAAAACAAGTTATCATCAGTTTTAGGAAGGCAAAAAACCCTGCAACAGATCATTACTTTTGCACAGCCTTATCCCTGTACATTTAAGTACAGTGAATAATAACATGGAGATAAATATGCATTTGAAAGGTATTCCTGTGCTAACAGAGGCTGCACAAGCTGTCAATTTGGAAAAAAAAATGAAAAAAAAAAGGTTGAAGAAAATCAGGAAGGCTACAACTTTGTTGTCCATCTACAAACTATTGTAGAATGACTAGAGTAAACAATAAATCTTGAGATTCTTCACTGAAAAAGCTTAAGGAGAAAGAACTAAATTATACACACACATATCCAAAAACATCTTAAAGAATGAAAAACCACTGTCCCTACTCCCTCAACATATGAAATGCCAGCCAACTCCATGTGTGAAGCCTGAGCACAAGCTGAATAGCATCAGCACTGAACCATGGCTTAACATCATGTACAGCTTTTATTGTGCTATTTCATTTCTCAACATTTTTATTTTTTACAGAAACTTTTTTTGACAATCAAAATTTTATCACTTTCATGAGTTCAGAGTATTTTTTCTACTCTGATATTTTATTATAAGCATTTCACCTAATGCTTCCTTCTTTTTTCATTATCCTTCTACAAATTCAAAAAATTTTATTTTCAGGATTAGAGTTATTTTGGAGATTATTCTAAGTGATTACATCAATGCACATTCCCTTTCTCAGAATAATGATTATTTGCTAGACTTGACTGCAAACCTGTAACAAAATTTCATCTTTCATGGTCTCATAAAATTTATACTGCATTTTGCATATAGCTTCTATTTAAAAGTATTAATAAATATATTTGTAAATCCCAGATCAGTCATTCTCTTTTTGTATTTAAGAAGGCTATTTCTTTCACTGAATGTTTCTTTTTTTCTGAGTGAACTTGGAAATATAAAAGTTGAAAAAAAAGTGAGAAGAAACAGTTACTAAATTGGTCTCTAAAAAGAATGAATATATAGACTCAATAAATTAGAAGACATCTGAAGAGTTTCTCCTTTGGAATAAACAGGAGTTCTGCCTGTAAATCTGGATTTTTTCATTCATTAAGGTGCAATGTCAAAGAATCATATGTAGGGGAAAAGGGGAAAATTAATGACGTATCTGGTGTATTTGGTTTCTGAAAGAAAAAGGAACTCAAGCCCCAGTGAGATTTTTACTATAGAAAAATATTAACCATATTGAGAAGAAACACTTCATGAACATGTTTTGACAGTAAAATAGGGACTAATGAGATTTTAATTAGCAACAGTCAAAGACTGTTGGAGCAACAGAATAGATTTCTGAAGTTATTAGTGTACTACTTAATTAGTGGCTTCTATGAACCATAAAAAATGTTGCTACTTAATCTACACAAGAAGAATTTAAAGGATAAGTCTAAGTGAATCTTCTGTTTTGTTTACAGCATTACTTAGGCCTATTTACAAAAGAATTTTGTACAACTGTAGTGAGGAAACCATAAAAAAACCCGGGTGTGTTTAACTGACATTTCATGTCTATTATACAGCCTTGAAGACAAAATATAAATCCAAGATTTTAAAAACTTATCAGTTCAAGCAAAATGTATAATGAGATGTGTAAAGGAATACCATGACAGAAAACAGTCATGATAACATTCCTTATGATGGAAATACCATGGATCAAAAATAATCCTTTTCTATGGACTATATCTATTTCTTGACAGTAATTAATGATTTAGGAACTTCGTGTAATGCTTATACTGCTACAGGTTTTAGAGGGTTTGTTCAGAAGGCACAGAAAGGAGAAAGAGCTTTTCCAGGCTGCTTTGAAGGAGGATGAGCTACTGCTCCTCATATCTGCAATATGAGGAGAGGATTGTGGTTAAACTGCAGCATCAACAGGCTTAGATTTTAGGGAGGAAAAAAAATCTTGCAGAAAGGGTAAAGAAGTACTGAAATACTTTATCTCATGTTTTCACAAGATTCCTAACTCTGAAATTCCTGAAAAACAAGAAGATACACACCCTTCAGGATGCCTGTGGTCAAATCAGAGGACTAACTCACTCTCAACATGATGATTCTGTGTTTATGCCACATAAAATTTCTGTGTAAAATGTAACTCCTGTCCCCATGTGATTCAATGAGTTTAAGTAAAACTCCTCAAGGGAGCGAAACTGGGAAAGCAGGTAGCTAAAGCAATACTGATACAAACAGGGGGATCAAGGAAGGGAGCAGAAACATGCAGTTGAAATTGCAGTGGATGAGAGTTTACCAGGGAACTGAGCTTAAATCATTCTGAGAAATCAATGAGGAAATGCAAAAGGCATTGGGAAATTGCCAGAGTGAGAAGGACCAGAAGCAAGAGGTGCTGTTCAGCACAGCTGTGATGGATGATGCTGAAACTGTTGAGCAGATGAAAACACAGAAAGGAACAGAGAAGAGGAAACGTGTCAGAGAACAAAAGCACTGTATTGAATCAGACTCTTCAATACCCTCTAATTCTTAATGTGATCTTTCCTTCAGGAAAGGGCTCTCTCATTTGACAAGCTAGGCAGTGATATTCTGATGTGCAGAGACTCTCTAGGCCTTTGCACAGGGGAAGGAGACAGGCACACAACAGAGTCCAGTGTAAGTAAAAATATATTTGTTAATGGGTTTCTTTGTGGTGCTATGGTTTAGCCTTTATGAAAGATGCAAGCAGAGGCAAATGGAGTTACTTGGAAAAAGTGCTGCTGGTGGACATACTGGGATTCTTGTCGTTTGACTGGTCAGGGTAGCACTCAGCAAAGCACTGACAAAGGATGTAGTGGAGAGCACAATTTGTGTTAGAAAGCAGTTATAGGAGCTATGAGTCTCCCTACAGAGGTTCTATAGAACCTGAAAATCCCCTCAAAATTCATAAAATATGAAACCTTAGGCATTTATACAACATTTGAATGACAAATAGTTGCTTCTACTTAAGTTAGATACAGAGTTGTTTGATGTCCAAATAATTCTTTTTTCAATCTGTAGTGAGAGGGTAAGAGAGCTGAAAACAACCTTATTTGTGTCATCATTTTAACTCTCTTTTGCTTTTTCCATTTTGCAATGGATACAGTTATTTCTTCAATGCAAGAAATTCACACACAAAAGGGTGCAATGGCCTCATAGCTCAGATGCTATTAGGGATCAGCAGATTGCATGTGCAACATGAAGCATACAAAAACAGGCAAACAAACAAGACTGACCCAGAGAACAGGTCTCTCCTAGATAATTTGAAATTACGGTCACATCTTCTATAGGTGTGTACATCCAAGCCAAAGAGATAATCAAACTTACTTTTTTCACAGAGCAATTTGGAAAGCACCACAATTTAGATACAATTTTCTGCCTTTGCTCCTTTTTGGCAATGACCCTCTAAAATAGGAATGTAGCAATTCCAGCAAATACAAACCCCTGCGAATTTAGGTAAATACTTCATGTATTCTCTTAAAGAAATGCCTTTCTTTTGTTCTGAAAGATTTTGGAAATTTACATTTTCTCAAAAGGCTTAGGCCTTTCACCCTAACTGCTTCTACTGGTATGAAAACTGGAAACCTGTTTCCAAGTCTTCCTCTCCATTGCTGTTCGTTACCATATATTTATATATATATGTAAGTATTTTTCCATCTTTAATCTATTTGCTAAGGCACAGTTAATAAACTGTTTCTTTTTGCACAAGTTTTTCTGATCTTTTTCTTTTTAAATGTGTTCAAGCGTAACATGAAACACATTTTCTTTAAAGTATCACTTTTTGATTGTGCTAATCAGACTCATTTAAGCCCTTCCTCCAAGGCGGGCCAAACATCTCCTTGATGCTCACAAATACATATTTTATGCATCAGTCTTAGATATTGAATATCTCTCAGTAGTGAATATCTCCTGAATATTGATGAATAGATGAATACGAAGAAAGAGTGTGATTAATACTACATTGCCACTCAAAATAGAAACATTTTAACCACCATTTTTACTTCAGTTTTTCAGTGATTACATGGAACCTATTAGCCAGATTCCTAACATTTTGATCCTCCAGCCATGATCCTGAATTTGGCAGCAATGAGACAAAATTCCAGCTACATAATATATTCAAAAACTATTCAACCTATAGGAATTGCTTTTATATATGAATTTTTTACTACACTTTAAGTTTTTCCTTTCTTGAATAACCAAAACCTCAAGCATTATTCTTTCGCAGCTGCAATAGTTAATTCTATTAACCATTTTTCCTTTTTTCCCCCAAACATCAGAATATTGATGGTGAAACCAATCTAAATATCAGACGTGATATTCTATTAGATGCTAAAATATCATAGCTGTGCTATATAAGCTTTAAAGAGCTTCACAAGTTAGTCATTCTGTATTGGAAAAAAAAAATGTAAATCCCTAGACCATCATTTTTAAAATATTACAGTGACCTACCTATTTAGTTCAAAACCAGACACAATATCAGTCATATCACAATATCATCATACCCAGAAGTCTAAACAAAGGAAAATTCATCTGCAAAAATGCTTCTTTATACATAACATTCTTTTCTGGCATTTCTGCACTCATTGTTCCTTGCATTTACTGCTAGCTTTTTGGTATCCCAATTTAAATCTTTGAGAAAAATATTCTGATTCATGTGACAATCAAAATGCAGATCTTCAATGGTTTACAAGCACTACCAAAAAAGGTGGAAAACTATGCTTGTATCATAGTTAAAAACACTGAATTTGGAAGCAAAGCAGGGTAAACAAGGGAGTGAATCATATATCAGATAATAGTGTTTGTGCAGCTTTCACATAAACAGTAGTGCTGTGATCACTCTCAAGTTCTGCATGTGTCAGCCTTATGTTTAGAAAGCATACATGCATTTTCTCTAAAAAAAGAAAAATCTAAACTCAACACCAGCACTCTCAGGTTTTTTTATATTAAACAATGCTTCAGAGCTCTAAGACAGTACTGAATCTGCACAAGAGGCTATGGTGAATGTATGTCATCTAGAGAGACTTCTATTACCAAAAAACACACTCCAGAAGATGACTGTAACATTTTGATTTGACAATCTGACTCTATCCCAAAGGCTATGCTCACTGCACTTGCAACACAAGTCCAATCAAATCTGTAGCAAGCTAAAAAGTAATCACCTTCTGTGAAGACCATTAGCAGATTAAGCCTCGGATAAAAAAGAAAAAAAAAGGTTACATGCATTTATCAAAGAGCAGAAAACCAGTAGCTTGTACATAAGCCATCTTTCCAATTGTATTTAGGTAAGTGATTAGTCTTCCTCTTATCACTATCATTTGACTATTTGACTTCATCGTGGCCATACTGTGACCCAAATACAGTAGATATATCAACAACCAGATCAAATCTGATTCCAGCTGCAGGCTTTTTATGTCTACTGATATATTAGGGATGGTAGCTCTCCTGGTTTTACTTACAAATGACTTTATTGAAATTAAGTGCATCTATGGGAAAAGTAAAGAGATTCCAGAAACCATTTTGCTCTATCAGATGTAATAATTGAAAGGAAAATGAATTGTGTGAGTGAACATGCATAGTAAGGATTCAAATACATACTGTTAGCATGCTTTCAAAGGCTGCAGCATTATGAAATTATGCATTGCAGGACTAGGTTAGGAACCAAAAATTACTAATAACTGTTACATTACTAATAACTTGAGACCAAATTTGGATATTCAGCAATGAGAAAAACTTACAAGGCAAATGAAGGGGATAAATATTGTGAGGTTTCCCTGAAGATTTCCACTGTCATTTTGTTCAAGAGAAGCAATGAGGATTTTCCAAATTAAGTAGGCAACAATTCAGTGTCTAAACCTCTTGATCCTGTGAACTCTTTGAAACATGAGGCCATCTGCCACAGAAACTTTGTTTCCACCACTTGCTAAGCATGCCCTTTGATTTACATCATGCTATAAAAGTTTTTCCTGCCATTACTATGAAAATTAGAAAGATAGTTCTTGATTAATCAACTTGAAACCATAAAGAGAATACCCTGACTATATCTTTACAGATCCTTCGAGACCTGCTTTCACCCTCTAGTCTGTATGGTAAACTTTCATTTATTTTATTCTTTACAAACGACTCATTTTTCTCAAGCAAGATTGTTGATCAGAGAAACCTTTTCTCCTACTTGCCTTTTATTTTTAGTACCCAGCATTTGTCTTTTTGTTTTGTTTTGTACAGTCAGTATGCTTGCACCATAAGCAACAAAAACATATTTCTAGGGCACATATTCTTGCTGACTTCCACCTCCTCCAGTCTTGTAAAATAAGTATCCTTTAAAATTTTCACTAGTAAGAGCCTTAGGACCTTGCTCATGCTATGGCCACTGATTTTGGCTGTTACAGGACAATAAGGGTCAGTAGATAGAATGGTATTAATGTCTATATTTTTTTCTAGATTCTATCAACTAGTCTAATTTAGTCAAATTGCTATGAATGTTGGGTTTGGAGTTCATTTTACGGTTTTGTACCATTTTTTAGAGTGCTGAGGTTATGAACCCTTAAATGCTTTCCGTGCATTCATATCTTCAGCTTTCATTAAGGATCTGGCTGTGTCCCAGTCTCTAAATGTGCATCACAGACTTACAGGGCTGGTGAAGTCTATCACATAACTATGTATTTGTTTTGTACTGCCATTACATCTGGGAGACCTAAGTTAGGCTGTGTTTGAACAGCCATTTAGCATGTGGAAAAAATGGACATTATGCCACCACAGAGAAAGAGCTGTACAGACCAGTTTATTCAGGAGCTGTATCCAGTGTGCCAAGCCCTTCACCCTGCTGAGTAGTTCAGACAGAGCTACAATTCTGTATTCAGGAGTATTCTTGTCTTATGATTCAGATCTCCAGTTTACGTAACAGCCGAAGCACACACATATGCCCACATGCAGCTATAATTAATACTTAACACAGGAGACAGAAATTCAAAGAAACATATCAACACTTAACACTTGTCTTTGTCTCTCATCCATTATTTCTCTAAGGCACCCTTCACAATGAGCTCAGGATCCCCAGTTGCTCTACTTGGCTAGGTATTGGAGCCACCCACGTCAAAAGGTGAAGCACTCTTCCCTTGGTGTATTAAAGTATCTGTCTGATCCTTCTCAGAGTCCACTGTACTCCTTCGCTGACCTGAGTGCTTGCTCCTCTCACAATTCCTCCTTAAAATATCAGACTTCTGATACTTTCATCCTATTTTCCAGATTACACAATTGCAA
This sequence comes from Thryothorus ludovicianus, assembly GCA_013397245.1. Classification (NCBI taxonomy): domain Eukaryota; kingdom Metazoa; phylum Chordata; class Aves; order Passeriformes; family Certhiidae; genus Thryothorus; species Thryothorus ludovicianus. The sequence continues at coordinate 15,311 of VZTB01007848.1, read as the reverse complement.
TTCACTGTGGAAAAGTCAAGATAAACAGGATTTGGAATGCAGTTGTGTCACAAATGACACCTGAATGGATAAACTACTGATACATGTATGACAACACTTTTATTAATTTATGCCAGGCTTTGTACACATTAAAAATTTTAGTTCAAAAGCAAGATGTAACACATATTACAAATTACTTACTTCAAATCTTTAACAGAAAGAACAATCAGTAAACCTAATGCAAGGAAAAGGTCCAAGCCCTCAGAAAATCAGCTTGGATATAGGACATTACTGAGACTAGAAATTAAATTTAGAAAACCAAACAAAACCTACCATAAATAAACAAAAACCCAGACCCTATGCCCTAGGTTGAATGTTCAAGAAGATCAAAAAATCTCAAATTCCACAGTGGGTTGGAGCAGCAGAGAACTAGTCGTTATATTATTGAAGGGATATATAAATATGTGAGGTCTAGAGCTGACTTCCGGAACCGTCAATAACAAGGATATGGCTGTAGCAAAGAAGGCTGAAGACCACTTTTTTCAACGGAATCATTCTAATGGCTTGGAGGTCCAAAAATCACTCAGGAACCCATTATCTCTTTCTATTCTTGGGGTATCTCCATCCGTCAATGTATGAAACACATCTTTCAGCTCTCTGCTGCACATTCTCATTTACTATGTGTAGAGCCAAAATTATTGTTTACTGTTGCTCTTTTTGTTCTTATTCTTAACATTAAGAAGATGCTTAGATTGAAACTTCATGGTAATTGTAGATGTATACATCAGTGTTTAATTACTATATCAATACTCAATATCAGTGCAGAGAACTCCAGCTTTAACATTGCTAGTATTCAGATGCATAAGTGTGGCTTTTAATTTGGGATCACATTCCATGTGTATGTGATTCTTAAGGAAAATGTTACAGTGTCATTATTACTCTGTGCACTTCACTAAAATATTGAGATAAGAATTTGACTTAGTCTAAGATGAATCAGTTGACATTAAAAAAAATTCTTGTCAGAACATCACCAAAGTATTTCCTATGTCCTCAAAGGACATCAGTTGTTTCTATGAAATTTTCTAACCTAAATGATCACTTTCAGGTTGGTAAGATGGAAAAAACAATTGTAGCTAAGGAAGAACAAATTATAGCCATAGAGGCACGTTCACCTATATCTTTATTCATATGCAGAACTTCTAGACTGCCTGATTAGTTAATATTGCTACCCAAAATGTCACCAAATGTTTAGTGAAAAAGAACTTTTTATATCTGCACATCCATGTAGCTCTGAGACCAGGGATGAATATGCAAAATGCATGCCTCTATAACTATTTTCTAATTATTACTTCCCTATAACAGCTTCAGTTATGAAATAGATCATTCATGACTTGACCACAATGCCACTTGGATTCATTCCAAGTTAAAGCTGCGTGACAGAGGTTAAAATTATAAAAGGTGAAGGTTAAAATATTAGAAGCAACAGAAAGTGTTATTAATGGAAAAGCATATAATATACACTTTATGAATAATAAATATTAGATAACTCTTTCCATCCTATACCCTACCTGCCAGTAAGTCTGCCAAACCTCTGATAAAGAGGTGCTCTCAGACATGGAGTTCTTTCTCCTCTCACATTCCTACAAATATTAGATGACCCAAGGTCAATAAGGCTTGTTAATCAGTACTGGGACAAAGTACAATTTATTGTATAATATATCATAATTTTTCAGTGTCAAAAAAGTCAGTACTGTTATTTGATTAGCCAAATCCATTCCAATCTGAAAGTGCCTCTGGCTTCAATATTCTGACAATATTGTCATCTCACTGGACTCTAAATAATACAAGCAACGACCTCTGAAATAAAAGACAGTTGTGTGTGATTTAAGGAAGAACAAAACTAGGCATGTAGCATATATATAGATATATAGATATACAATTAAAATACAATTAAAATTATCTCTGCATGCATGTAAACAAATACCAAAGCTTTCAGACTGTAGGTATCAAAAATATAAGTCTCTTAGCAAGAATGTACTTGTGATAAATTATGCCGCAACACATCATTTATTTCACAGCAAGGAATCTGTTTCAGTGAATTTCATGCATGCAGCTCTATTAAAATTCACATTTAGAACCATTCCCAGGGCACACAAGAAAGGAGGTGTTAAGGCTTTGGCTCTCACTATAAGGTACAGCAGAGGACACAAAGGTAGATACCTTCAGAAATGGGTTCACTACCACCACACCCTTGCCTTCCAAGCCATTTGTTTACCTTTTGTGGCCTTCCCTCCTCTAGAATTGAGAAGGAAGTCTAACTAACCTAAAGTGACCTAATTTGTATCTAAAGAATAGCCACATAAATCAGCTTTTCCACCAGTAGGATCAAATCAAGTTTGTTTAGTACACTCATAAACAGCAATGTTAACCAGACTGAAATCAAATAGCAGCAGATTTGGCATGTGTTAATCCATTGTTTGTCTGAAACTCAGATGCCTGATTCAAAGCATCTCACATAAAACTCTAATGTAGCACTGTAGTTCAGTTTTCTACTATTTTGTTGAGTTAGCCAAAATAATGAGGGATGAAGGCTGAATTTCTTTTCTTAGAGAAAATAAAGTGATGAGGCACTCTCTCAGATACATGACATTTCACAATTGCAAGTTATACACTGAAAGAACTGGTAAGTATTTGTCAGCCCACAGCAATTCCAAAGAATCTGATCCATGCATACTTGAATAACTTTTGGAATCCTGCCAGACTGACAGCTACAGTTAAAGGAGGCCAAGGCTGATATGTTAAATAGCACTATGATTACTTTTTATCTTCTTTATTTGGGATATATGCAGAATCAGCCCAGCTGCAAGTCAAGTGTGACTTTTAAGTCACTGACCAGAAAAAGAACATGCTAGAGTTTGCTCTTTCTTTTCAACTTGAAGGAATTTAAGTTTCTATCCCAAACATTATCAATAGCAACTAGGAAAATAATTCATCAATTATTTTTTTCAGTTAGCTGAAAATAGCAACAGTCACATAGTCATATTTTTTCCTGAAGCATCAGTGGAATATTATTGGATTTTATAACAGTGGCCTAACATTTCAAGTCAACAGCAGCCCTTTATCAAAAAACAACACCATTTTAAAAAGTGAATGCTTAACAGAATGCATGTGCTGGCTGCACAGAATGGATGGAATGGGAAAGATGATTCTCTATTTGAGACAGGACACTATAGACCATCCTGTTCCTTAAAAACAGCACTAACTGTAGAATATACAGTGAGGTTGATGACCATTGTCCTCTAAGTGAAAAACTTACGTTTGAAATCAGCATCAAAGTGTGTAGAGCAGTCTAGTATTTTCATTTTACAAGACATATTTATATTGCATTTCATTTTTCAATCAAAACTACAGCAGACTCTTTTACTCTTCTCCTATATATAAAAACAACCATCCTTTTTCTTTTATTCACATCATGTTGCAAAATACAGCTTTGTTCTGGTGTTGGGAGATTGGAAGGTGAAATGGAGGTCACCCTGTTCCCCGAGGTCAGCCTGCACTAATAACACCAGCCTCTGGAGAATGCCCCACTGTCCTGTTTCTCTCAAGGTCAACCAACTGCTGTAATCATTCAACGAGAGGCTAATAAGACAATTCACAAGTCTTTTTTCTTCAGGGGGAAAGGGCACACATCCATACTGTTCCAATGGTTTTAAAATTTTGTAAAAAAACTTATGTTCACAGAGAGATTTAAAAATATGGAAAATAAGTGCAGTAACTTCAGTAACAATCACTTGGAAGCAGTATTAATTAGTTTTCAATAGAGATCAACTAATAATTAATAAGTACAGATATCATGTAGTAAAACCTGTGCACTTCAGCCTTAGTTCAATGTGAGTAAAAAAGAAAATCAATGAAATAAGTTAATTCATTTATTAAAACTATGCATATGTTCCTGCCCTATCCAGAATCTTGGTTACCTGCACAAATGCAGTCCCTGGCCCTGCACATCAGGTCAGCTTCTCCATCCTCATCACTCTTGCGTATCCACTTGAGCCAACCACTTCCTTCTCAGGATTTTTCCCAGCCCTGTTTTCACAAATCTCAATACATCATCGAGATCTAAACTGCAGGCTCCCTTAATCCTCCCAACACATTTTACTTTCTCATGCCATAATTGCCTCCCTATGTAAATGATGTTCAGATACAGACTTGTTCTTCCAAACAGCCATGCACAAGCAACTAAATAAACAAAAATGGGCTGTGTCCATGAAGGAAATAGGCAAATGGTAGCCTGAACTTTGGATATCAGTAAATCCTGCACCCACTTCTCAGCCACTCAGGGTAATGTAATCCACTTCAATAGAGGTGGGATCAATTAAATCCAACTCTCTGCAAAAATGTATTTTTATTACATCTAAATTATCCAAAAGTTTACAAAACTCGAAAAAAATGCCCAAGTTATAATCAGTATCACTTGATCTAGAAGTTTGTGCAACTAAATTTAGAAAATCTTAAAGAAAACAAAGCTATCTTCCCACTTGTTTGATAAAGTTACCAAAGTATCTATTTTGTTAGCGATATTTTACTTTTGTTTTACAGTACAATATCCCTAGCATGATCACTGCTGAATGTGACGTGGGACAACTATCAAAAACATCGCACTTCAAAATGAGAATATTGCCAAATTACTTTGCTATATTTTAGTTTAATGTACATATCAAAATTGAATGTACCATGCTGTTACACAAAAGTATCCTACAATGCCAAAATCTGGCAATAGTACTCTGAAGCAATGCTACAGGAATCCTGAGCAGGCACAGACTTGCTGTGTGAACTGCAATAAAACCCCCAAGTTTCATCACATCCTTTTATGACACAGGTGTCACAAATCACCAGGAGTTATAAGTAGCTGTATGTCAAAACAAGATGCTTGTATTATAGCAAGATGTCTTTCAAATTTGGAGCAAAATTGTTAAATCTTCTTTCTCTCTTGCAAAGTAGTTTGCTTCTTATTTCACCAATTTACTTGAAGTTTATGGAGAGACTTTTGAGCATCTCTGTCAAAAGGCAATGACTTTACATTTCTGCTCTGAAGAAATGTATTGCAAGGTGAATGAATTATTCCAGTTAATACATGATTACTTGCTCTGTGACAGAGAACCTTGCAAGGAAGAAATTGTCTTTATCTTTTATTTTTATTTTCCACAATAGATAGCAATTCACATTTTTACACTTTTGCTCTTTTTAGTGCAATGCTCTTGTTTAAAGAGCAGCAAAGAAAGCTCATGTCAATATGTTAAAATATACCCAATATCTGCAGATAAAGTGTTTTTACTCCTCTGCCTCACATATCTCTTTTGAAATTTTTTGTAATGATGGACACAACAACAGTAGTTTGAGTGCCTTTCAAACAAAATAGTCAGCACAACAGATAAAACTATAGGTCAAGTTTCTGTGTTTAAAAGGCAATTCTAAAAGGACCAAACAATGTTAAATATGGATGGAATTAACTATATATACATATATCAAAAAAAAGAAAAAAAATAAAATAAAGAAGAGGAGGGATTTAAGAATTGTCTCCACAATGTTAATGATTTTTCAAAAGGAATTGTTACTATTGATACTGTTGTATATTATGTCCACATAACCAGAATGCACAAATACTCAGTGAGACCATACATGCCACAAGGAGACACCATATTATCTACAGCTGGAGTTCCTATCGGATGCTCACTTCATATGGCTTTTCAATGGTGTGCATCCACATTAGGATATCTAATTCTGACCCCCCTGTGACCATTCTCTCCAGGGCAAGGAAATGGGCCAGATATTTAAACTCAGCCCATTAGAACTGACTTTCTTGAAGTTAAGGTTATACACACCATCAGCATGTGACCTGCATATTTTCTGAGTTTAAATCTTAAATTTCTGTTTGTCTATTTTTGATTGGACAAGGAGAACAAAAAAATAAAAATATATGTTGATATTTTGAGATTTGAAGCTGGGGTCAGGAGGGAACAATTATTTTGCTGCATGGAAATAATTGAAAGCTTTTTTTTTAACCTTTGGAATGGAAATGAGAAAACTGATAATTGTACATACACACACATATATATAATAGTAACCATACCAAAACAGCCTTACTCTATAGAAATATCCATTTTTGTAAGTATTAGCTAAAATGCTCAAAAATATATGTTTTCTTCTTATATAATAAAGTTGGAAAAACATCTCATCAACATACTCTATTATTAAAATTGAGAAATATAGCTACAGAAAACAAAAATATAAATTTAAAATATTTAGGCACTATGAGGTGATAAGAGAAGGTAAGAACTTGCTTTTCATCTCACCATCACTAGCAGATTACCATATTTTAAAATGCTGGGATATCAAGCAAAATGAAAAAACACTGAAGCAAAACAAATGAATATTTGTCGCTACTAGAAACAGTCGCCATGGGAAAAAGAGCATTTAACATACATTAATTTTATCATTTTCAATAATGCAAAGTTGATGGTCAACTTCAAAGCTTGAGCTAAAGCTCCTGTAAATGTCTGATTAAAAATCATTCATTGTCAGCTTCACTGATAATTAGCTAGTAAATTACAATGTTCTAATATTTTTGTAATTCTTTCATAGTTAGGTGAACTGGACAAAATGAGAATTTACATTTCAAGCCCAAATATTCCAAAGAATAATTTCTACCAGATGGCTGAAAGCTGGAGCTATTCCTATTTTACTGGTGGCTTTTGATCAAGATTAACTATCCAGTTTTGAAAACCTGTCTCTGTTTCTCTGTACTTGGAACTAAAATAGCACCTACACTCATTGTGAACATTTCACAGTTGCTTCTCAGTCTAAACCATCTCTGCTTATCAAAACCATGTATAATTGTGACTCAGACATCAAGCTGCAACTGTAAACACGCTAATCCAAAATTAAAGGTTCATTACTCACATAATAGAAGACAAGTTGAAGCATTTCATAATGACATAGAATTTCCCTTTTGAGTACCTTTGATCTTCAATCTATTTTGGCCTGAGGTCAGCTGGCAAACAGATATCAGAGATTGATTTCTGTGTATGTGTGTTAATGATTCCCCTTTCCATCCTTTGGCTCCAAATTGTCCTAAATTGGCATTGACTACGATGATATTCAGAAAATAGACTTCATAGAACTGTCCCAGTGCTGGTTACAAATAAAATTTAAGGTTCAAAAGAAAAAAGTTCGTAATACTCCAAGGGATTACTGAAATTAATCCTAATCGTATTTAAATATGTGTAGTTTAACTGGGTTCATCACCTTTCATTCACAGCATTCCTCTTTTGTAAGCGTAGAGAAACCTCCTGTTTTAGCAAATCTAGATTTTTCTTTAAAGACTGGATTCTATTTCCCTCTCAAAACTAAGCACAATTCACTCTGAGAGACACCAGTCTAGGAAATTTGAGTCTGAAAAGGCTGTCCCCTTTCTCTTCTAGGATCAGGCAGTAGCAGGCAGTATCACAGTCAGAATATTCATGCAGCACATGAGATGCTTAAATAACTCCTTAACTTCTGAAAGCATTTTTTCCTCTTGCAATGTTAACTCAAAAATCACCAATACAGAAATGACAGTTCTCTAGCGATTGTTGTGACAGAAAATCTGTAAGGGAGTGCAAACCCAGAATTGGCCAGAATAAAGTTTACTCTTTCCAACCGTCAAGAAGAGTTTACTCTGCAAAACTACTGAATAATACCAACACAAGCATGTGGTCCATGCCCAGATACCATAAATCTACATGAAACAAATTACAATCCCTGTGTGAAGCCTTCCCTAAAGCAAAGAACTGCTGGGCTTCACCACCAGCAGTACAGGTGCCTGGCTGCTGGTGGGCAGAGAGCTGTGCCTCCTTTCAGTATTGCTTTTGCAGCATTGGAAATATAAAAAATGGATTACGTGACTGTCTGGATGAATAAGCAGCAAAACGTGTGTTCCTCTTATACCAGCAGTCAATTCCTCCAAGTTACAGCAACCTGGTCTGTGCTTGGAGATTTTTGAGACACAGGAAGGCAGACTTTATAGGAAACTACCCATCTGAATATAAAACTTCTTAAACAGTCAACTCCTGTAATTTTTTCCAGAAGCAAATTCTACTGTATTGTAAGTAAAACAGCAAAGAAATTGAACAGAATACTTAAAATTTAAATCTTGGGTTCCACTTCAGACTTAATCAGCTATCTTTTCTCATTTTATACTGGAAGACACAATCTTCAGTCTCCCTATATGTATCATAACATATTTAGGCATTCTAATTTCCAGATTCAATCAGCTCAGGCATATTTACATATTTATTAGGAGAAAGGTTAATACAAATCATTCTGTTTGGATTCTATTGCAAGATTTTTGGGTAGGAGCAATATAAGTCAAGAGCAGCCATTGCTAAATCACTAATAACCTCCTGAAAGCTTGATTTTTACTATTCCAGTTTCATATGCTGAAATAATTACAATGATAAAATGAAATGGAACTCTATAAATGGGCTTATTATTCTGATTTACAAATGAATAGAAAACCTTTGAATTCATTGTTATATAGATTGTAACACTAAAGGACTTTTACTATCATTACTCAAAATCTGAGGAACTTCATTATTTTCTTGAATATAAACCCTGCTCATCCATTTTCATGGACTTGTCAAGAAAATAGAATTATGCAACTGTCACTCAAATTAAATGAACTTAATATATTACTGTCTACAATAAAAGTGAATGTTTACCTAGGAAGCTTTTCATTTTGTGAAGAGACAATATGAGACCTGCATGGCATTCAAAATATTATTGTAATGATAAGAGAAGGAACGAAGTATAAAAATATCAATATATCTTTTAAAGGAGGCATACAAGAGAAATACTGACCTAATAATCAAGTGAAATATTACCCTAATATTCAAGTGCTGAGTACTGGACATAGACCCTATATATTGTAGAATTGGCTGAACAGACTAAAAAACATTCACAAATTTCCAAAACAAGATATGTTCTATGCAAAGTACAGCCCCACACATATGGGGTGTGTATTTCACACCTTTGAAACGCACTCATTTAAATACTTTGTCAGCAGCAAAAGCAAGATCAAAGAACTGGGTGGGTTGGATGTGGGTTGGTTAGGGAACAATGATATGGCAATGACTGACATGGCTCAAGGAAACTTCATTGTCTTATTCTTCACAGACTGTAACAGCAAGGTCTGGGAAATGTGACAGTCCAAACAAACTAGAAACTACTTAAAGAAACTGGACATATGAAAACCCATAGAATTAGAGATTATTTAGGTGTGGATGCTGAACACAAGCTGCTGGGCCTTCAAGGCCATGTCTATGATTAAAACAAAACTGGAGGAGGATAATGGGAGAAGTGGTAACAGCTGGGGAGATCCAGGGACCCAGAAGCCTGGTCAGCCCCAGCACAGTCACAGGTCATGAAGGACATTTTCTGAGAAATTACAATGAGTAAGGATAATAAGGCATTATTATGAACTATTCAAAATAGATTTACCAAGGGAAGATCATTCCTGTGCAGAAGGAGAAAATAGTCCAATATAACGTGATTTCAAGAAGACTTATGTTGACTCCAAGAAGACTTTTTATGTTGACTCCTACAATATCCTCATTAACAAGATGAGGACTCGACAGACTTCTAGGTGGTTTGTAAACTGTCTGGACTGCTGGGCTCAAAGTCTGGCAAACAGTAGCTCAAGTTGTAGCTGGTGTTCACTATGAAGCACAGTAGCCCAGGGATTGATTCTGAGGCTCATTCTGCTCATACTGCACTGTATTTGCCACGATATTAAGTGAAGAAGACTGCTTGACACACTGAATTGCAGTTTCAACTCACAGGCACCTTTAGAAATGGAGGATCATGCAGTGTAACCCATCCTTTCTAATTTACCTAAGTGTACCTAGGTGAGTAACAACATTCTGTACCTGCAAGTTTCTTGTTCTTTCTAAAATGAATTTAATACAAACTAAGTACTGTTTGTGTTCCTGCATGGAGAATGGTTGTGGCTAATGTTTACATCATTATCTGATACTCCAGAAATGACAAGGCTAGATTCCCTACCTCAGACCAGCAACTCAGAACCACTTAGTAATTTCTACTAAAATTTTCAGCAAATAAAGCTTGTTTTCCAGAGCTGTCCTTGATTAATGTATGATTTGAAGTCAGCTAAAAGGATATGTTTCTAGTGGGTGAAATCTTTTATTAGAAAAAATGGTCCTTTCCCATTCCAAAGAGGCAGCCAAAGTCAGATCTGCTATAAAAATAGCCTTCCCCTGTGGTTGTTAACCACATTTGAATTCCAAGTTGGAAAGAAAGAATGTGATCATGAGTCTATAAACTGTGGTGGTATCCTTTTGCAATCACAGATGAACAGTCACACACTGAAACCAATCCAGATAAGGGGTAGTGCTTACTTGTTCTGGTTTGATAATTGCTGTGAAGGTTGACCAATATTTTTATGGTTCTCAATCATAATGCTAACCTTATAAAGCAATTGAAAAATTAAATGTTATAGCATTAAAATATAATGCTGAATTGACAAGTAGTACACTCTTGCCTATTTTTCTAATAAAGTGGAAATAATCCTTCAAAGCATAGCACACATGTCATCCTATTCCTCTTCAAAACATTATTCAGAAATCTTGCAAGTTTTTCACTCGTAATACCAGTAAAACTTGCAAAACTCTCCCTGACAAGTTTTTTTGTTCTCTGCTAAGGGTGGCCAACAAAAAGGAAGCTCCTCATACTCATCTAGCTGTAATTTGCTCCATTTTTTCCAGCCATAGCCTTCATTTTCCTGTTAGGATTATGGCACATTCCCACAGAAGGTGAATGACAAAGTGAAAGGCAAGATATTGAGCAGCTGTATCTTCTAGAAGCAAGTAAGGATTTCTATTTCCTGTTCATGTCACTCCTCTCCCTTTGCCAGCAACATCTTCCAGAGCATGTACTGGTCTCCCTCCCAACTCTAGTTTTATTTTCCACTCTGTTCTGCTTTATTGGAGCCAGTTGTCTGCAGTAACAGAAGATCCTTTTGGACTGTTACACAGCATTACCCACAAGACTCTTAGTTCTGACAAAAAGGTTTTGCTCATCTTTATGTCTACATTGAGAATAACAAAACAAATTAATTATTTTATTCTGAAATGTCTCAGAATTGTGTCTGATTTCTGTGCGGAGTTATTTCATCAGCTACCACTAGAAATAGAAATCAAATTGCTTCATGCAAGTAAAGCTTATTTAGGACTTCCTTCTACCAGACTTATTGCTAAGAATCAAGAGAACAAGGATAACAAAGCCAGTATCAAACAAAACCTACTGTAAGGACTGAAAAAAAATTTTGGTTTTAAAAAAGACATAATTATGGAAAAACACACTTCACAGAGGAAAAAAGTTTGCTTCATGGAGAAAATTTAAAAATTTGTCCTCGGGAAATAGCACAAATAACTAATTTTGTTTGCTTGCCAAGAATCTATCTTAGACATTAGGTAGTTAAAACATCATAAAATTAAAAAGTCACATAAAAAAAGACAGTTGACATAGTATCAGATTGCCCATGAATATCATGAAACCTCTACTAACATAGGTTTAAGACCAAGTAATCTTTCCAAGGATGAACTAAATATTCCTTCTAATTCAATCTTCTACAGCGCTTTGACTTTGCTCCCTAGAACTGCATATACAGATATTAAAAAGGAATATATTACAAATGTCAGAATTGCCATCACAATGTATTTTAATGAGCTAGAAGTTAAAATACTGAGCTTTGTGAAGCAAAAAAGTCACACCAGCTGAGCTTTTTCTGTAGTCTGATAAAGACAGCCCCTGTTAAGAAGCATTGTAGAGAAGGGTTTGACAATAATAGGGATTCCTATCTGTTCAGCACAATACAAGTGATGGCTGGTACAAGCCAAACTTCAGACAACCAGGATAAAAAATGCGTTGTCACAGAACAGAAGGATATTGAAGGAACAACAAAGTGGAAGACAGAATTGACACCTGCATACATCTCATTAGAACAAAAAATTTGACTGAACGCTTCACTAAATGTAACAGATCTTTCAAACCGCAAAGCTTGCAATTTAATTAGTCCTATCTCAAACAAACGAGAAAGATTTATAGCCATACAAGAGAATTATAACACTGACAGCTGATGGCTTACAAGAAAAACCAAATGCACTGGGCAGGTAAACCAAAATGTATCAAGAGTTGCCACGTCTGGCCATGTATGTATATATGTGCTATACATATGTTCTCTAACATATTAGGCATTTTTAATATTAAATATTTTATATAATATTATATAAGTATGTTGTCTATATAATATATTTATTGTATTGGCAATATATAAAAATAGTAATGTGTTATATAGTATGTTATATTGATAGAATATAACTAATTCTTAATATATTATTTCTACATATATATGTACACACATTTTTGTAATGTGCATCAGAAAGTTCTCACATCCAGAGGAAAATATTTCACTAGATACATGAAACCTCCTTAGATCAGCCACAGTTTGTAGAGAGAATGAATCCTTTGTTTTCAACTCACAAGACTACAGTAGGTAAAGCAGGTAAGGCAGGGACCTGAGCATAAATTTGCCATATCTCCAATGCACTCTACACATCTGAGGTCACATCATACTTCAAATATTTATACTTCTTATTTGCATTTATTATGTCTGCTTTTAAAGGTGAAGTTACTTCTTTACTAACATATTGCTAAGACTGATCTAAAAGTAGTCCTGTTGTGCTACCTATAAATGGAGAATGTGCTCACCTTTAGTTTGCAGTTGTGGAGATTTGTCATAGCGCTAAAATAGCACTTGGGATTCTTGAAGACGATGAGAGATCAGTAAATTTGGAATAAAGCTGGATACAGTAAATTAGAAATAAAAATCTAACAGCAAATCCTTAGCCTCTGCACTGGAGTACAAATGCAACTTGCAGTTATACTTCTTTTATAACCAAACGCACACACACCAATATGTAAAGTTACATAGCACTTGTCTACAGAGGATACATAAACTATGTTTATCTTCTTTAAAATTAGTTTAAAAATCAGCACTTAATTGACTATGGACTTAAAGAAGACTTTATAGTTGACAATAACTATGTTTTCCTAATCACATTTTCTCAGCTTTAGTAAACAGATATTTTAGCATTCTTACACTACTTTGAAAAAGCATCTTTCTAAATTACAAAATAAGAGCTACAGCAGATACAATTACTTTGTTATTCTCCAAATTTCAACATTGAGAAAAAACCAACAGAAACTCCTTGAAAACAGGGCAAGGGTTACATTTCAATTAAGTGTATTCATTTTTTTTCCAAGGCAGACCTTAGGAGCTACACAAAATCCCATTCAACAAGCATTGAGTTTTTCATTGAAAAGCATCAGAAACCAAAGCACAAATTAACAAACAGCAAATAAGCTTTTTTGATTTTTCCTACTGACTAATTTTTTGCAACACAGTTATACAGCGTATAGCAAAAAAATGTGCAGGCATTAAAAAAGGTTCTCACAGAGGAAATGTTCCAGACAATCATCTCTGTGACCAGAACTGGACATAGCACTCCAGGAGAGACCTCACTGGTGCTGAGTAAAGGGGAAGGATCCCCCTGGATAGCCTCACAAAAAATTGGTGCCTGGAGTTGGTTCCTCCCCAGCAGCAGAATTTCCATGGGAAGGATCCCCCTGGGTAGCCTCACAAAAAATTGGTGCCTGGAGTCGGTTCCTCCCCAGCAGCAGAATTTCCACTTGTCCT